>SJYX01009790.1:46574-79954 GCA_006410675.1 Oreotragus oreotragus
GATAAAGAAGATGTGGTACATATATTCAGTGGAATATTATTCAGTCATAAAAAGGAACAAAATAGTGCCATTTGCAGGTATATGGATAGACCTAGAGACTGTCATACAGAGTGAAGCAGGTCAGAAAGAGAAACATATTCTACAATATTGCTTATATGTGGAATCTAGAAAAAATAGTGCTGATGAACTTATTGGCAAAGGAGAAATAGAGTCACAGATGTAGGAAGCAGACTTGTAGTTGCCAAAAGGAGAAGGAGAAGTGTTATTTGGTTGCAAATACAAGACAAGAATTTTACCCTGAACTCCACCCAGTTCTGCATGAATCCTCCCCTGTGGTCCAAACCTCGTCAAAATAATTCTTAATCAGATTTGTTAGCATCACTACATACTCAAGGGCGCTCCCCTATATTCTCTGCTCTTACTCTTGCTGTTGTTCAATTGCTGAGTCATGTCTGACTCTTTGCGACCCCATCGGCTGTAGCATACCAGGTTTCCAGGTTTTTCTGTCTTTCACCATCTCCTGGAGTTTTCTCAAACTCACGTCCATTGAAATGGTGATGCCATCCAACCATCTCATCCTCTGTCATCTCCCCTTGTCCTGCCTTCAGTCTTTCCCAGCACCAGGGTCTTTTCCAGGGAGTAAGCTCTTTGTATCAGGTGGCCAAGGTATTAGAGCTTCAGTTTCAGCATCAGTCCTTCCAATGCATATTCAGGACTGATTTCCTTTAGGATTGACTGGTTTGATCTCCTTGCTGTCCAAGGGACTCTCAAGAGTCTTCTACAGCACCACAGCACTACTCCTCTCAGTACAGAATAAAATATATCTAACTTACAAATGCTTGGAGAAGGTAAGAAAGACCTGCAGAGGACATGGTCTGGGAATGCTGAGCAAATACAAGGTGGGGTGGTGCAGCAGCTTCTGTTAATATCCTGTCAACACAATTGTGGTACACACCATTCTAGCGCATACCCACAACTTCCTACTACAAGCTTGCAACTGTGGTTGTTCAGTTGCTAACTTGTGTCCGATTCTTTGGCTTTCACATGAGGGCTTTCTCTTAGCCTCCTTTGGGGATGCCAGAAGAGTTGGGTATTTAATGCATCTGGGAACAGCCCAGATGCCTCTCAATATGGATGAGGTTGATGGGTGAATACCCCAGCTTCCTTGTTCTTTGTTGGGGTGGGGGGTTTTGCTTCTGAGAGCAGCCATCCTGAGACAGGTAGGTATGGAAGGCATTTGAAAAAGAAGTACAGTTATCAAATAGGTTCCTATTGTACCACCTATTGTGGGGCAGGAATAGATAGATGAAGATACAAAGAATGGACATGTGGACACAGGGGAAAGGGGTGAACTGGAGATTAGGATTGACATACGTACACCACTGCGTGTGAAATAGATAGCTAGCAGGAATCCCTGTATAGCACAGGGAGCTCAGCTCCACGCTCAGTGTTGACCTAGAGGGGTGCTATGGGTGGATTGGGAGGGAGGTCTAAGACAGAGGAGCTGATTCACTTCCTTACACTGCAAGGAATAACACAACAGTGTAGAGCAGTGATACTCTAATGAAAAAAAAAAAGGCATCCACTTCTTCACGGTGCTTCTCTTCAGATCTTCTCTTTCTCCCATATTCATTTTCCATGGTGAAGTTCTGCAAGCACAGCACTGCTGTCCTGTGAAAGCAAGTTGGAAAAAAAACAAATCCAGAATAATTGCATGATGAGCATTTAATGGATGCGATGTCACGTTTAAAAAGACAAAGACTTGGAGGGAAGTCTGTGCTTTCTATAGCACTCTGAGAATAAAAATCCATTTGTGATTGATTTCTTTCTTAACAGTCTACCCTCTCCCCCTCTCTCCACCCCACTCCCCAGTTAAATGCTCTGGGCAGCTATCTACCTCATGTTTAGGGCAATGTGCCTTTGACCTGGTATTGTCTTCCAGAAATCTTGACAGGAGAAGTCTTTTTAAAGACTTAGTATCATATCACCACTATATTTAGTGTTCCAATAGTCTGTCAGAGATTCTTTTACTAGGGTTTTGAAGGCAGCAGTTAGAAAATGAATAATTAGGAGGCTGCCCATGAAAGTTAATGTCCAATACTTTGAGATCCCAGAGATACTAATAGTAAAGAACGATTCCTAATAATTACTGGAAATTATGCAGCTAGTAGAAAGCTATTACATGTATAATGAAAAATATTATTTTGAACCTCACTAATTTGGGGTATGAAATATTTTGGAGCTACCTTAGGCCCAAATTTACCTTCCTTGCATTAAAAAAAATTTTTTTAAAACTTTTAATGAGTTTATTGGTGCTTTATGAAAAAAGTCTTCAGGAAACATTGCAGGATAATAGGTTCTGGTGTCATTTGCATAAAAAGTCCAGAATCTAGATATGTTATTATTGAACATTTTTTAAAGAATTTTTATTTTTACTTTACAATACTGTATTGGTTTTGCCATACATTGACACGAATCCGCCACGAGTGTACATGAGTTCCCAATCCTGAACCCCCCTCCCACCTCCCACCCCATATCATCTCTCTCGAAAGGGACTATACACACCTGGATTTCAGGGTGCGCAATCCACCA
Source organism: Oreotragus oreotragus (assembly GCA_006410675.1). Lineage (NCBI taxonomy): Eukaryota > Metazoa > Chordata > Mammalia > Artiodactyla > Bovidae > Oreotragus > Oreotragus oreotragus. Next base: position 49,167 of record SJYX01009790.1, read on the forward strand.
TTTCCTCTGAGTCCACGTGGAATTTAGAAGTAGTGCCATAATAATCATTTTTTGAGCATGTCCACAAGCTCTCCTCCAGCACTGCCTTTTCTCTACCAGCCCCAGCATCATCACCTGTACTCTTCATTTCTGTATCTCTTTCCTCCTTTGAGTAACGGGCTTTTCTAAGGAAATGGCTGTATCTTTAGATTTGAGACAGCAATGGATAGTCCTACTTAGTCAACGATTGCTAAATTTTCAAGTTTTTCACGCACTCATCTGAAAGCAAATAATTNCACTGCCTTTTCTCTACCAGCCCCAGCATCATCACCTGTACTCTTCATTTCTGTATCTCTTTCCTCCTTTGAGTAACGGGCTTTTCTAAGGAAATGGCTGTATCTTTAGATTTGAGACAGCAATGGATAGTCCTGCTTAGTCAATGATTGCTGAATTTTCAAGTTTTTCACGCACTCATCTGAAAGCAAATAATTGATACTAAATGATTTTGACCTTTTCATGAAAGCAACTGGCTATAGATCTCAGTCTTTCCAAACTTTGTTCATTTTTCCTTTGTGCAGTTGGTGTAAGAAACTTGCAGCTCTTCAATTCTTAGTAATTATTCTATAATTTGGACTTGTCACTATTTCATATTGTCCTTCCTCTCTTTTCATATTTAATGATATTTTACTGCACTTCCAAGGGGGAAAAGAAAGGCCAAAAAGAATTAAAATGGAGAATAAAGGGATGATTAAAATTATGAGAAAAAGAATTTCAAGGACAACATGTTTGTGAAAGTTTGTATAAATTCTGTATCATTTAGTCAACACTATTTTAAAACTTACTGAGGGATCAATAGGTTAATAATAGTTCTTAACATGCAACTAAAATCCTCAAAAAATGATCATCTTTACTTAGCACAATGATTGATGGGGGTAAATTGGATAAGATTTTGGAAATACAGTTGTTAATCAGTATCCATGAGGAATTGCTTACAGAATCACCCATGGATATCAAAGTCCTTGGAAGCTCAAGCCTTTTAATAAAATGGTGTAGCATTAGCATATAACCTATCCACATCCTCTTGTATACTTTAAATAACCTCCAGATTGCTTACAATACCTAATACAATGTAATGGAGCTTCTGTGGTGGCTCGGTGCTAAAGAATTCACTTGCCAATGCAGGAGACACGGGTTCAATGCCAGTATTCTTGCCTGTGAAATCCCATGGACAGAGGAGACTGGTGGGCTATAGTCCATGGAGTTGCAAAAGAGTTGGACATGACTTAGCGAGTAAATAACAATACAGTGTAAATAGTTGTAAATAAGTGCATAATAAATTCAAGTTTTGCTTTTTGGAAATCTCTGAAAATTTATTTTCCAAGTATTTTCCATTTGAGGCTGGTTGAATGCACAGATGAGAAACCACAGATATGGAGAGTCAACTGTATCATGTTTTAAAAATGATAGTCTATTTGGAAAGATATAGTTTATATATATTTATATGATGTAAATGCTTCCCTGGAGGCTCAGATGGTAAAGGATCCATCTGTAATATGAGAGACCTGGGTTCAATCCCTTGATTGGAAATATCCCATGGAGAAGAGAATGGCTACTCACTCTAGTATTCTGGTCTGGAGAAGTCCATGGACAGAGGAGCTTGGCAGGCTACAGTTCATGGGGTTGCAAAGAGTTGGACATGACTGAGCAACTTTCACTTTTACTTTTCATATGATGTAAAAATTGATGCTTTTGAACTGTGGTGCTGGAGGAGACTCTTGAGAGTCCTTTGGACTGCAAGGAGATCCAACCAGTCCATTCTAAAGGAGATCAGTCCTGGGTGTTCTTTGGAAGGAATGGTGCTAAAGCTGAAACTCCAATATTTTGGCCACCTCATGCAAAGAGTTGACTCATTGGAAAAGATTCTGATGCTAGGAGGGATTGCGGGCAGGAGGAAAAGGGGACGACAGAGGATGAGATGGTTGGATCGCATCACCAACTCAATGGATGTGAGTTTGAGCGAACTCCGGGAGTTGGCGATGGACAGGGAGGCCTGGAGTGCTGCGGTTCATGGGGTCGCAAGGAGTCGGACATGACTGAGCAACTGAACTAAACTGAACTGAAAAAGGACACAGGCAAAGAAGCCTAAGAAGACCTCACCAGTTGTAGGTGGGATTGGGAAGGAAGTTTACTTTTATTTTATATCTTTCCCTTTGATACAGTTATAATTTGCAATTTTTTTCTGTGTAAACATTATTTTTACAATAAAAATGTTTTAAAAAGTGGGATAAATAATTCCCAGTTCTCAGAGAACTTACAATGACTTCATGGAATACATGATTATAGCATGATCACTTACAGTAAATCACCTCCAAATATGGCTGCCACAAATTTCTTCTATTCATGGATATCTATGTGCATCAAGAGATGCACAAAGGGAGAAGATCTTAAAAGTTGTTTTCACAAGACAAAAAAAAAGTTATAACTGTATTTAGTGATGGATGTTAACTAGACTTACCCTGGTGATCACTTCACGTGTACACAAATAATGTCATGTTGTATACCTGAAACTTGTAATGTTATATGTCAATCATACTTCCAAAAAAAAAAGAGAGACAGAGGTGAATTCTCCTACACTGTTACTTGTAATGAATATCATGCTGTGTTGGATGTTCAGTCCATAGTAGAGTCTTCAGTTCAGTTCAATTCAATCGCTCAGTTGTGTCTGACTGTTTGTCACCCTGTGGACTGCAGCATGCCAGACCTCCCTGTCCATTACCAACTTCCGGAGTTTACTCAAACTCATGTCCATTGAGTCAGTGATGCCATCCAGCCATTGCATCCTCTGTCGTCCCCTTCTCCTCCTGCCTTCAATCTTTCCCAACATCAGAGTCTTTTCAAATGAGTCAGCATGCCAGACCTCCCTGTCCATTACCAACTTCCGGAGTTTACTCAAACTCATGTCCATTGAGTCAGTGATGCCATCCAGCCATTGCATCCTCTGTCGTCCCCTTCTCCTCCTGCCTTCAATCTTTCCCAACATCAGAGTCTTTTCAAATGAGTCAGCTCTTCGCATTAGGTGGCCAAAGTGTTGGAATTTCAGCTTCACATCAGTCCTTCCAATGAACATTCACGACTGATTTCCTTTAGAATGGACTGGTTGGATCTCCTTGAAGTCCAAGGGACTCTCAGGAGCCTTCTCCAAAACCACCATTCAACAGCATCAATTCTTTGGCACTCAGCTTTCTTTGTAGTCCAACTCTCATACCCGCACATGTTACTGGAAAACCCATAGCCTTGACTAGATGGACCTTTGTTGGCAAAGTAATGTCTCTGCTTTTTAATATGCTGTCTAGGTTGGTCATAACTTTTCATCTCTTGGAGAATTTTGAGCATTACTTTACTAACATGTGAAATGAGTGCAGTTGTGCAGTAGTTTGAGCATTCTTTGGCATTGCCTTTCTTTGGGATTGGAATGAAAACTGACTTTTCCCAGTCCTGTGGCCACTGTTGAGTTTTCCAAATTTGCTAGCATATTGAGTGTAACACTTTCATAGCATCATATTTTAGGATTTGAAATAGCTCAACTGGAATTCCATCACCTCCACTAGCTGTGTTCATAGTGATACTTCCTAAGGCCCACTTGACTTCACATTCCAGGTTGTCTGGCTATAGGTGAGTGATCACACCATTGTGATTATCTGGGTCATGAAGATCTTTTTTTGTAGAGTCTTAAGATCTTTAAGTAGAGTCTTATAAATAGAGTAAATATTAGTTCTCATCCCCTCCTTTACTCCTTGTGTATGGGAACAGAATAAGCTTCCAATTCATGCCAAGAAGCAGCATGAATGAGAAAGAAAGATAATTTGCTGCAAAGAGAAGAAATTCAGAGGGACATGAAAAATCTCAAGCCAAAGATCAGACAAGTGAGGCTGGAACCTTGTATGAAACACAGATGTGACGTTCAGGGCTTTCTTAGGTCTTACTTAGATTTGGGCATATTCTCCACACTTTTAAGTAGGATTTCACTTTTCTGAGACTAAATGTTTAATATTCCCCTCACTTACCACCTCTCTCTTACATCTCTGTTTCTTTGATCTGTTTCTTATCTATTCCCAGTCACCCAAGATGAGAAAAAAAAAAAAGAGAGAGAGAGAGAAATAGTTCACTACATGCATGCATACATGCCCATGAGTGCATTCCAGAGCCAGGGGCTGAAGGCTCAAAGGACAGAACTACAGCCTTGTTTAGTTTTGCTGGAGTGAAGGAAGATCCCCATTTAGGATGCACTGATTTTTTTTCAGGGTACAGCTGACACACACAAGAATCTGTGAATTTCCAAATACTTGCCTTTCAAGGGGTGGAGACTCCTGTATTATCTTCAGTAAGACATGGCCCTGGGGAGTCATGCATGCACCTGAGGACAATCCCTTATTCTGGCTGGAAATGAAATACCTTACTGTACATTCATAGGGACATCGTTCAAGGATCACAGCAAAAAAATTATTATCTCTCTTGGTATGTGACATTTTGCGACAACTTGTATAGGATCTTGGGTCTACACTTGCAAAGCTGTACAACTTCACTCAATATATTTGATTTGTGTTCATCAATTTCCTTGTCTGCATAATGGCAATAATATTTATCCCACAGTATTGTTCTAAGTGTTAAATTCAAACATGTATGGAAAGAACCTGGCCTCTGATAAGTGCTCTAGGAATATCTGTAAGATAAAGGAATAGCATGTGGGTGGCACTCAGTAAATATTATCCCCTCCCCACCCCCCACTAAGCCAAATCAAGAGAGGGCTACTAGGAGGGAGGGGAGAGGAAGAGGAGCAACTGTCCCTATCAATATTCATTCAGGTACCAGGAATCTATACACAAAAGTCTACATGATCCAGGCAGCTCAAGCCAGACTTAAATTTCTTGACACATCTCATTTGAGAGGTGTTGTCTAAGTCCCTTCAAAGTGAATCTGAATGGGTTTATGGATGGTTTTCTTAGGATACTTGCTACAGGAGGAGCCATCCCTACATAAAAAGTCCCACTCTCCTCAGCTGTCATGCTACAGAGGTTACTGATGGGTGCTCCAATCTACAGTCTCAGCTGAAGCCCCAGCAAGCATCTTTTGCATCACCCGCAGCCCTGTGAGAAGCCATGTTGGATCTCCAACCCAATCAAATCTTCAGATGATTGCAGCTTAGCCAAACCTGCCTGAAAGAAAAATTCAGAGCAAAATAAAATAGCTGTCTTAAGCCACTAACTTTTGGAGGCAATTTGTCACTCAGCCATAGATGTCACCAGAACAGGTGAGTTCCTGGGCCCATGTTGTAGTAGAAAGTGTGCCTTGTCTAAAGGGGCTGTCATTACTCAGCTCACACAAGTGCTGTGCTTGAGGGATTCAGGTCTGGGACGGCCATCTGTGCTCTAACAAAGAGATATTAGATCTGGAATTTTGTAACATCTCCAAATGTTTTAGCTATCAGTTACTAATTAAAAATTTTGGAAAACACCGTGTACATCACACCAAGCTGTCTGTGTGCTGATAAAGCTTGTGTGCTACCAGCCTGTCACCTCTGTTGTGTTTATTTATTTTTTTTAAGGTTTTTAAAATAACATTTATTTCTTAAAAGTTAACGTGTGCATAATAGGAAACCAAAAAGCACAAGAAGCAAAAAACGAAGTCATTCATAATCACAAGCAGTTTACATGTTTGACATGTCCTTCTAGGTCTCATTTGTTTATTTTCACAACTAAGCATCCATTTTTATGTAATTAAGACAGTACAGTTATGTATCATGCTGTTTCACACATCATGAATATTTACCATTTCAAAGTCCCAAAGCTGTGAGTATTTTGATAACCAAGAATAATGGAGAGAGCCTGCTCGCCCCACCCTACCCAAGGCCTTCTTGTAAACTGAGGCTATCTGCCTAGCTAGTGGCCTCCAGCCGGCAGGGTGTTTTCCTATAATGGATTAGCATATGAAAACTACCATTTCAGTAAGGTTTGTACATTCCCACATCTAAACCAAACAAACTGCCTTTTGTTGCACCAATGATTGGGTCTCTGACCCATTTAAGCCTGACAGCAAAATAGGGATTAGCAGGGGGTGTTGTTAGTGGTGTTTTGATTGGGAGGGGATAAGAGAAGTTGGAAGCAGAATGGTGGGAGGAGGGACGGTGGAGAACTTCCTGGAGGACGAAAGTTCACCAGTTTTCCCTTGAAATTAATTTAAGGGCAATGACATCAACAAAAAGTGCTGTGAATTAAGTGCTTTTGAAAAAAAACAGCCCTATTTATTATTTTTGGCTTTTGCTGAGAATATTTGCTCTGGGCCCTAGAGGAATTCACCTTTAACTGTGAGGGATAGAATTGCATATCCTTCTTTATCCACTTCTTGTGGACTTTCTGCAGGATGTGAGTGAGGCAGAAGACAATGCTGGGCTGACACAGACATTCTCTGTGCCAAGGACCAGGGGACCTTTGTGGCCTATGAGTGGAGGACCTAAGAGGTGGGAACAGGTGAGAACTGCAAAGCCAGAGTATGTGCAGAGTATGTCATGCAGGGAGAAAGGCAGCGCTAGGTGGGGACAGCTTGTCAAAGAGCAGAAGAGTCACTGGCCATTGATGTGTCTGTGGCCTCCCCCCAAAGCGCTCTGATATCAAAAAAGTGTTCTATAGTGTATTTAAAAACTATTAATGCTTAATCTTTTATGAATTAATTTTGAAATGGTCCCAAAGTTAAGTAAGTGAAATGTTTCTCTTATCCCAATACCCTCATCTTGTTTTATGCCTCCATATAATCAACATAATCTAGTATCTGTGTATTTTTCCAGAGATATTTATGCATATACACAGTAGAAAAACTACTTTTTTTCATTCAAGTGGAAGTAGACTAGGCTTATCTGTTTTCTCATGACTCTATGACCTTAAAAACATTCCATATTTCCTTAGATGTTAATAAATGTGCCTTCATTCTTTTTTACAGCTGCACAGTACTTCATTTTATAGGTATATCATAATTTAACTGGTGCTCTCTTGATGGACAAGCCTATTGTCTCTATAGTAATTTCCTTATGGAATAATTAAGAGTAAGTTCTGTGATCTCCAGTAGCATATTGGGCACCTAATGACCTGGGGAGATTCTCTTTTGAAATCCTATCATTTTGCCTTTTCATACTGTTCATGGGGTTCTCAAGGCAAGAATACTGAAGTGGCTTGCCATTCCCTTCTCCAGTGGACCACGTTCTGTCAGACCTCTCCACCATGACCCGCCCGCCTTGGGTTGCCCTGCAGGCATGGCTTGGTTTCTTGAGTTAGACAAGGCCCTGGTCCTAGTGTGATTAGATTGACTAGTTTTCTGCGAGTATGGTTTCAGTGTGTCTGCCCTCTGATGCCCTCTTGCAACACCTACCATCTTACTTGGGTTTCTCTTACCTTGGACTGGGTATTGTTTTTGCTTTGGCTCCATCCCTTCATTCTTTCTGGAGTTATTTCTCCACTGATCTCCAGTAGCATATTGGGCACCTAACGACCTGGGGAGATTCTCTTTTGATATCCTATCATTTTGCCTTTTCATACTGTTCATGGGGTTCTCAAGGCAGGAATACTGAAGTGGCTTGCCATTCCCTTCTCCAGTGGACCACGTTCTGTCAGACCTCTCCACCATGACCCGCCCGCCTTGGGTTGCCCTGCAGGCATGGCTTGGTTTCATTGAGTTAGACAAGGCCCTGGTCCTAGTGTGATTAGATTGACTAGTTTTCTGCGAGTATGGTTTCAGTGTGTCTGCCCTCTGATGCCCTCTTGCAACACCTACCATCTTACTTGGGTTTTCCTTACCTTGGGCGTGGGTTGTCTCTTCATGGCTGGTCCATAGCACAGCCACTGCTCCTTACCTTGGACGAGGGGTATCTCCTTACCCCCACAGTTCCTGACCTTCAACGTGGGACAGCTCCTCTAGGCCCTCCTGCGCCTGCGCAGCCCCTGCTCCTTGGGTTGCTCCTCCTGGCCGCCGGCCATGACCTCGGGCATGGGTGGCTTCTCCCAGCTTCCGCCCCTGGCCTTGGGCTGAGGGTGGCTCCTCCGGGTCACCACCCCTGGACTTGGGCGCGAGGTGACTTCTCCCAGCCGCCCCTGACCCTGGAGACGGGGTAGCTCCTCCCAGCCGCCGCTCTGACCTCAGACTCGGGGTGTTTCCTCCCGGCCGCCACTGACCTCGGATGAGGGGTAGCTCCTCCCGGCTGCCATTGACCTCAGACAAAGGGTAGCTCCTCTCGGCACTCTAGATTGCTGCCCCTGACCTCGGACGTGGGATAGCTCCTCTTGCCCGCGCTTAGTGCACCGGCCCAGCTCTCGCAAGTGGCCCACGCTTAGCAAACTCTTTAAGATTGAGACAAATACCTAAGCACCTTCATACTTGTGTATTTTTCATGACAAGATATAATTAAGCAGTAAAACAGTGTCTCCTCTAGCACCCAGGCTAGTAGGATTTACACTAGAGGTTCTTATCTTTCATAGGATGGTTACTCCAGATCAGTGATTTTTTCTTTCTTTCTTTTTTTTTTTTTCTGTTACAAGTGTTCCTCAGTGATACTGTACAGGAGCATCTCACTCACTGCCTCAAAATAACTAAGGAAGGAAACAATTCTATAAAGACTCTGGGAGAAGCCTATAGCTTTTCTTCATTTTAAGTGCAAGTCAAGAAGGGTTTGTAAGTGTGTTTGATTTTCAAGTCTGTACTTTTTTAAAGAGAAGGAAAGGATCTATTTTCTTGCCAATCTTCAGTATAAAAGATTTGATAAATCTGTTATCAAAATCTCCAGAGAGCAAACTTTCCAAAGTGTAAAAAATTTAATGCAAATCTCTTTTACTGCTTTCCAAATTTTACATACTAAACACAGAAACCAATTCTTCACTGCCCAGGGGTTATTTCTAAATGGAATAAAAGTAAACCCTTGTGGAAGTAACAAAATAATTTCATGTCACTGTTCTTTTAGACATTGAGACTATCTTCTTCTTTAAAGTACAAAAATGCTAACAAATTTCCTGGATTTATTTTACCTTGCAAATTGTCAAAATGCCATGTGATTTCTGGAAAATTTTAGCATTTTCCTTAGTTTCTGAAATAATATAGTATTTGTAATAATGATTATTCCTGAACAAGACACAAGATCAAATCTCAAAATAGTTTATATTAATGCAATCTATGTGCTCAATCTTCTACTACCAATGAAGTATCTAACAGCTCAAAAGAAGAGAAAATGCTATGTTATATCATATTACATACTATTTATTAAGCATAATTAACTACAGTTATGGTTTATGTTTAGCTTATCATTTATAAATATATTAATATCTTCTTTTTAATGTAATTAGTACATTGTATTATTTTCCTATAATAAGCTGAAAGTTGATAAGCATTCAGATCCTGCTGAACTGCCAGATATGAAACAATATTTAAACAATAAACATTCTCTCAGAAACATCCTTTAATACTAACAACATGAAATGAATATATATTAATTTCCAAATGTTATTTTTTAAAACACTGAAGAATTAACTCTTTTGATATTTGCTCTCTAAGTTTGGCTTTTCTGGTAAAAATGCCTCCAATAAAAATATTAATACCATAACAAAGTAATAAGTAAAATATGACATAGATTGAATAATGAATCAAACAGATTGAATTTTATTTTCACACAAAAATAACCATGCCAAAAAGGTGTCAACAAAATAGGAGTTAATAAGCCATTTAAATAGAGTTTTTCTAGAAAGGACTTTTTCAATAAATGTATGTCAATATTCTTAAAATTTCAAGGGGAATTATCATATTCATAGCCTGTATCTGAAATCCTTTATTAAGCCAGTATAGTCAAGCTTCATATCATTCAAAATACTGAAAACAAAGTGTGTCACAGTTACAACTTTTCCTATGTTGCAGCAGATCATTGTTTTTTCAAATAATCCAAATCAAATAAGCTTTAATGTGCAGAGTTTTTTTGCCCATTCTTCTCTATGTTAGAAGAGTGATAGTCTAATACAAGACTATCTCTTTTTTTTTTTTTTCACATAAAATAACTGTTTCTGAAATTACCAGTGCTTCAGTTCAGTTCAGTTCAGTCGCTCAGTCATATCTGACTCTTTGCAACCCCATGAATCGCAGCATGCCAGGCCTCCCTGTCCATCACCAACTCCCAGAGTTCACTCAGACTCATGTCCATCGAGTCAGTGATGCCATCCAGCCATCTCATCCTCTGTCGTCCCCTTCTCCTCCTGCTCCCAATGCCTCCCAGCATCAGAGTCTTTTCCAATGAGTCAACTCTTCACATGAGGTGGCTAAAGTACTGGAGTTTCAGCTTTAGCATCATTCCTTCCAAAGAAATCCCAGAGCTGATCTCCTTCAGAATGGACTGGTCGGATCTCCTTGCAGTCCAAGGGACTCTCAAGAGTCTTCTCCAACACCACAGTTCAAAACCATCAGTTCTTTGGCTCTCAGCCTTCTTCACAGTCCAGGTCTCACATCCATACATGACCACAGGAAAAATCATAGTCTCGACTAGACGGACCTTAATCGGCAAAGTAATGTATTCTCTGCTTTTGAATATGCTGTCTAGGTTGGTCATAACTTTTCTTCCAAGGAGTAAGTGTCTTTTAATTTCATGGATGCAGTCACCATCTGCAGTGATTTTGGAGCCCATTGCTTAATTAAATATAATTAAAATATTGAATAAAATACATCAATATATTAGTCTGTGAAATATTTGCCACTATTAGCTCATTAATATGTTAATTCTGCATTTTCTAATTACGTAATCTCATTTCAAACCTATCTCTTTGTTTTTATTGCACTGAATATGTGTTGTGGTATTCTACGTCCTTTAACATGACATAACCATGAGAAGGTGTTTTCCTGTCAAGTTCTTGAATGAAGCATAACTTTCTTGACTAAAAAAATGAATAAAACAATGAGGAAAATATTTGGGGAATTTTATATTTGGTGGAACAATGCCAATACGCCTCAAACATCTAGACTTTTAGGTATATTTATGAAAATCATTTCAGTTCAATCAGCTCAGTCACGTCTGTCTCTTTGTGACTCCATGGCTGGCAGTATGTGAGTCTTCCCTGAGCAGCAACAGCTCCTGGAGCTTGCATAAACTAATGGCCATTGAGTTGGTGATGCCATCCAACCATCTCATCCTCTTTTGTCCGTGTCCCTTCCCTTGCCTTCAGTCTTTCCCAGCATAAAGGTCTTTTCTAAGGAGTCAGTTCTTTGCATTAGCTGGCCAAAGTATTGGACCTTCAGCTTCAGCATCAGTCCTTGCAATTAATATTCAAGACTGATTTCTTTTAGGACTGACTGATTGGATCTCCTTGCAGTCCAAAGAACTCTTAAGTGTCTTCTCCAACACCACAGTTCAAAAGCATCATTTCTTTGGTGCTCAGCTTTCTTTATGGTCCAACTCTCACATATTCACAGGACTACTGGAAAAAAACTCAGCTTTGACTAGATGGACCTTTGTTGGTATAGTCATGTCTCTGCTTTCTAATATGCTATCTAGTTGGTCATAGCTTTTCTTCTAAGGAGCAAGTGTCTTAATTTCATGTCTGCAGTCACCATCTGCAGTGATTTTGGAGCCCAAGAAAATAAAGTCTCTCACTGTTCCATTGTTTCCACTTCTATTTGCCGTGAAGTGATGGGGCCAGATGCCATGATCTTAGTTTTTTGAATGTTGAGTTTTCAGTCAACATTTTCACTCTCCTCTTTCATCAAGAGGCTCTTTAATTCCTCTTTGTATAAGGATGGTGTCATCTGCATATCTGAGGTTGTTGATATTTCTCCTGGAAATCTTGATTCCAGTTTGTGCTTCATGCAGCCCAGTGTTTCTCATGATGTACTCTGCCTATGAGTTAAATAAACAGAGTAACAGTAAACAGTCTTGAGATACTTCTTTCTCAAATTGAAACCAGTCCATTGTTCCATGTCCTTTTTAACTGTTGCTTCTTGACCTGCAGGCAGATTTCCCAGGACGCAGGTAAGGTGGTCTTGTATTTCCATCTCTTTCAGAATTTTCCACAGCTCCATGATAGAGCCACTGAGCAGACAGCCCACAGACTGGAGAACACTTACACCAAAGAAGTTTTTACATTGTTATGAAAGTTCTACAACCCATGAGAGATTTCTTCAGCTGGGGATCTGCCAAAGGAACTGAGAACCACCAGGGAATTTAATTTTGGAACAGTGGGATTTGATTACAGACCTTCCACAGGAATGGGGAAACAGATTATTGGAGAGCACAAACAAATCCTTTTCCACACCAGTATCCAGGAGAAAGGAGCAGTGATCCCACAAGAGACCAAGCCAGAGTAGCCTGTGAGTGTCCACGAGTTTCTGGCAGAGTTGTGAGTTGACAGTGCCTGCCGAGGGGTCAGGGGCACTGGATACAACAGTGCTGGCCTAAGTCCTTTTGGAGAAGGTCATAATTACTGCCATAATCCCTACCATAGTTTGGCTTCGGGCCAAAAAACAGGGAGGGAAAACAGCCCCACCTATCAACAGAAAATTGGATTAAAGATTTACTGAGCATTGCCCTGCCCATCATCACAAGACCCAGATTCCAGACCCACAGCCAGGCCCTCCCATCAGGGAGCTTCCACTAGCCTCTTATCCATCAGAGGGCAGACAGAATGAAAATCACAATCACAGAAAACTAACCAAGCTGATCATGTGGATCACAACCTTGTCTAACTCAATGAAACTATGAGCCATGCTGTGTAGGGTCACCCAAGACAGACAGGTAAGGTGGAGAGTTCTGACAAAACGTGGTGTACTGGAGATGGGAATGGCAAACCACTTCAGTATTTTTGCCTTGAGAATCTCATGAACAGTATGAAAAGGCAAAAATATATGACACTGAAAGATGAACTCCTCAGGTCTGTAGGTGCCCAATATGCTACTGCAGAAGAGCAGAGAAATAGCTCCTGAAACAATGAAGAGATGGAGCCAGAGTGAAAACAATGCCCAATTGTGGATGTGACTGTGGTGGTGTTGGACGTAAAGTTCAATGCTGTAAAGAACAATATTGCATAGGAAATTGGAATATTAGGTCCATGAACAAGGTAAATTGGAAGTGGTCACACAGGAGATGCCAGGAGTCAACGTCAACATTTTAGGAATCAGTGAACTAAAATGGACCGCAATGAGAGAATTTAATTCAGATGACCATTATATCTACTACTGTGGGCAATAATCCCTTTGAAGAAATGGAGTAGCCCTCATAGTCCTACTTTTGCATTCAATTCCCTTATGATGAAAAAAGACATCTTTTTTGGTGTTAGTTCTAGAAGGTCTTGCAGGTCTTCATAGAATGATTAACCTTAAGTTTCTTCAGCATTAGTGGTCAGGACATAGACTTGGATTACTATGGTATTGAATGGTTTGCTTTGGAAACGAACAGAGACAATTCTGTTATTTTTGAGATGGCACTCAAGTACTGCATTTCGGATTCTTTTGTTGACTGTGAGGGATACTTCAGTTCTTCTTTAGTTCAACAGTCTATGTTTAAACTAGTAATCTTATGCACATGTGTAATCCAATATTTTAGTTTCTGAGAACTTTATATATTAAAGTTGATATATTAAAGAACTTGATATATTAAAGCTAGTTAAAATTGAAATGCTCTGTTAGTGTAAAATGTACATCAGATGCTGAAGACTTTGTAAATAAAATAAAATATATTGATAATATGCTGTAGATTATTTGTTAAATGACAGTATTTTCCACATAGCAGGCCAAATAAAATGTATCATTAAAATTATTTTTACACTCTCCTTTTTACTTTTTAAAAATGACTATTAGAAAATTTAAAATCACATGTTGATTGCATTAAACTGTTAATAAGCAGTGTTGCTATAAGCAATTTGCCTGCCTGAAAACAAATTTTATTCTTAAAAGAGAAAATGTTGCCATTACATTTGCATCAAAATTCCATACTTTCTGCATATTTGTTTGAATGAGAGAATAATCAAAGTGTTTTTGTCTTATAAAGAATAAAATGTTCATTTGCATTATTGTTGCTAACTTCTCTAAAGAAAAGCTTGCTTTTTTGATCAATAAACATAGACGTGATGGATGCTAATCTAGAATTATACAGAGTAAACCATAGTGCCATTAGGTTTATAAAAGTAATATCTGTAGAATATTAAGCTATATTCCTAAAGGAGAATGTTTTGTTCTCATGTTTTTAGCAAAGCAAGTTATCAATCAACAGAATAACTCAAACATTCACTGGCTGAATAAATAGTAATTGCAATGAGACTTGTAGGAAGAATCCATAAACATACCATAAGCATCTAGTGACCTTTTTTAGATCTCTAAAGGGAAGGCAAGGTACTTACTATAATAAAATCTTGTTAGGAATAAATTATCAATGAAAAAAGCATAAGAGAAGCCAAGTGAAAAAATAAAGTTTGGCAAAGAAAAGTGTCCCATAAAAGCAAGAATACTGAAAACTCAAGGGTACAAACTCAAATATTTTTATAATGTATTTTTTTCTGTTTTGCTAGTGATAGAAGGGAAAAATCTATTTTCTTAGGCTATGAAAATGATTTTGACTTACTGTAGATATTAGTTTCCTATTGCTGCTGTAATAATTAACTTGCCACAAACTTAGTGACTTAAAACTGAATGACAGAACACAAGGCATTATCAGGGCTTTGCTCCTTCTGAAGGCAGTAGGGGAGAATCTATCTCCCAGTTTTCCTGGATCCTAAAGGCTTTTCCCACTTCTATTACTCTCACCCTCCTGTTGCTCTTCTATAAGAAACTTATTATTACATGGGGCTCATCAGAATAATTCAAAATAATCTCTCCATCTTTAGGTCATTCACTTAATTATATATGCAAAACCCCTTTGCCATGTACATAAACATATTCCTAGGTTTACTCTGCCTATCATACCATCTTATCACCAGAATATCATGGAGTATTCTAGCAACTGTAATAATAAATGATATGTCATCACAACACATGAACAGATACAGAACACAGTACCATATAAATTAGTCAATTATGACACCATTTTTTGGTTAATGTTCAATTATATATATACCTAAAAATGCTAAATGTCAAAAAAACTAATTTTAAAAAACATATGACACTAATTTTACTTTTGTTGCTTATGTTTTTGTTGAGATATTAAAAAAAAAAAAAAAAAACACTGCCAAGCCCAATATCATGAAACTTTTCCTCTATTTTTAATTCTAAGAGTTTTGCAATTTCAGGTCTTACATTGAAATATTTAATTCATTTTGAGTGTTGTGTAGGATGTAAACTGGTAGTTTTTTTCTTTTTCATGTGACTATCCAGTTTTCTCAACATAATTTGTTGAATTCCTGACCAGGGATCAAACTCGGGTCTCCTGCTCTGCAGCCAGAATCTTCACCAAATGAACTACCACAGAAGCCCCAGTTTGTTGACAAGACTATTTTTTCTCCATTGTATATTCTTTTAGAAAAATAATACATTTTATTTAACCCAATATCTCTAAAATGTTACTTGAACATGTAATCAACATAAAGAATTATTAGCGAGACTACACTTTTATACGAAATTCAGTGTGCATTTAATCTTACAGAACATCTCAGTTTGGACCAGCATTCATTTTTATCTTTATTTCCATAAATGCACTGTCTTTTTCTCCTCCATGCTTTTAAATTTCTTCTTAATCACTGGCTTTTGAAGTAAGTCAGAAAGAGGGGGAAAGAACAAACACTCCATTTTGTATTTTTGACAATCTTGTTTAAGATCACTTGATCATAGGCATGTGGGTTTACTTTATTTCTTGTCTCTATATTCTGTTCCATTGATCAAGCAACAGAGGCAAATTTTGACAAAAAAGGCTACATCAAACTAAAATGATTACACAGCAAAGGAATCAATCAACAGAGTAAAAAGGAATGTACTGAATAAGAAAACAATGTATCTGATGAGGGATTGGTATTCAAAATATGTAGGATCTCTTAGAACTCCATAAAAAGAAAAGAAAACCTCAAATAATCTAGTAAAAACGAAACAAAGACTTGAATAGACATCGCTAAAGTTTCTAGAGTTAAAGTATCTCTTGTGTATTTTATAGCATGGGCCTGTTTGTATTATAATCTGGGTAGTTCTGAGCCTTTCTGTTGGTGAGTAGGAGGCCATTCACAATGGGATCACTGCATCAGCATTCATTACTTTAGGAAAAATTTGTAAATGAGTAACATATTGCCTCTAGCAACCAAAAAAGCCCCCAAAGATGATGGATTTGTTTTAACATTGCACTTGCTGAAAATGGTAGATTTAGGTGTTAAGTGTCAAAGAGAGCATCTCTGATTTGACTATACCATATCCAGAAATTATTCAAAGTGGCAGGGCCTTGTACTAGTTCTGGGCAATGTCTCATCACTCAGTGAGAGTGTGTGTGTATGTGTGCATGCTCCTTTGTGAATGGGTGTATATCTAGAATGAGTGTATCAAATTTCTGAGATGGATGACTTCAAAATATTGTTATATCTGTATTCTGAGGAAATAATGAATATGGTTAGGCTCTTGACTGTAAAGCATGTGTACAATGGCAGAATTGTAATTTACCCACATCTGGGTAAAAAAAAAAAAAATTAAATATAGTCTCTTAGCAAGTGAAGCAAACAATGTGAATAGAGGCTGTTGAAATAGGCACTGAATAGAATATAGAAGGAAGATGCAACAGAAAATTATTTTCTAGTCACTGATTGGATAAAGTCAATAATTTCTATAATACAATGTATGCATGTCTGCTCAGTTGCTCAGTCAGGCAAAGAGCAAAAAGTCATGCTCTTTGTGATCCTAGGACTGTAGCCCACCAGATTCCTCTGTCCATGGGATTTTCCAGGCAAGAATACTGAAGTGGATTGTCATTTCCACCTCCAGTAGATCTTTCTGACCCAAAGACTGAACCCATATCTTCTGTGTCTCCTGCATTGGCAGGCAGATTCTTTAACACTGAACCACATGGAAAGACCAATGTTGTGAATAGGACACTCAATAAGGGGTGTAATTGTTGTAAACTTGCAGTCATCTATTCCTGGGAGCCAGTCATTTTTTATCAAGATGGAGCAATGACCAAATTGGGTTGCTAAGGGAAAAGAAAGCAGGCACAATGGCCCCCTCCGTAAATATGAGTCTATGATAGAACTTAATTAGTTTAGGCCTTGTTTTATTCTATATTGGATTGTATTGGGTATTTTTACTGGGTAATAAGAGGGTGTTTCATGTGATAACATTTTGCTAAGGCAATTCTAAGTGCCCAGGTTTGTTGTTGTGGAGGCAATAAGTCATGTCTGATTCTTTGTGGCCCTATGGACTGTAGCATGCCAGCCATGTCTGTCCTTTACTATCTTCCACAGTATGTTCAAATTCATGTCCATTGAGTTGGTGATGCTATCTAACTATCTCATTCTCAGCTGTCCCCTTCTCCTTTTGCCCTCAATGTGTCCTAGCATCAGGAATTTTTCCAATGAGTCATCTCCTCACATCAGGTGGCAAAAGTATTGGAGCTTCAGCTTCAGCATCAGTCCTTCCAAAAAATAAATATTCAGGACTGATTTCCTTTAGGATTGACTGGTTTGATCTCTCTGCTGTCCGAGGGACCCTCAAGAGTCCTCTCTAGCACCACAATTCAAAAGCATCAATTCTTCAGTGCTCAGCCTTTTTTATAGTCCAAACTCACATCTGTACATGACTACTGGAAAAACCATAGCTTTGACTAGATGGACTTTTGTTGGCAAAGTGATGTCTCTGCCTTTTTTTTTAATAATTGTTTTAATTGAAGGCTAATTACTTTAAAATACTGTAGTGATTTTTGCCATACATTGACATGAATCAGCCTTGGGTATACATGTGTCCAACCATCCCAAACCCCCTTTCCACCTCCCTCCCCATCCCATCCCTCTGGGCTGTCCCAGGGCACCAGTTTAGAGTGCCCTGTTTAATGCATCATCCTTGGTTGGTCATTGATTTCACATATGGTAATATATATGTTTCAATGATATTCTCTCAAATCATCCCACCCTCAGCTTCTCCACAAAGTCCAAAAGTCTGCAGTTTATATCTGTGTCTCTTTTGCTGTCTTACATATAGGGTTGTTGTTACCATTTTTCTAAATTCCATATACATGCATTAATATACTGTATTGTTGTTTTTCTTTCTGACTTACTTCACTGTGTATAATAGGCTCCAGTTTCATCCACCTCATTAGAATTGATTTAAATGCATTCTTTTCAATAGCTGAGTAATATTCCATTGTGTATATGTACCACAGCTTTCTTATCCATTCGTCTTCAGATGGATATCTAGGTTGCTTCCATGTCCTAGCTACTGTAAACAGTGCTGCAATGAACATTGGGGTACATGTGTCTCTTCCAATTCTGGTTGCCTTGGTGTGTATGCTCAATAGTGGGATTGCTGGGTCACATGGCAGTTATATTTCCAGTTTTTTAAGTAATCTCCACATGGTGGCTGTACCAGTTTGCATTACCACAAACAGTGTAAGAGGGTTCCATTTTCTCCACACCCTCTCCAGCATTTATTTTTTGTAGAGTTTTTTGACAGTTTTTTAGAGCCATTCTGACCAGTATGAGATGGTACCTCATTGTGGTTTTAATTTGCATTTCTCTGATAATAAGTGATGTTGAGCATCTTTTCATGTGTTTGCTAGCCATCTGCATGTCTTCTTTGGCAAATGTGTGTTTAGTTCTTTGGCCCATTTTTTGATTGGGTCATTTATTTTTCTGATATTGAACTGCATGTGTTACTTGTATATTTTTGAGATTAATTCTTTGTCAGTTTCTTAGTTTGATATGATTTTCTCGCATTCTGAAGACTGTCTTTTCACTTTGCTTATAGTACCCTTCATTGTGCAAAAGCTTTTTAAATTTAATTAAGTCCTATTTGTTTGTTTTTGTTTTTATTTCCATTACTCTGGGGGGTGGGTCATAGAGGATCTTTTGATTTATGTCAGAGAGTGTCTGCCTATGTTTTTCTCTAGGAGTTTTATAGTTTCTGGTCTTACAGTTAGATCTTTAATCCATTTTGAGTTTATTTTTGTGTATGATAATAATGAGTGTTCTAGTTTCATTTCTTCACAGGTGGTTGACCAGTTTTCCCAGCACAATTTGTTAAAGAGATTGTCTTTTCTCCATTGTATATTTTTGCCTCCTTTGTCAGAGATAAATTGTCCACAGTTGTGTGGATTCATCTCTAGGTTTTCTATTTTGTTCTATTGATCTATATTTCTGTCTTTGTGTCAATACCATACTGTCTTGATGACTGTGGCTTTGTAACATAGTCTGAAGTCAGGCACGTTGATTCCTCCAGTTCCATTCTTCTTTCTTAAGATTGCTTTTACTATTCAAGTTTTTTTGTATTTCCATACAAATTGTGAAATTATTTGTTCTAGTTTGAAAAATACCCTTGGTAGCTTAATAAGGATTGTATTGAATCTATAAATTGCTTTGGGTAGTACACTCATTTTCACTGTATTGATTCTTCCAATACATGAACCTGTCTCTTATACACATCTCAAGTGAAGCANATTCTTCTTTCTTAAGATTGCTTTTACTATTCAAGTTTTTTTGTATTTCCATACAAATTGTGAAATTATTTGTTCTAGTTTGAAAAATACCCTTGGTAGCTTAATAAGGATTGTATTGAATCTATAAATTGCTTTGGGTAGTACACTCATTTTCACTGTATTGATTCTTCCGATACATGAACATGGTATATTTCTCCATCTATTTGTGTCATCTTTTATTCCTTTTATTAATGTTTTATAGTTTTCTATATATAGATCTTTCTTTAAGTAAATTTCTTCCTAAGTATTTTATTCTCTTTGTCACAATGGTAAATGGGATTGCTTCCTTAATTTCTCTTTAATTATCTTGAATGTTTTCTCATTGTTAGTTTATAGGAATGCTAAAGATTTCTGTGTATTTAGTTTATATCCTAAAAATTTACTGTTCATTAATTACCTCTAGTAATTCTCTGGTGGTGTCTTTAGGGTTTTCTAGGTATAGGATCATGTCATCTGCAAACAGTGAGAGTTTTACTTCTTTTTCCAATCTGGGCTCTTTTTATTTCTTTTTCTTCTTTGATTGCTGTGGCTAAAAATTCCAAAACTATGCTGAATAGTAGTGGTGAGAGTGGGCACCCTTATCTTGTTCCTGACTTTAAGCGAATTGCTTTCAATTTTTTTTTTCCATTGAGGATAATATTTATTGTAGGTTTATCATATATGGCTTTTATTATGTTGAAATATGTTCCTTCATTGTCTGCTTTGTGGAGAGTTTTTGTCATGAATGGGTGTTGAATTTTTTCAAAGTCTTTCTCTGCATCTACTGAGATAATCATATGGCTTTAATCTTTCAGTTTGTTAACATGGTGTATCATATTGATTGATTTGAGAATACTGAATAATCTTTGCATTCCCTGGGATAAAGCCCATTTGATCACAATGTATGATCTTTTTAATATGTTGTTGGATTGTGTTTGCTAGAATTTTGTTGAGGACTTTTGCATCTATGTTCATCAGTGATATTGGCGTGTAGTTTTCTTTCTTTCTTTCTTTTTTTTTGAATTTTTGTCTGATTTTGATATTAGGGTGATGGTGGCCTCATCAAATGAGTTTGGGAGTTTACCTTCCTCTGTGATTTTTTGGAAGAGTTTGAGTAGGATAGGTGTTAGCTCTTCTCTAAATTTTTGGTAGAATTCACCTGTGAAGCCATTAGTCCTGGGCTTTTGTTTGTTGGAAGATTTTTTGTTACAGTTTCAATTTCTGTGCTTGTGATGGGTCCGTTAAGATTTTCTATTTCTTGCTGTTTTAGTTTTGGAAGTTTGTACTTTTCTAAGAATCCATCCGTTCTTCCAAGTTATCCGTTTTATTGGCATAGAGTTTCTGATAGTAGTCTCTTATGATCCTTTGTATTTCTGTGTTGTCTGTTGTGATTTCTCCATTTTCATTTCTAAGTTTGTTGATTTGATTCTTCTCCCTTTTTTTCTTGATGAGTTTGTCTGATGGTTTGTCTATTTTATTTACTTTCTCAAAAAAACAGCTTTTAGTTTTGTTGATTTTTGCTATAGTCTCATTTGTTTCTTTTTCATCTATTTCTGGTCTAATTTTTATGATTTCTTTCCTTCTACTAATTCTGGTGTTCTTCATTTCTTCTTTTTCTAGTTGCTTTAGGTCTAAAGTTAGGTTATTTGATTTTTTTCTCTTGTTTCTTGAGGTAAGCTTTTACTGCTATGAACCTTCTTTTCAGCACTGCTTTTACTGAATCTCAAAGGATTTGGGTTGTTATGTTTTAATTTTCATTTGTTTTTAATGCATATTTTAGTGTCATTTTAAATTTCTTCCATGATCTCTTGGTTATTCAGAATTGTTTTTTAGATTCCATATATTTGTATTTTTAATATTTTTCCCCCTGTAGTTGACATTGAATTTCAGATTCGATCAGAAAAGATGTTTGATATAATTTCAATTTTGTTGAATTTACCAGTGGTAGATTTATGGCCCAGGATGTGATCTATACTGGAGAATGTTCT
This sequence comes from Oreotragus oreotragus, assembly GCA_006410675.1. Taxonomy (NCBI): domain Eukaryota; kingdom Metazoa; phylum Chordata; class Mammalia; order Artiodactyla; family Bovidae; genus Oreotragus; species Oreotragus oreotragus. The sequence continues at coordinate 70,764 of SJYX01009790.1, forward strand.
GTGTGCACCTGAGAAAAATGTGAAATTCATTGTTTTGGGGTGAAAGGTCCTATAGATATCAATTAGATCTAACTGGTCCATTGTATCATTTAAAACTTGTGTTTCCTTGCTAATTTTCTGTTTGGTTGTCATAGGGGTGAGTGGGGTATTAAAGTCTCCCACTATTATTGTGTTACTGTTAATTTCCCCTTTCATACTTGTTAAAATTTGCCTTATGTATTGAGGTGCTCCTATGTTAGGTGAATATACATTTGTAATCGTTATATCTCCTTCTTGGATTGATCCTTTGATCATTATGTACTATCCTTCTTTGTCTCTTTTCACAGTCTTTATTTCAAAGTCTATTTAATCTGATATGAGTATTGCTACTCTTGCTTTCTTTTGGTCTCCATTGCATCAAATATCTTTTTCCAGCCCTTCACTTTCAGTCTGTATGTATACCTTGGTTTGAGGTGGGTCTCTTGAAGGCAGCATATATAGGGGTCTTATTGTGTCTGCTTTTTTTATGCACTATTTAGGTTTTTCATAGCTCTTCTTCCAAGTTGCAAGCATATTTTAATTTCTCAACCCAACAAAGAGGTCTAGGACAAAACATTTCACCCAGGGTCACGTTAAGACAGGCCTGATCCCACACTGCTCTCTCTAAAAACCAATTTAAAAACTTTTAACAAATGTTGGTTAAGTTTATAGCAGAAGCTCAGTAAGACTCAGTAAGTGCAGCACAGCCCAACACAAAACCACACAGTGCGAGGTACTACATAACTTGTAGGTGTCATCTCAATGAACATTCATAATCAGATAACATAGTCAGCAAGCCCAGAGCAAAACAGACAGATTCTGGTCTATTTGAAGACTGTTTAACTACTGTGTCCTCTGTGCCAACTGCAAGATCAACTCCCCACTGAAATAATGGTTTGAATATCAAAACTTACGATCCTACACTCTCACTAAGGGGACACGTGAAAGGTTTCTTCCTTACATAATGGACAAAGTAAAGTGCTCCTAACCTGATCATAAAACTAGTTAGCAAAGCTGAGAAGCAAATGAATGAAGGGGTTACTGTGGTTAGGATTCCTGGATTTACATGGTTTGAAGTTCCCATCACCACCAAAAGAGAGAGCTCTCTAGCTTTCTTATTGGCCTTCTCAGATAATAGGATGAAAGCAAAAGGAGTAGGGATGAGGCTGCAAAGATGCCAGCAGTTTAAAATATAAAAAATGGAGTAAAAATTCTAATCATAATTTGCTTCTGGGAATGACAGATTTCTTAGGGTCTATGTTTAAGTTAAAAGGCACAACTTCTGCCATTCAAGGAAAACTGCTAACAATGAGACCAAACTACTACTTAGTTATTAGTTTAGTCTGTGTCTTAAGGATTTCTTAGCAGCCTGGGAAATCTGGCCTGCATCAGGCAATGTGAACTCAAGACACAAGACATACATTTCTTCCCATCAATACTCAATGGTAAGTAAGTTAGGAATAAGGGTGGCACTATGCAAATAAGAGCTAAGAAAGAAAACAAGAAAATAATCTGACTCCTTGGTCTCTGGCTCAGGTGACCAAACTGGCTGCTCCTGAAAGAGAGACTGAGCAGATCATCATTTGATAGCTTGCAAAGATGTACAACATCAAAACTCAAACTACCAATCAACTAAAGGAAGTCAACCTTGAATATTCATTAGAAAGACTGATGCTGAAGCTGAAACTCCAATACCTTGGCCACCTGATGCAAAGAGCTAACCCATTGGAAAAGACTCTGATGCTGGGAAAGATTGAGGGTAGAGTACAACATCAAAACTCAAACTACCAATCAACTAAAGGAAGTCAACCTTGAATATTCATTAGAAAGACTGATGCTGAAGCTGAAACTCCAATACCTTGGCCACCTGATGCAAAGAGCTAACCCATTGGAAAAGACTCTGATGCTGGGAAAGATTGAGGGTAGGAGTAGAAAGGTCTGACAAAGGATGAGATGGTGGATGATATCACTGACTCAATGGACATGCCTTTGAGCTAATGCCAGAAGATAGGGAAGGACTGGGAAGCTTGGCGTGTTGCAACCCATAAGGTCTCAAAGAATCAGACATGAGTTAGCGAATAAACAACAACAATCAACCAACCAATCAAAGACACATACAAATGAAAGAACCATAGATATGTAACATCTCTTTGACCTTGTTTTATGCAAAACATAGACCTGCTTGCAAAAAAACACACGAAGCATAAACCTACTCACAAAAAAACTATTTTCACTAAAGTTATCATCTCCTACAGTTTTGGGTGTAAACTTGTAGTGAACTTTCAAAATATTATCATATATTTTATTTTCTAAAATGAAAAGTATAATGTATATGGAGAGAGTCAGGAGTTTCTGCTTTTTATTCTACACAAATGATTTGTTAATAGGTTGTAATACATGGTTTCTATATCAATACATATAGATATGTCTCACAAATTTTTTACAATTACTTTAAATTCCTGTTAAGGCAGACTATCATTAGCCTTCCTGATTTTTCAATTAAACATTAACTTAATTAAATGTGAATTAATTAAATTAATTAATGTGATTTACATTCAGTTGTAATAAGAAAGAGATATTTCCTACCACTTTACCAGACGGTATCATCTTGGAAGATTACAATACTGAGTTTGTCAAAAAGTCATTTGGGTTTTTCTAACAGATATAATGGAAAAACCTGAATGGATTTTTTGGCCAACCCAGTACAACACTACAACCAGGATACTGACAGTGGTTTAAAAATGTAGAGAACGCTTCTATCACCACAAGGATCCCTGTGGCTACCTCACTTCCCATCTGTCCCTACTCCTCCCTTAGCCCTTGGAAAACTGTAATCTCCTCTCCATACTATAATTTCATCATTTGGGGAAATGTTATGTATAAATGGAATAATACAGTATGCATTTAGAATTATTTTAATTCTGTAATTTTAATTATTTTAATTTATGTAATTAGAATTATTTTAATGTAGCATAATTCTATGAAGATGTATTATGAGTTTTTTATGTATCAAATTGTTGAATGTTTGTATNGAAATGTTATGTATAAATGGAATAATACAGTATGTATTTAGAATTATTTTAATTCTGTAATTTTAATTATTTTAATTTATGTAATTAGAATTATTTTAATGTAGCATAATTCTATGAAGATGTATTATGAGTTTTTTATGTATCAAATTGTTGAATGTTTGTATTTATGTTTGTTTACCCATTCACTTGTTGAAGGACTACTTTGTTTACCTGCTAGTTTGCTGAGGTGATTCCAGACTTTGGCCATTACAAATAAACATGCTATAAATATTTATGAAACAATTTTGTATGAAATATAAGTTTTCATTTATCTGGGATAAATGTGCAATGGCAGATCACATGTTGGTTTTATGTTCAGTTTTAAGAAACTGTCAAATTACTTTCGATGGTGGCTATGCCACTTTGCATTCTCATGTATAACATAAAAATGACCTGATTTTTTGCATCCTAATCACATTTTGTATCACTGTTTTAAAAAATTAGCCATTCTGATAAGAGAGGAGTATAGTTATATTTAATTGTGCTTTTAATTTGTATTTCTTGAATGGCTAATGTTGAGTAACTTCCATGGGTTTGCCATGTGCACAGAGTTGTGATTGTTAATTTTATATATCAACTTTAATAAGCCATGGTACCAAGATATTTGATCAAAGACCAGTCCAGATCACATTAAAGGTACTTTTAGATGAGATTAAAATTTAAATCAAGACTTCATAAAGAGCAAATTACCCTTCATAATGTGGATCAACCTTTTCTATTTAGTTGAAGTTCTTTTACAAAATTAAGCTTTCTTGATGAAAAAAGAATTCTGTTTCCAGAATGACTCCAGACTTGAACTGCAACATCAACTCTTCCTACAATAAGACTCTCAATTTCTCACTCTCTTCACCCCTCCCTCCCTCTGAAATATACTACTGTAGAAATATGCTACTCTTTCTATTTTTCTGGAGAACACTGAGTAATACAGTTCTCCTCAGTGAAATATCTATTCTGCTTCTTTCCTAATTATTCAACTCTAGAGGTTTCAGTTTTTAATATATCCTATAAACAATTTGATGTAGAATTGCAGCTTGCAATGTTTCTCCCAGGATGTAACTTGTCTTGTCATCCATTTAACAGGATATTACACTATTTTGTTGATGAAGTCCAATTTATCAAAGCAACAGTAACAACAAAACCCAAACTCAAAACCTAGAATTCCATATCTAATAAAACCACCCTTCATATATAGACAAAATAAAACCTTATGTGGATAGATAAAACATGAGAAAATTTCCAGGCATCAGAACTGAACTGCAAATAACAGTAAATAGATGTGTGTGTGCTTAGTCCTTCAGTCATGTCTGACTCTTCATGACATCATGGACTGTAGCCTGCCAGGCTCCTCTGTCCACGGGGCTTCTCCAGGCAGGAACACTGCAGTGGGTTGCCATTCCCTTTTCCACAGGATCTTCCAAAACCAGGGATCAAACTCAAGCCTCCTGCTTTGCAGGAGGATTATTTACAATCTAAGCCACAGGGAAGACCCTAAAATAAAGGGAAATGACACCAAATAAAATGTTCAGTTCAGTTCAGTCACTAGTTGTGTCCGACTGTTTGCAACCCCATGAATGCAGCATGCCAGGCCTCCCTGTTCATCACCATCTCCCGGAGTTCACTCAGACTCACCTCCATCGAGTCAGTGATGTCATCCAGCCATCTCATCCTCTGTCGTCCCCTTCTCCTCCTGCCCCCAATCCCTCCCAGCATCAGAGTCTTTTCCAGTGAGTAAACTCTTTGCATGAGGTGGCCAGAGTACTGGAGTTTCAGCTTTAGCCTCAGTCCTTCCAAAGAAATCCCAGGCCTGATCTCCTTCAGAATGGACTGGTTGGATCTCTTTGCAGTCCAAGGGACTCTCAAGAGTCTTCTCCAACACCACAGTTGAAAAGCATCAATTCTTCGGCACTCAGCCTTCTTCACAGTCCAACTCTCATATCCATACATGACCACAGGAAAAACCATAGCCTTGACTAGACAGATCTTAGTCGGCAAAGTAATGTCTCTGCTTTTGAATATATTATCTAGGTTGGTCATAACTTTTCTTCCAAGGGGCAAGTGTCTTTTAATTTCATGGCTGCAGTCACCATCTGCAGTGATTTTGGAGCCCCAAAAAATAAAGTCTGACACTGTTTTCCACTGTTTCCCCATTTATTTCCCATGAAGTGGTGGGACCAGAAGCCATGATTTTCATTTTCTGAATGTTGAGCTTTAAGCTAACTTTTTCACTCTCCTCTTTTACTTTCATCAAGAGGCTTTTTAGGTCCTCTTCACTTTCTGCCATGATGGTGGTGTCATCTGCATATCTGAGGTTCTTGATATTTCTTCCGGGTATAGGAAGAAATGAAGGGCAAGCAAAACTCTAAAGATCACCCTTGTTGTGTTGTCTTTAATGTATGTAGATGTAATATACATGAAAAACATTGCACAAAGGATGAGGATAATTAATTGTATGTATTTGCAGCAAGATTTCTCCATTTTAGGTACTAGATTAAGGGTACTGTGATACATTAAAGACACATTTAAAAATTTATTTCTTACATTAAAGCATTCTTTATTTAGATTATTATATTCATTTCAGGTACAATATAGTTATTCAATATTTTATAGATTTATTCCATTTAAATTTATTACAAAATATCAGCTATATTTCAAGAATTAATTCTTTAACCTCTAGACAAATCACTAAAAAGTGTATAGACATAGCTAAAAAGTCAATAGAATAAATAAACTACAATAGTTTCTCAAAAAAAAAAAACAGTGGATAACTCAAGAAAGAACCCAATAGTAGGACAGAAGGATAAGGAGACAGGATTGGGCAAGCAGCAAATAGTAAAACAGACCTCAACCCAACCATTTATACTAATTTTGTTTATAATTAATGATCTAAATATTCCAAGTGGTGGTGTCATCCCATTGTCACCCTGCTTTTAACTTATATGCAGAGTACTTCATGTGAAATGCCTGGCTGGATGAAACACAATCTGGAATCAAGATTGCCTGGAAAAATATCAACAGCCTCAGATATGCAGATGACAAAAAGCAAAGAAGACAGAAAGCAAAGAAGAACTAAAGAGCCTCTTGATGAGAGTGAAAGAGGAGAGTGAAAAAGTTGGCTTAAAACTCAATATTCAGAAAACTAAGATCATGGCATCAAATCCCATCACTTCATGGCAAATACATAGGGAAACAATGGAAACAGTGACAGACTTTATTATGGGCGGCTCCAAAATCACTGCAGATGGTACCTGCAGCCATGAAATTGAATGATGCTTGTTCCTTGAAAGAAAAGTTATGACAAATCTAGATAGCATATTAAAAAGCAGAGACATTACTTTGCCAACAAAGGTCTGTCTAATTAAAATTTTGTTCTTTTCAGTAGTCACGTATGGATGTAAAAGTTGGACTATAAAGAAAGCTGAGTGCCAAAGAATTGATGCCTTTAAACTGTGGTGTTGGAGAAGACTCTTGAGAGTCCCTTGGCATGCAAGGAGATTGAATCTGTCAATCCTAAAAGAAATCAGTTCTGAATATTCATTGGAAGGACTGATGCTGAAGCTGCTACTCCAATACTTTGGCCACCTGATGAGAAGAGCTGACTTACTTGAAAAGACCCTGATGCTGGGAAAGATTGAAGGCTGGAGGAGAAGTGAACGAAAGAAGATGAGATGGTTGTATGTCATCACCAATGCGATGGACATGAGTTTCAGTAGGCTCCAGCATTTGGTGATGGACAGGGAATACTAGAGTGCTGCTGTCCATAGAGTCACAAAGAGTAGGACATGACTGAGCGACTGAACTGAACTGAGCAACTAAGCACAGAACTCATATCCAATAATTACAGAATATTTATTCTGCACCCATACTTCTCATCAGAATAGACCATATACACCAGTCTCAAATATAGAAATACTATAAAGTATTTTCTCTGAAAATATTGATTTTAAAATAAAAATTATTAAAGGCATTCAGAAATATCCTATATATTTGGATATTTAAAAATCATTTGTAAATATTCATGGATCAAATGGGCTTATCAGGAGGTGCTGGTGATAAGGAACCCACTTGCCAATACAGGAGAGGTAAGAGATCCAGGTTCAGTCCCTGGGTCGGGAAGATCCCCTGGAGGAGGGTATGGCATGCCACTCCAGTGTTCTTGCCTGGAGAATCCCATGGATAGAGGAGCCTGTTGAGCTACAGTTGATTGGGTTGAAAAGAGTCAGACATGAATGAGGCAATTTAGCATGCATGCATGGACCAAAAATGCAATCACAGAGATAATTATAAAATATTTTGAAATTAATTATATTAAAATATCAATATATCTGCAATTGTGGAACTATAACAGTGATTAGAGAGAAACTTATAGAATAAATGATCACACATAAAAATGTAAAAATAAATAATCTCATAAAAATAAATGGAAGTTGAGTAATTTAAATCTGATGCAATTAGTAAGAAGGAAATAATAGTCATAAGAGCACACACAAAAAAGGCACAACAGTAATAGGAGAAACAGCAAAAATAATAATAATAATAATAATTTTCTAATAGGCACATTAGCAAGACCAAGTAAGAGAGGAAACAAGTGAGAGTATAAATTACCTACATCAGAAATTAAAGATAGAATATAAATAATGATCTTAGCATAGACAATACAAGGTAATTAAAGGGTTTTCATGCCCAACTCTATGCCATGAAATGGAACAATCTTGAAAAACCACAACTTGCCACACTTGTCACAGAATTTCCCTCTGCAAATTAAAGAAGCTCTCAAAGCCCCTGTGCTTTCAGAACTGACTTTGCTCAAATGTATTTGGAAGAGTTGATAGCAACACTGTATGATATCTTTTATAAATCAGAAAAGAAGCAAACTTCCTGACTCATTTTGTGAAGGCAGAATAACACTAACATAGAAACATGAATATTACAGCTTGCATTGCATCCCACAAAAGATATGTTGAAGTCCTAACTCTTGGTACCTTTGAAGGTGACCTTATTTAGAATCAGGTTCTTTGTGCATGTAAATGCTGCTGCTGCTGCTAAGTTGCTTTAGTCATGTCCAACTTTGTGCGACCCCATAGTCGGCAGCCCACTAGGCTCCTCTGTCCCTGGGATTCTCCAGGCAAGAATCCTGGAGTGGGTTGCCATTTCCTTCTCCAATGCATGAAAGTGAAAAAAAGTGAAGACGCTCAGTCGTGTCCAACTCTTAGTGACCCCATGGACTGCAGCCCATGAGGCTCCTCCTCCATGGGATTTTCCAGGCAAGAGTGCTGGAGTGGGTTGCGATTGCATGTAAATAAATTAGTCTAAACTTATACCAATTAGGGTGGTCCTTAATCCATGGGACTTATCTCCCTATAAGAAGAGAAGACACTGACTCATAAGGAGAGAAGACCACATGACTAGGGAGGCAGAGATGGAAGACTGGTGGAGAGTCACAAACACTTGAGTTGGAAATGTCAATTACTTCATTATGACTATTAAATACCAATGGTGACGAAATGGCAAAGGTAGAGGAGAAGAGGATGGGAATATATGATACATAATATCAATACTAAATATTCTCTGAAAATGGAGAGGTTCAAAAGATGCAAAGCTTGAGTGTTAGAAATAGATTAGTATAATTAAGGTGACAGTAACTAGAATTTACTGAAAAGTTTACATATGCTTAACACTGTATGCTAAGTCACTTCAGTCATGTCCGACTCTGTGTGACCCCATAGACGGCAGCCCACCAGGCTCCCCCATCCCTGGGATTCTCCAGGCAAGAATACTGGAGTGGGTTGCCATTTCCTTCTCCGATGCATGAAAGAGAAAAGTGAAAGTGAAGTCGCCCAGTCTGTCCGACTGTTAGCGACCCCATGGACTGCAGCCCACCAGGCTACTCCGTCCATGGGATTTTCCAGGCAAGAGTACTGGGGTGGGGTGCCATTGCCTTCCCCGTAACACTGTATAGGCAAGCAGAAAATCATTAAGACATTCAATGAAACCTCTTTATATTGTACACAATTAATAAATAATTAAGTAAAGAACTAATAAAACCAACAAACAGCTTTGAAAGTTAAAGTGAAAGTTGTTCAGTCGTGTCCAAGTCTTTGCAAC
>SJYX01009790.1:82166-117070 GCA_006410675.1 Oreotragus oreotragus
CTATGGACTTTACAGTTCATGGACTTCTCCAGAATACTGGAGTAGGTTGCCTTTCTTTCCCTTCTCCAGGGATCTTCCCAATTCAGGGATAAAACCCAGGTTTCCCATATTGCAGATGGATTCTTTACCAGCTGAGCCATCAGGGAAGTCCAAGAATACTGGAGTGGGGAGCATGTCCCTTCTCCAGAGAATCTTCCTGAGCCAGGAGTTAAACAGGGGTCTCCTGCATCGCAGAAGGATTCTTTACCAACTAAGCTATCAAAATATATTTCACTTATGCTTTCCCTCCCGCCAAAAGGTTTAGATTGATTTTTAATATTTGAATACACTCAAAAAATCTTCAGTTAATGCATTCTTTTTATCAAATACAGCTTTGGATATATGGTGGGTCCGTGGAACCACTATATATCCAAAGCTGTATTTGATAAAAAGAATGCATTAATTGAGGCTTGAGTGCATTCAAATATTAAAAATCAATCTAAAAGCTTTTTTGGAAGAATCATAAATGAGATATATTTTCATACTATCATAAGGTCATTTAACATTTTTTCCCAGTGTTATCATATACATAAAGCTATAAACAGCACAACAGGATAAAAAGTATCCTGTATTTTAGTTTTTATAAATTATACAGCAAGAGGCAGGAGAGTGGAAGAATGTGTATAGTTGTAGTTACTTATATTTTTGAAGTCTTGTTTCTTCTTGAAAGTGATGCCAAAATATTATAAATTTCTCTAGAGACCATTTTATAACAAGGAGCTCTTATATTTACCTATAAAAATCCAGTGTCAGATGTGTAGTCTGTTGTAGTGAAGATCAGAAAGACTAGATGTGCTGTCAGATAATATCTGTGGTGGTGAGGATGAATGGATAAAAGTCTCTTGGGATTTTTTTTTTTGTCAGTTATTTCCAAGTTTTTCTTACTTGTATCTGACAGTGTTATAAATCCATTCATCCTGTTAAAGCTTTTGCGGAAAATAACTTGCTAAAACTACCACTCAACTTTGATAAGTAAGAGTACTTTTATTAATAATACTTTATAATAGCCTTTTATTTCAAAACATGATGCACTTTGTCAATTTTTAAATAGTAATGACTTTGTGGTCTTGGCTTTATGACTAATTCATCATATTCATTGAATGGTTATTATGTTTGGGAGGTATAGAGATGCCCACAATATTCTAAGCAATTGATCAAAACTTCTTTAAAGGGAAAGAAAAGACATTCTTTTGATGAAATGCAACATTATAAAATATACCCACCTTATGATGACTGGCCTCTTCCATTTCTTTTTTCTTGTTCACTTCTCTGCTATAAATCTGCAAATAAATGGATAGGAGCAGCTTTTACTCTATATGGTTTTGAATTAGCTACATAATTCTTATGCAGAAACATTACTTAAAGAACAATTCTTTTCCTTCCCTAAACATACCAAAAATTCTGTTATAAGGTATGTGAAGTTTTACACTATTTTAAATCTTGTGTGTGTGTGTGTGTGTGTGTGTTCAGTTGCTCAGTCATATCCGACTCTTTTGCTTCCCTAAGGACTGTAGCCAGGCAGGCTCCTTTATCCAGGAGATTTTCCAGGCAAATCCAGAGTTGCCATTTCCTACTTCAGAAGATCTTCACCACCCAGGGATCAAATCCACATCTCTTGTGTCTCCTGCATTGGCAGATGGATTCTTTAAACCTTATATTTTACTAACTATACTAATCAAGTATTTTACTGTGTGTGTTAATTGCTCATCGTGTCCAATTCTTTGTGACCCCATGGACTGTAGCCCTCAAGGCTCCTCTGTCCATGGAATTCTCCAGGCAAGAACACCGGAATAGGTTGACATTTCCCACTCCAGGGGATTTTCCCGACCCAGGAATTGAACCCAGACCTGACGCATTGCAGGCAGATTCTTACCATGTGAGCTATCAGGGAAGCATCAGATGAATATTAAGTACATCTCATGCCTGCTGATAAGCCATGTTGAAAAAGAAGTATCTCTATAACCTTCTCACTCATAAGCAGAGGCTGTAGGCAACATGAACCGAAGTGAAGTAAAAGCTTAGTAATTCAAGCTGTTCTCCACACTGTAAGCAGGTCTCCAACCAAAGTGGAAAGCTTCTGTATTGGTGACATAATAAAGCTGATAAACAGCTGCCAGATCTCTGGGTAGACCAGAGACCACAAAGTAATTGCACCTATGGGCAAAGTTTAATTCACAGTCTCATCAGAAATCTTGTAAAAGTCACTCTACCGGTTTCTAGCACATGGATGAATCACATTTAGGACCCAAGAAAAAAAGGAAGAAAAACATGGCCAGGCTTATGGCTACCACCACTGGCCCTCTCCAGAAGGTAAATAGTCACAGGGGTAAATTTGCAATTGCTCTGATTCCAAATCAACAGGAACAAAATTTAACTGACTGACAGCTTCAATAACCTTCTGTGGAGCTTGAATATTGTTGCCGCATATATAAACATGCCAGATAACATCCTTAGGTCATAAAGGAAGGGCCCAAGCTGTTGCTTAGTTGCTAAATCATGTCCGACTCTTTACCACCTCATGGATTGCAGCATGCCAGTCTTCCCTGTCCTTCAGTATCTCCTGGAGTTTGCTCAAAATCATGTCCACTAAGTCAGTGATGCCATCCAACCATCTCATCCTCTGTAGCCCCCTTCTCTTGCCCTCAATCTTTCCCAGCATCAGGGTCTTTTCCAATGAGTTGTCTCTTTACATCAGGTGGCTAAATATTGCAGCTTAAGCATCAGTCCTTCCAATGAACATTCAGGGTTAATTTCCTTTAGGATTGACTGGTTTGATTTCCTTGCTGTCCAAGGGAATCTCAAGAGTCTTCTCCAACACCACAGTTTGAAGCATCAGTTCTTTGGCACTGAGCCTTCTTTATGGTCCAACTGTCATATCCATACATGACTACTTGAAAAACGACAGCTCTGACTAGATAGACATTTTTGTAAACTGCTTTTTAATATTCTGTCTAGGTTTGTTATAGCTTTTCTTCCAAGGAGCAAGCGTCTTCTAATTTCAGGGCTGCACTCTCCACAGTAATTCTGGAGTCCAAGAAAATAAATTCTGTCACTGTTTCCATTGTTTCCCCTTCTATTTGCCATGAAGTGATAGGACCAGATGCCCAGGCTGAGACAACGTTAAATCCTTTCACAATCAAAGAGTCCAGGAATAATGAAGCCAAACATTCCACATTGGATGTTGGGTATTGGTTCATCTTCATGTTACTGCTCACATCAATCAAAATTCACCCACAGCAGGTGTCTAGGTCCCACAGTCAGGTGTAATGTTCCTGTATATAGCAACATTATATTTGATATGATTTGATTTGATCAACTTCTCTGTGAGTGGTATCTACCATATGACGATAAAATTCAGCAGAAAATTTAGGATTTCTGCTTCCTGTGACTACATCATGATAGCCACACCTAATAAGTCACATAGTCAGGGACTTGGCTAAATTTCTACTGCCAATTACACCTATAGTGGCCTTCCTTGCACCCTTCTTTTTTCTTTTTTGCCATGCCCTGTGGCATGTGGGATCTTAGTTCCTTGACCAGGGATCAAACCGGTGTTTCCTGCATTGGAAGCATAGAGTCTCAACTAGACCACCAGCAAAGTCCCTTCCTTGCATTTTTGATACCATTTTTTCCCCTGAGGCCAAAGAGTTTTTCTAAGGCTCTTGTGATTTCCTATCAGTGTTTCATTCCTTGATACAGACTCTTCCAAGATCACCAGGGATATCTCCAGAATCTGGTTAAAACAAAGATTCTGTTTGAGTGAGTCTGGAGTGAGGCCAAAGAATCAGCATTTCTAATAAGGTGGTGCCATTGCTGCTTGTATGTGGGCCCCTGTTTGAACAGCAAGGCTCTCTGTACCCTCTGACTTGCCTTTTTCTATGATGTCCCTTGTCAGTTTCTCCCTTCTCTCTGAGTCACAACAGAAAATTAGATCATGGCATTTCAGAAGCTGTCCATGGCTGATGATCCCCCTCAGAGGATGTGAAAATGTAGAGCCAGTAGTTTGGTTCAAGCAGTGGAAGGCAAAGTTTACATTTTCTGTGTGGTGATGAAGCAAAAACAAACTTGACAGCAGATGAAATGAGTATTTTACAGACATGCAATGGAAAAGAGAAATATTTAAGTATTAGTAGCTCAGTCATGTCTGACTCATTGCAACCGCATGNGAGCCAGTAGTTTGGTTCAAGCAGTGGAAGGCAAAGTTTACATTTTCTGTGTGGTGATGAAGCAAAAACAAACTTGACAGCAGATGAAATGAGTATTTTACAGACATGCAATGGAAAAGAGAAATATTTAAGTATTAGTAGCTCAGTCATGTCTGACTCATTGCAACCGCATGGACTGTAGCCTGCCAGGCTCCTCTGTCCATGGGATTTCCCAAGGATTCTTAGGCAAGAATACTGGAATGAGTAGCCATCCCCTTCTTCAAGGGATCTTCTCAACCCAGGGACTGAATGCAGGTCTCCTGCATTGCAGGCAGATTCTTTAATGTCTGAGCTCCTGGGGAAGCCCAGAAATATTTAAGGGAGAGAGATAAAATAAGAGAGAGAGAGAAACAATATTAAAGGAATGGGATGAAGCACAAAGACAATTTCTGTGGCTGAAAAGCTTGACAAACCATTCAAGAAATACCTGGAAAGTCCTATCCCTAGATGTTTTGCTCTGTAACTGTTTTCTCCTCTCTTGCTGCTGTGGTCACCAGCTTTAGAAAACAGTCCATTGTGAATTTTTTATATTTCTTTAAGGCCCAGGCTTTCTGACCCAAGAGCACTGGCAAGCTTGATTAAAGATGATTGTTCAGAAGCTCTACATTGTATATTGTTCCGAAGAGACTATGGGGATTAAACTCATCTGACCTGGAGGCGTTTGCTCAGATTCTAGGAGACTAAAAATCTAGGTACCTTCCTAGTACTCTCCCCAGAAAACATTTATTTTATTTTGTTTTGCTTTTTTGCAACTCAAAGTGAAGGACTTTTTTTCAACCAGGGGGAGGTTGGGGCCCATAGCCTGTCTTCTACAAGTTCTAAATCACACAACATTAAGATTTTTATAGATTTCCCTGGTGGCTCGGTGGTAAAGAATTCATATGCCAACGCAGGAGACATGGGTTTGATCCCTGAATTGGGAAAATCCTACCTGGCTCAGAACAACTAAGCCAGTGAGGCATAAGTCTGTGATTCACAGCCCAGGAGTCACAACTGCTGAGACCACACAGCTAGAGCCATGCTCCCCAACAAGAGAAGACACTGCAATGAGCAGCCCATGCACAGCAACTAGAGAGAAGGCCCCGCTTGGTGAAAATAGAGAAAAACCCACCCAGCAATGAAGACTCTGCACATCCAAAAATAAATATATAAACATTTAAGGAAAAAGATTTTTGAGCTGCAGAGCTAGTGAACATTTGGCTGACACTGTACTCCTCCATCAGCATCAGGGCTCTAGGAAATAGCACTGAGATTCCCTATGAGAATTAAACTTTTCTAGACCAGAGATTACATGGTTTTTGTCAACACACATGCATACAATTTCATACAAACACTTATCATTCAACTGCAAAGAGAAGTTCTACCCCAATTCCTCACTCTGTAGTGCCTGTATCACTGTTTCCTGGACTCTGACCCTCTAGGTCCCATCACCTAGACTTTGCTTCACTCTTCCGACCCAGGTCCACTGTGACCCCCAGCATTAAGTGCCCTTTTCTTCACTAGGACCAACCCAATCTTGTGGTTATGAATATCAGTTTTTGCAGTCTGCTTCTAAACCCTGATTTTAGTCAAATGTCCAAGACCTGAATGTGTTAGGTACATCTCTGAAAGACATACCCTCATGGACTGTGAAGAAAGCTGAGTGCTGAAGAATTGATGCCTTTGAACTGTGGTGTTACAGAAGACTCTTGAGAGTCCCTTGGGCTGCAAGGAGATCTAACCAGTCTATTCTAAAGGAGATGAGTCCTGGGTGTTCTTTGGAAGGAATGGTGCTAAAGCTGAAATTCCAGTACTTTGGCCACTTCATACAAAGAGTTGACTCATTGGAAAAGACTCTGATGATGGGATGGATTGGGGAGAAGGGGACGACAGAGGATGAGATGGCTGGATGGCATCACTGACTTGATGGACATGAATCTGAGTGAACTCCTGGGGTTGGTGACGGACAGGGAGGCCTGGTGTGCTGCAATTCATGGGGTCTCAAAGAGTCAGACATGATTGAGTGACTGAACTGAACTGAACTGAATACATATCACAGGGAAAGCTATGCCTGTGAATAGGCTGATTATCCTATTCTTTGACTGAATTTAACTCCTAAAACTCTCTATGATTAGTTATCTATTTCTCATTAAGTGAAAACAGAAGACTAAACTTGGATCTAAAATGGAAAATACAACCCACAGGCTTAAATTTTATTATAACAGATGTAAGATGCCTTAGTTGAAATCAGTAATATGCCAACAAGGATTTTAGGATAAAACCAGTAATGGGGTATAAACATGAATTGGACACAAATGTAAAAGTGAAAAGAAGTACACAATCTGTGGAAAAGATAAACCTGAAAATGACTACAATCTTATATTATTTATATTACCATTAAATTTAATGACAAGTGATACTTGCTGTGAAATGGATAAGCTAGAAAATTCTACTTTGCCTGAAATTCACTATGGGCAAAACCTGGTAAGTCATATTCTTCTCCAGATAAAGTTGTATTTATTCAAGCTGTACCTTTTCTCCAAATTCAAATCCTTTTTTGGCTGTACTAAGTGTTCTTATATCTTTTTAGTTTGAATTAAGTCTTCTTAATTTTTCCAAAAAATCTTTTCAAGCATCAGGTATACCAAGGTATAATAATTTTGTAATATATTTTAGTTAAAAATCATTCTCTTTCACAGATAAAAGATAGGGAAATATTAGAATATTATATATCATGCATGTTCTATCTCCATTATTTAGGACAGTATTAGGGCTTTTCACACTGTTCTCAAAATAATTTCAAATCTTCAGAAACGAGAAATCAATAAAGATTCACCTCAGTTCAGTTCAATTGCTCAGTCATGTCTGACTCTTTGCAAACCCATGAATTGCAGCACGACAGGCCTCCCTGTCCATCACCAACCCCAGGAGTTCACTCAGATTCACTTCCATCAAGTCGGTGATGCCATCCAGCCATCTCATCCTCTGTCATCCCCTTCTCCCCAATCCATCCCATCATCAGAGTCTTTTCCCATGAGTCAACTCTTCGTATGAAGTGGCCAAAGTACTGGAGTTTCAGCTTTAGCACCATTCCTTCCAAAGAACACCCAGGACTGGTTAGATCTCCTTGCAGTCCAAGGGACTCTCAAGAGTCTTCTGTAACACCACAGTTCAAAGGCATCAGTTCTTCAGCACTCAGCTTTCTTCACAGTCCAACTCTCACATCCATACATGAACACTGGAAAAGCCATAGCCTTGACTAGACAGACTTTTGTTGGCAAAGTAATGTCTCTGCTTTTGAATATGCTATCTAGGTTGGTCATAACTTTTCTTCCAAGGAGTAAGCGTCTTTTCATTTCATGGCTGCAATAACTATCTGCTCTGATTTTGGAGCCCCTCAAAATAAAATCTGACACTGTTTCCACTGTTTCCCCATCTATTTCCCATGAAGTGATGGGACCGGATGCCATGATCTTCGTTTTCTGAATGTTGAGCTTTAAGCCAACNAAAAAAAAAAAAAAAAACAGAAGTCAAAATTTCTACCTCTGACAATGAGCTTGGTTGCTATGGAAATACTTATGACTTTTGGTGTGAAAGGATGAAAAAGCTGGAGAACTTGAAATGTTAAGAAATAAATACACTATTATCATGCAAAACTGCTTGATAGAAAAATACATTTAAAAGTGTATACTGAATTAATCAGAACTTTTCTAAATAAAGCATTATTCAAAATCTTTAAAGTTTTGGCAGCTTTAAAACTTCAATAAAGTATGGTAAAAGAATAGGTGCTATGCGTATGAAGACTTCATATTGGCTCATGAGCTATTTGCAATTAGAAGCAAGAGTTTTTTAAAAAACATTAATTAACTTTTACAGTAAAATGCTGAAAATGAAGATTACCTGGTATATTAATACACGGCTACACAGAATAATATATACATATGAGTGAAGTCGCTCAGTCGTATCCGACGCTTTGCGACCCCCATGGACAGTAGCGTACCAGGCTCCTCCGTCCATGGGATTCCCCAGGAAAGAATACATTACAATTATAGGTCATCATTTTATTTTGCCACTTCAGTGTTGCCATATCCTTCCTGTCTTCATTTCCCTTACAGTAGCTTATCCATAAAATAATGCCAATATAATATACTTTTTTAAAATATATGTACTCAATTATAAAATAATATGTAATTGAAACCCCTTTTCACACCCTTTCAACAAGAAACTTCTATTAAATATATTTTTGAAAATCACTCATATGTTGAGAAAATTCATGGGTGAGCACATACAAATATTCTAAGTCTTTGTTTTATGGGGAATATTTGCAGTCATTTTTTTTTCTAAATTATATATCACACATATTTTTGTGTTAGCACCTAAGTATTTACCCCAGCCTTAAATGGCTAGGGATGATGTGGGGTGGAGGTGGGAGGGGGGTTCATGTTTGGGAGTTTGTGTACACCCGTGGCAGATTCATGTCAATGTATGCCAAAACCAATAGAGTACTGTAAAGTAAAATAAAATAAAATGGATGCTTTAAAAAAATTAATAAATAAAACAACTCTCAAAAAAAAAAGCAATGGATGAATTAGTTACTTAAAAAATATCTGCTTGACATATATTGAATTTTTAATATATATACATACATATTGCATGTATATATATATATAATATGACACATATCACATGAATAAACATGCAATGTCAAGCCAATTTCCTTTATACAAATTTTCTAAACACTTTGTTTACATACATACTTTCTTGACATAAGGAAGTTAATTTTATAGGCAAACTGTTAAGTTATATTAAGAAAAGAATATTTTTGAAATCCTTATAAAATTAGCGGTTAACTTTCAAAAAGACTGAAAAGTTAATAATATTATTTACTGTCAGTGGTTAGTTTCAATATTTTGGTTTTGAATTAAATTTATTCTTATATATATGTATTCATTACTTTGTGAGGCATTTTGTCAGATTCCAATAATGAACTAGCTTTTAAAATAGACATGGAATGTAAAATCCAGGGGAAGCTAACTTTTAAAAGTTTGATGAATTTTATAATGTAAGAATACTAATTGCTGTTGATAGATATGAGGGGTTCTAGAAAATTTTTTGAGAAGGATCTGAGGGAATCAAGGTTAACTATTTCATTAATTTTCACATTAATAATAATTTCTTTATTATTTTTTTATATAATTTGAAGTTAGACTTGAAGCTCAGTTCAGTCACTCAGTCTTGTCCAGCTTTGTGACCCCATGGACTGAAGCACACCAGACTTTCTGTCCTTCACCATCTCCAGGAGTTGTTCAAACTCATGTCCTTTGAGTCAGTGACGCCATCCAATGATCTCATTCTCTGTTGTCCCCTTCTTCTCCTGCCTTCAGTCTTTCTTAGCATCAGGGTCTTTTCCAGTGATTCAGTTCTGCACATCAGGTGGTCAAAGTATTGGAGCTTCAGCTTCAGTATCAGTCCTTCCAATGAATATTCAGAACTGATTTCCTTTAGGATTGACTGGTTGGAACTCCTTGCAGTCCAAGACATTCTCAAGAGTCTTCCCCAACACCACAGTTCAAAAGCATCAAATCTTTGGTGTTCAGCTTTCTTCACAGACCAACTCTCACATCCATACATGACTACTGGAAAGACCATAGGTTTGACTAGACAGAAATTTTGTTCGCAAAATAATGTCTCTGCTTTTTAATATGCTGTCTAGGTTGGTCATAACTTTTCTTCCAAGGGGCAAGTGTCTTTTAATTTCATGGCTACGTAGAGCCCAAGAAATTGTTTGTCACTATTTCCATTGTTTCCCCATCTATTTGCCATGAAGTGATGGGACCAGATCCTATGATATTCGCTTCTTGAATGTTGGGTTTTAAGTCAGCTTTTTCACTTTTCTTTCACGTCCATCAAAAGGCTCTTTAGTTCCTCTTCACTTTCTTCCATAATCGTGGTGCCATCTGCATATCTCAGGTTACTGATATTTCTCCCAGCAATCTTGATGCTTGTGCTTCATCCAACCCAGCATTTCACATGATACGTTATGTTTCACTTATACCTGTAGTTATGCTTAATTTGCTGAAATACCTTGAAGTAATTTTTTTTTCTGAGAATGCGAGTTAATTGTAAAATTAAGACCCAACAGCATTAGTAGTGATGGGCTCCAAAAGATCAATGAAATAGATTATTAAAGGCAAATATTAATCTGCCCTGTGCTTCTGACAAGCTTAGAGGAGCTAATTTTTATGTTTTTATTGGTTAAGTTTTTCTTCACATTGCCATATGTTTGACAATTACCCTGCTTGTAAGAATAAAAATGCATCTCAATGATAAGTAAATAGGTACAGTCAAGGGCAAAGATGGATGCAAGTCTGAAATGCAACATTTACCCCAGTGTACAGGTACTAATACTCAGTGGTCTCACATGAATGACTCAGTTAATATGAGTTGTGAGCAAAAAGTCTGTGGCAGAACATGAAGAATGAATGTCTCTTCACCAGTTGTTTCAGATTAAAAGCAAATGGTAATACATATGGGCTTGTCACAAATTTGATCAGCACATAGAATCAGTTATGTTGTTCATTGAAAATTAGTCACTATCATGATTATACTTCCACAAGATACAAATAAGCATGTTTTATATCAAGATAAAACATAAACACAAAACTGTAGAGTGAGAACACTTAGAAAAATCTACTGCTTCAAGTTCAAGGAATCTGTGATTCAGCAATCATTTTAGTGTCTATATTTTACCAATGAGTTTTGTCTGATTAATATTTGAAACTTATTGGGGTCAGGAAGTTTTTTCAAAATCTGGGTGACAGGAACAGCAGTCAAAATTTCTGGGGAACCGGGGAACTTCCCAATATTTGGTACCAATAAATATGATTGAGTATTCCAATTTATATTTTGAAAAAGGTGAATAATCCCAGTTTTCAGTAAGTCAACCATAGCCCCATAAGTGGACAACAAAATGGATGTCAGCAACAACAGAATGTCAAGGTGTATTTCCAATGATTATTGTGTTCACATTAGCAATAATAATAACAGCCAATTCATTTACTGCTTAAATGGTCCAGAATTTATGTGTAATACTCTCTAAATTAGGATAGAATAATTTCATGTTACATCTGGTGAACTTGCACACACACACACACACAGAGTTTTTTTCTTACTCACACCACATCCCTTGTTGGTCTGATGAATCTAATGAGAAAACACAGGATCTTTGTGTAGCTGCTCAGAAGTAAGTTGCTATGGTTCTGTGGTTCTGGCTTCACAACCCATCTTCTCTGAAACGAAAACAAAACAGGAAAAGAAACTCATCATTTCTGCTCTCTGCCAAATGGTTATATGGCTATGATACTTGTACATGAGAAATAAAGGAAAGTAAAGAATATCTGACCAGCAGGAACAAGATAATATTTGAATCACCTTTAGTGTTCCTATCAGCCCAGAATAGGAGAAGAAGGTCACCCAAACTTCTCAGGAAGGCTAATATTTGGAGACAATGAGTTTAACTTTTGTATCCTTGTCAATATCTTCAAATTGAACAAAATGCTCAGTGTAAGCAACTCAAAGAAATATTGTAAAGCAAGACCACTTATTTGAACTTGTGAATATATGGGATGTATTTATACCTTATTCAGAGCCTTTTAAAATAGTTATAAAGTAAAAACTTAACATGTCAATGGTAAATGACAGATTTAAATAATATTCAGTATGTACCTAAGTATGCGAGACAGCAAAAGAGACACAGATGTATAGAACAGTCTTTCAGACTCTGTGGGAGAGGGAGAGAGTGGGATGATTTGGGAGAATGGCATTGAAACATGTATAATATCATGTAAGAAATGAATCGCCAGTCTAGGTTCAATGCAGGGTGCAGGATGCTTGGGGCTGGTGCACTGGAATGACCCAGAGGGATGGTGTATGTGTGTCGGGGGAGGGGGATTGGGAGGGGAATTTGGGGTTGGGAACATGTGTACACCCATGGTGGATTCATGTTGATGTGTGGCAAAGCCAATAAAATATTGTAAAGTAAAATAATAATAATAATAGAAAGAAAAAATTTAAAAAATAATATTCAGTATGTGCCTAAGTAGGCTTGTATAATGAAATAAAACAATATTATAAATAATTAATAAAACTAATAGTTGAGTAACAGTTTACAAAGTACCTTCAAACCATGCTTTTGTTGATAGAAAATAGCTGCACACAAGCCCTGGCATCTGATTGCCAAGTAAATACTTTACTCTGTACTTCTTTATTCTGTCTGTCAAAAGTCAATAAAGATAGGACTCAGTTCATAAGCACAGGTGCAAATTAAATAAATGAACACATAGAATGTTCTTAGAATCACATCTGGTATACCGAAAATATGCAATAAATGCTAACTGTTTACATATTGCTGCTATGTAAGCCTAACATTCATTAGTGAAGTTAAAATTATAAGCCAGATTTTTATATTGATGGAAACAACCAGGTTTAGAAAGTATAGTAATTTGTCCAAGTATCAAGTCCCTAGAAAGAAGCAGAAAAATCAAACTTAGGGGTTATTTTGTCTTTAAGTGTAGCTTTCTAATTCTTTTTCTATTCAAGTCACAAAAATGACTGAGATTTTTGTGCCTACTTTTAATCTTTAGGATGTGATCATTGGGAACCCATGTTTTAATATGAAAAGCTCATGAATGAATGAAAACTAGCTTTCTATTTTCCTAATGCCTTGTAGGAATCTATCTACAGAATTAAATTTATAAATCACGTGCCAACAAATGCATACTATCTCAATGTAAAATCTTCATTACCTTTTTTTCTTCCTATAATACTCATTTTCTGAGTTCAAGTTGATAGGGGAGGGGTGTGGAGAGAGATAGTGATGTATTTTAGAAAAATAGAAATGTTCTTAGTTACACAGACCTGGACACAAAATACATTTATGTCACAAACCAACTGAATGATTTTGTTGTTGTTCAGTCACCAAGTCATGTCCAGCTCTTTGTGACCACATGGACTACAGTACACTGGGCTTCCCTGTCCCTCATCATTTTCCACAGGTAGTTCATGTGTATTGAATTGGTAATGCCATCCAACCCTCTCATCCTCTGTTGTCTACTTCTCTGCCTGCACTCAATCTTTCCCACCTTCAGGGTATTTTCCAGTGAGTTGGCTGTTTGCTGATAATGAATGATAATAGAACTTTTTTAAAATTTCAGCCCTTCTCTGTAGAAAAGAAATTAAATAACTTTTCTGAATGTTATTGTGAACATTAAACAGTAGTTTAAGTTCCCAATGGCAATTTAAAAATAATTCAGTGTGTATATTTTCTGTTGGAACTGAGGTTTTCATAAATTTGTAAAATGGAAAAGTCAAAGACCTGCTAATGGAAATAAGCCACAACTATTACTAAATAAGGGCTTCCCTGGTGGTTTAGAGGAAAAGAATCTGCCTTTTTCAATGCAGGAAACACAGGTTCAATCCCTTAGTCAAGAAGGTCCCCTGGGAAAGTAAATGACAACCTATTCCAGTATTCTTGCTTATGAAATCCCTTAGATACAGGAGCCTGGTGGGGCCACAAAAGTCTGACATAATTTAGTGACTGAACAACAACAATCGGTTCAGCTCAGTTCAGTCCCTCCGTCGTGTCTGACTCTTTGTGACCTCATGAACTGCAGCACACCAGGCCTCCCTATCCATGGTCAATTCCCAGAGTTTACCCAACTCATTTCCTTTGAGTCGGTGATGCCATCCAACCATCTCATCCTCTCTTGTCCCTTTCTCCTCCTGCCCTCAATCTTTCCCAGCATCAGGGTCTTTTCAAAAGAGCCAGATTTTCACATCAGGTGGCCAAGGTATTGGAGCTTCAGGGTTAATATTAGCCCTTCCAATGAACACCCAGGACTGATCTCCTTTAAGATGAACTGGTTGGATCTCCTTGCAGTCCAAGGGACTCTCAAGAATCTTCTCCAACACCACACTTCAAAAGCACCAATTCTTCCGTGCTCAGCTTTCTTTATAGTCCAACACTCACATCCATACTTGACTACTGCAAAAACCATAGTCTTGACTAGATGGACCTTTGTTGGCAAAGTAATGTCTCTGCTTTTCAATATGCTGTTTAGGCTGGTCATACTTTAACTTCCAGGTAGCAAGCATCTTCTAATTTCATGGCTGCAATGACCATCTGCAGTGATTTTGGAGCCCCCCAAAATAAAGTCAGCCACTGTTTCCCCACCTATTTGCTATGAAGTGATGGAACCAGATGCCTTAATCTTAGTTTTCTAAATGCTGAAATTGAAGCCAACTTTTTCACTCTCCTCTTTCACTTTCATCAAGAGGCTTTTTAGGTCCTCTTCACTTTCTGCCATAAAGGTGGTGTCATCTGCATATTTGAAGTTCTTGATATTTCTCCCAGCAATTTTGATTCCAGCTTCTGCTTCATCCAACCCAGCGTTTCTCATGATGTACTTTGCATATAAGTTAAATAAGCAGGGTGACAATATAGAGCCTTGACCTACTCCTTTTCCTATTTGGAACTAGTCTGTTGTTTCATGTCCAGTTCTAACTGTTGCTTCCTGACCTGCATACAGGTTTCTCAAGAGGCATGTCAGGTGGTCTGGTATTCTCATGTCTTTGAGAATTTTTCACAGTTGATTGTGGCCCACACAATAGTTAATTACTAATAATGGTGCCCAAGGAGTTGTTCAAGGCTCTGGCAGAGCCTACCCTTTGAATAAGCTGATCGTAGGTCAGATAAAGGAAAAATAATAGTTGACGTTCTGTACTATTTTATTTAATGAACACAGAGAGTTCTTAAAACTTCACGGTGAATTTCAGCCAAAATAGAGCCACTGGCAGTAAGCCGATGCAATCTGTCCCAACACAAGCTGAAATGCCCACGAAGAAACAGAAATTATAAAAAGGCAAAAGACTCTCTGAAAATTAAGACCAAAAAAGCCCACTTGAATTTAATCTGTAGTTTGGGAGTCAGCACTCACTGAAAGGCAAATAGCACTGAATTGAAAAAAAAAAAAATGAAATGCCATCTTGGACAAGATGTTATATTTAATCTATAAAACATAGCATTGTTACTTTGTTGCTGTTGTTCAGTCTTAAAGGCATGTCTGAGTCTGGTGCTACACCATGAACTGCAGTACACCAAGCTTCTCTAATCTTCACTATCTCCTGGAGTTTGCTCAAACTCAGGTCCATTGAGTATGTGATGTCATTCAACCATCTCATCCTCTGTCGCCCCCTTCTTCTCTTGCCCTCAATCATTCCCAGCATCAGAGTCTTTTCTTAAGAGTTGGCTCTTTGCATCAGGTGGCCAAAGTATTTTAGTTTCAGCTTCTGCATCTGTCCTTCCAACGAATATTCAATGTTGATTTCCTTTAGAATTGACTGGTTTGATCTTGCTGTCCAAGGGATTTTCAAGAGTCTTCTTCAGCATAACAATTTTAAAGCATTGATTCTTTGGTTTTCAGCTTTCTTTAAGGTCCAACTCTCACATTCACACGTGATCATTGGAAAAACCATACCTTGGTCTGTATGGACCCTTGTCAGCCTAATGATGCCTCTGCTTTATAATACGCTGTCTAGGTTTGTCACAGTTTTCTTAAAAAGAGCAAGTGTCTAGTAGAATCAATATGAACATTAAATGGGGGAAGGAATAAAAGGAGATAAATAAATTTAAATTTATCAAGTACATCATCAGTTAAGTCACTCAGTCATGTCCAACTCTTTGCAACATCATGTACTGCAGCACACCAGGCCTCCTGTCCATCTCCAGTTCCCAAAGTTTACTCAAACTCATGTCCATTGAGTCGATGATGCCATGCAACCATCTCATCCTCTGTCATCCCCTTCTCTTCCTGCCTTCAATCTTTTTCAGCATCAGGGTCTTTTCAAATGAGTCAGTTCTTCACATCAGGTGGCCAAAAAGTATTGGAGTTTCAGCTTCAGCATTAGTCCTTCCAATGAATATTCAGGACTGATTTCCTTTAGGATAGAACGGTTAGATCTTTTTGTTGCCCAGGAGATGAACTCTCAAGAGTCTTCTCCAACACCACAGGTCAAAAATATCAATTATTTGGGGCTCAGCTTTCTTTATAGTCTAACTTTCACATCCATACATGACTACTAGCATAACCATAGCTTTGACTAGATGGATCTTTGCTGGCAAAGTAATGTCTGCTTTTCAACATGCTGGTCTAGGTTGGTCATAATTTTCTTCCAAGTAACAAAGGTCCTTTAATTTCATGGCTGCAGCACCATCTGCAGTGATTTTGGTGCCTGAAAAAATAAAGTCCGTCACTGTTTACATTGTTTCCCCATCTATTTGCCATGAAGTGATGGGACCAGATGCCATGATCCTAGTTTTGAATGTTGAGTTTTAAGTCAAATTTTTACTCTTCTCTTTCACTTTCATCACAAAGCTCTTTAGTTCTTCACTTTCTGCCATAAATGTTGTGTCATCTGCATATCTGAGTTTCTTGATATTTCTCCCAGCAATCTTGATTCCAGCTTCTGCTTCATCCAGCCCAGCTTTTCTCATAATATGCTCTGGATATAAGTTGAATAAGCAGGGTGACAATATACAACCTTGACATACTCCTTTCCTGGTTTGGAAGCAGTCTGCTGTTCCATGTCCAGTCTAACTGTTGCTTCCTGACCTGCAGACAGATTTCTCAGGAGGTAGGTCAGGTGATCTGGTATTTACATCTCTTGAAAAATTTTCCACAGTATTTTGTGATCTACACAGTCAAAGGCTTTTGCATAGTCAATAAAGCAGAAGTCGATGTTTTTCTGGAACTCTCTTGTTTCTTCAATGATCCAACAGATGTTGGCAGTTTGATCTCTGGCCCCTCTGCCTTTTCTAAATTCAGCTTTAACATCTGGAATTTCATGGTTCATGTATTGCTGAAGCCTGGCTTGGAGAATTTTGAGCATTACTTTGCTAGCATGTGAGATGAGTCCAATTGTGTGGTACTTTGAGCATTCTCTGGCCTTGCCTTTCTTAAGGATTGGAATGAAAACTGACTCTTTCCAGTCCTGTGGCCACTGCTGAGTTTTCCAAATTTGCTGGTATATTGAGTGCAGCACTTTCACAACATCATCTTTTAGGATTTGAAATAGCTTAACTGGAATTCCATCACCTGCACTAGCTTTGTTCATAGTGATGCTTCCTAAGGCCCACTTCACTTTGAATTCCAGGATGTCTGACTCTAGGTTAATGATCACACCATCGTGATTATTTGGGTAATGAAGATCTTTATTGTATAGCTCTTCTGTGTATTCTTGTCACCTCTTCTTAATATCTTCTCCTTCTGTTAGGTCCATACCATTTCTGTCCTTTTCTCTGTCCATCTTTGCAGAGTTACACTTATTTATTTAAATATTAATATGGTTTTTGTTGTTAATAAATTATTATCATTCTTATAAGTCTAATAATCTCATGATCCTAGTGCAAAAATATTAAGTCCATAATAATTTTAACTTAGCCTATGTATTTATTGGTGTTTTACTTTCAAAATGAATCCTTTATTTCTCTTTATCCTATATTTGCATGTAAAATGCTTAAATTATATATCAAACTTTTGTTATTTATACCTGTAAATTTGAAGCATAATGCACGTGTATGAACACATCAGATTTGATCAAGTAAGATTATATGTTAATTTCATATTGTTGCATGTTATTTGTGATATATACTTATTGACAGGGCATCAAAAATAAGTTTCAGTATTCTCTAAAAACATACTGGAAGATAATAAAGCATTTTCCATTACATTCCAAATTTATCATATATAATCTGTTTTAAAAGAGGTCCTTTAGATGTCTTATGTTAGATTGTTCAAGTATTACAGCAAAAGATGTAACTCTAGCTTGTCAGGGAGCTTCTTACTTTCAAGAGCCAAGCATGTTTATAATTGAATTCTTCTTAATTTTGAAAATAAAATGTTAAGAAATACATAGGCTAAGTTAAAGTCATTATTGAATTAATAATTTTGCATTAGAATCATGAGATTATTAGAATTATAAGAATGATAATATATACATAGAATTATATGAATGATAATGTGCCAAGAATGTTCAAACTATGGCAAAATTGCACACATTTCACAAGCTAGCAAAGTAATTCTCAAATTCTCCAAGCTAGGCTTCAATAGTACATGAACTGAGAACTTCCAGATGTTCAAGCTGGATTTAGAAAAGGCAGAGGATCCAGAGATTAAATTGCCAATATTCACTGGGTCATGAAAACTGAAGAAAATTCTAGAGAAACCTCTACTTCTGCTTCATTGACTACACTAAAGCTTTTGACTGTGTGGATCACAACACACTGTGGAAAATTCTTCAGGAGATGGGAATACCAGACCACTTCACCTGCCTCCAGAAAACCTATATGCAGGTCAAGAAGCAACAATTAGAACCAGACATGGAACAACAGACTGGTGCCAAATTAGGAAATCAGTATGTCAAGGCTGTATATTGTTACCCTGCGTATTTAACTTATATTCAGAGTACATCATGTGAAGTGCCAGGCTGGATGAAGCACAAGCTGGAATCAAGATTTCCAGGAGATATATCGATAACCTCAGATATGAAGATGACACCACCCATATGGCAGGAAGTGAAGAGGGGCTAAAGACCCTCTTGAAAGTGAAAGAGGAGAGAGAAAAAGCTAGTTTAAAACTAAACTTTCAAAAAATGAAAATCATGGCATCTGGTCCCATCACTTCATGGCAAATAGATTGGGAAACAATGGAAACAGTGACAGACTTGATTTTCTTGGGCTTCAAAATCATTGCAGATAGTGAGTGCAGTCATGAAATTAAAAGTCGCTTATTGCTTGGAAGAAAAGCTATGACAAAACTAGACAGCATATTAAAATGCAGAGACATTACTTTGCCAAGAAATTTCTACATCATCATTGCTATAGTTTTTTCAGTAGTCATGTATGGATGTGAGAGTTGGACTATGAAGAAGGCTGAGCACCTAAGAACTGATGCTTTTGAACTGTGGTGTTGGATAAGATTCTAGAGAGAGAGCCCCTTGGACTGAAAGGGGATCAAATCAGTTAATCCTAAAGGAGATCAGTCCTGTGTGTTCATTGGAAGGACTGATGTTGAAGCTGAAGCTCCAATACTTTGGCCACCTGATGTGAAGAGCTGACTCACTGAAAAAGATCCTGATGCTGTGGAAGACTGAAGGCAGGAGGGGAAGAGGACGACAAAGGATGAGATGGTCGGATGGTATCACCTACTCAATGGACATGAATTTGAGCAAGGTCTAGGAGTTGGCGATGGACAGGGAAGCCTGGAGTGCTGCAGTCCATGGAGTTGAAAAGAGCTGGACACAACTCAGTGACTAAACAAAGAATGATAATGAGAATTCACGGGAAAACTAGAAAAAGCTAGGAACAAAACCAAGAACTAGAAAACAAACTATGGAAGAAAAATTTCCCTTCTATACATAGTATAAACAACCCTGAGGGAAGGAATTTATCCTCTCTATATTCTAGTTGAATTATAAATAAAATTTAGTATCACAATATTTACAGTAGCTTCAACTAGATTCATTATTTTTTGTTTACATCACATGAGCATTCTGTGTATGCTCTGTATATTTAAAGCTGCATATATTTGTACATATGACAGAACCCAATTTATGTGTTTAGTTCCTCAGCTGTGTTTTTGCATCATAATTACAAATAAGGTTTAATATTTAGCAAATTTTCTTAATAAATGTAAAAACAAAAATTCCCTAAAGCCACACTACTATATAGCAATTAAATTTCTGAATGTTAGCATTTATTTTGAAAATTTCTTTTAAAGGCAGCTTTAACAAATTTAAAATTTACTGAATCATTTGATGCATATGTTCCTACTTAGTGAAAGCATCATATTAGTAACAGAAACATGTAGAAATTACCAATAATCATTTATGAGACAGATCCATCTTGTCAGTTCATATTATTTTATATATTGTTGTGTTGGTAATGAGTGTGAATGTAAGAATTAAATGACAATTAAAATAAATTTTAAAATCCTACTTTAATGTAAAATCTGCCTGTTTGAACTTAGAAAATGTTTGTTCTATGATAAAGTTTTTCTCACATATGGATATAACATTGCCATTGTAATTCTGGTCTTGATACTGATCTAAGACTTAGACTTCATTCTCTACTCCTTTCAAACACTCATATGGTTTCTGTTTAGTCTTCAGTAAAAATGAATGAGGTAACAGAAATCACTTGCTCAGATAGAAACTTTTAAAGTTTCTACTTGGAAAATCTTTGCACAAATCTTAAAGTACTGTTGGAAGAACTTAATGTTCTCCATGCCAGCTAATTTATGTATAAAGTAACTGGTTTGGTATTTATCCATTATATAATGGTCTATCACCCTATCTCCTGATCAATATTCCCCAATTTCAGTACACTTGGATTCCTCATCTTGTCCTCTCTTACTAGCAAGATTTACTCTACAATTCCTTGTTACATTTTCACTCATGAAATAGAATTGAAAGTTAGTTTTTCAGTCATGTCCAACTCTTTGCAACCCCATGGGGCTGCCCATCACTCTTCTCTGTCCATGGAATTCTCCAGGCAAGTATATCGAGTGGGTTGCTATTTCCTTCTCCAGGGGATCTTTCTGACCCCAGGGGTCGAACCCAGATTTCCTGCATTGCAGGTGGGTTAAGTTAGTTTTTCAGTCATGTCCAACTCTTTGCAACCCCATGGGGCTGCCCGTCACTCTCCTCTGTCCATGGAATTCTCCAGGCAAGTATATCGAGTGGGTTGCTATTTCCTTCTCCAGGGGATCTTTCTGACCCCAGGGGTCAAACCCAGGTTTCCTGCATTGCAGGTGGGTTTTTTACCATTTGAGCCACTAGGGAAGCCTTCCATTCTCATACTCTTATCCAAAGCCTAATATGCCAATAAGATCATTTTTTAAAAGGGGTAAAAAGCATTTTTATATATTTATATATTAAATGGGTTCCAAATATAAGATTGCTATGAAATAAGACATACAATTTGAGTTTTCATTTTATTTGTTTACAAGATCGACTTCTGTTGATGACACCTGCCTATCCCTAGTACTCTCTTCCCTTGGCCAATGGCACAAAATGACTCTGATGCTCGTGCTAACTTGGTGANTATAAGATTGCTATGAAATAAGACATACAATTTGAGTTTTCATTTTATTTGTTTACAAGATCGACTTCTATTGATGACGCCTGCCTGTCCCTAGTACTCTCTTCCCTTGGCCAATGGCACAAAATGACTCTGATGCTCGTGCTAACTTGGCGATAGTCTTTATTGGTCCGTGTTCTTCAATCCAAGCCAAGAATTGTTTCTGTTCAGGTTTTTACTCTCTATTTCAAGTCATTTTTATGCCATTCTTGAGTTACTGCAAATCTTTCAGGACAATTTGCCTTGTCTCTGGCATTTTCCATCTCTGAAATCATATTCTCTTAGTAACTTTGCTTGTTACTGTGTGTATACCTTAACTTAGCACTTATGACACAGTACTGCAATTGCCAATTCCATTGCCTTGTTATACATCTAGACAGTAAATTCATTAAAAACAGGGTTATCTTTTCAACACTGTATTACTAGCTCATTGTAAAATGTGTAAAACATATGATAAGCAAAATACAATTTTTAGTAAACAACCCCCTTGATCTGCTATTTAGATTGCCATCTTGTGTAGTGCTTTTTCTATCACATTTATCAGCACACCATAATTATCCAATGGTTCCACTGATTAATCAACCACACACCATTAGCAAACATGGGCCATGGATTTTTCTACCCATCATCATAATGAACTTGTTCTCATAGAAACTGTTAATGCTATAATGTTTCTATTAACTAACAATTTCTTCTACTATTTATTGTTAATATGCAGAAAGTAGAATAAACGGACATTCAACAAATGTTGAGGTAGTGCATATATTGTGTTTTATTTCCTTCTAAGCTTCTAGTCATAAAAAGATTGTCATTAATGAGCTAATTAATTCAATACATACTTTTGAAATCATGCTATGGGATAAGAATGTCAATGAGTTGAAGCTAGAAAAGTGGATAAAGTCATTCCTGAATCCCCATTAAAATTGGATTACAGTTAGAATATGTGGATATAGGTCAAATAATTTAAAAAAACACACATATTAGAAACATGAAAGAACAGGATGCTTTGGAGAGCATAAAATAAGACAAACTAGCCTAGAAAATAAGAGGGAAGTAGAAAATTGTGAAGCTGAGGAGGTCAGTGAAAAATGAAGACTATCATTTAAAGAAACAAGATCAGGAGCTTAGAAACCTGAATGAATAACCGAGTAAAATGAAATTACAGACTGATGGGATAAGAGATAAGCATCATTGGAGTGGGGGGCGCTAAAGCAAAGTCTTTCATTTGGAGGACATTCAACAAATGTTGAGGTAGTGCATATATTGTGTTTTATTTCCTTCTAAGCTTCTAGTCATAAAAAGATTGTCATTAATTAGCTAATTAATTCAATACATACTTTTGAAATCATGCTATGGGATAAGAATGTCAATGAGTTGAAGCTAGAAAAGTGGGTAAAGTCATTCCTGAATCCCCATTAAAATTGGATTACAGTTAGAATATGTGGATATAGGTCAAATAATTTAAAAAAACACACATATTAGAAACATGAAAGAACAGGATGCTTTGGAGAGCATAAAATAAGACAAACTAGCCTAGAAAATAAGAGGGAAGTAGAAAATTGTGAAGCTGAGGAGGTCAGTGAAAAATGAAGACTATCATTTAAAGAAACAAGACCAGGAGCTTAGAAACCTGAATGAATAACCGAGTAAAATGAAATTACAGACTGATGGGATAAGAGATAAGCATCATTGGAGTGGGGGGCGCTAAAGCAAAGTCTTTCATTTGGGACAGGTGGTGTTTTGAGATGCTTGTGAAATACCCAAGTGGTTAGTTCTAAGAAATAGTCAACACTAAGGACATGGCCAAAGAATTAGATGTGGACCTCAGACATGTATGTGTGAGACTGTAGTATGAGAAGATTATAGGCTACACAGGAGTATGTGCCGTCATCTGTGGCAGGTTTAAAGAGTGAAATTTTTAAGACCTTGGCTGTGGCTCTGATGTTCCCTCAACATTAACCTAAAAGCAAAGGAGAAGCCTGTAAAGGAATCTGACATGAGTCAGAGACAGAAAGCCAAGTGACTAAAATGTCCCAGAACCAAAGAATATATTGAGGAAGAGGTCAACAAGTCTAATACTTTGGGTGTCAAATATGTATGAAATAAAAAAGTTTCCGCTGGATCCACTGGCACATAATTTATGAAACTCATTTTGTTCAAACAAAAAGAATAAAAACAGAATGATAGAAGTTGATTAGAAAGAGTTTAGGGAGGGAGGGAAAAAGTAAATGTAAATATTTTTTGAAGACATGGCTGTACAAAGAAAATGGGAAACACTAGAGCCCATGGGGGTGCTGAGGAAAGTACCAATAAAGGGAAACAGGTGGAACAGAATTAGAAAAGAAGATAACTGAAAACTTAGGTCTCTTAAAAGAGACTGGAATGAGAGTTACACTGGCATCAGGAGAAGAGAATATTATTCCACCACAAGCAATAAGAAGTAGGAAAGAATAACTTCAACTACTGTAGGTTTGCAATTTAATGGGAGAAAATTGAAAACAAAAGAAACAATATTCTTAGAATTTTCTATGAAAATATGGGAGCTTAAACATTGACTATATTTTGGAAGAGAAAGCAGGAGATAATAGATAAGCAAAATGAGAGAAGACTGTCAGAATGTGTGGAGATTATAAGTGTTACCACAAATTTACAGAAGTTATGAAAATTTCTTAATTAGCACTGTTCAATGACGAAGGTAGTTTTTAGGTGAACTAATAATTGCTATTGTACTGTAAATTCTAAGCTGGTTATTTTTTTTATTCCTCTAAATTCAAAAATAATACTTGTCTTTTCATCATTGCTCATTACTCATGACCTTGAATTTTTAACTTTTTTGTTGAAATCTATTTTACATAGGGTAAGTGTGTACATATATTGATTTCCACTGTGATGACTTTCAACATATTCATCAACTGTGTAAAGCATACCACTATCAAAATACAGAAAATTCCTGTTGGTTTGGAAAGGCCCTTCATGGAACTTCTTTTTTCATCTCCTCCACATGAGATTTCTACTGTGAGCATTTCAAAACAGATTGGTTTGATGGAGCTCCAATATTTCATAAAAAATGGAATCTTGCATGCGTACTCATTTGTATTTACTTCTTCCACTCCTTATAATGATTAAGACATTCATTTACATTGCTTTCATATATCATTAGTTTTTTTTTTTTTTAATTCCTCCATGGTATTACATTGCAGGATGATGCCACAATTTGTTTATCCATTATTCGTTAGTTGACATTAAGATAGTTCCCAATTACTATTACATGCAAATATCCTGTACTTGCTTTTGGATTTCTGCTTCTATTTTTCTTGTCTAAGTACTTAGGAGTGGAATTGCTATGTCATAAAGTTATTATAATTTAATTAAAGAAGGAGCTGCCAAAGTTACTTTCCAAAGTGACTGTACTATTTTAAGCTCCTTTTAGCAATGTATGGAGAATTTCTGCTGTTCCACATCCATATCAAAAATGTTTGTTGTCACTGTTTATAGCATTTTATTGAATTTTTGTCTTTCTTCTATTATTGGTTTATAGGCTATCTGAATAATTCATTTATTTTGGAAAGAAGTTCTTGTATATATAATAGTAGTAGTAATAACTATTATTATTATACTTTTACGGCTTCCATAACAAAACATCACAGTCTGGGTGGCTTAAACAACAGAAATTTATTTCTCACAATTCTGGAGGTTAGATGTTCAGCATCAATGGGTCAGCAGGTTTGATTTCTCCTTAGACCATTCCCCTTTCCCTGAAAGACTGCCATGGTATTACTGTGTTCTCATGTCACCTTTTGTCTGAGTACATATAACCCTGGTCTCTCTCTCTCTTCTTATGAACATACCAGTCATATTGAATTAGGGCCCCATGCTTATATCCTTCTTTAACCTTTATTAACTCTTTAAAATCCCCATCTCTGAATACAGTCATATTGGAGAGCCATATGAATTTTGGCTTCAACATGTGAATTTTGGAAAGACAAATATATATAAACATATAATTACTTTATGTAAGTATAAAATATTTCCCCATCCTGTTCTGCCATCATTTTGTGAAACATATTTTTTGATGGGCAGATTTTAATTTTGAAGGAACAAGCTTATGCTTTTCTAAAAATGTTAACACTTTCTGGTTCCAATTTAAGAAATACTTGCTCACTCAAAATCTGAGAAAATATGTACCTACATTTTCTTCTAGAAACTTTTTAATACTTGTGCTTATATTTATCTCAATGATTCACCTCAAATTAATTTTTGATGTATGGTATGAAATAAATGACAAGTTTCAACATTTTAAAGTGTTTATAATTTGTCCCAGCCATTTGTTTCAAAGATTCTCCATTTTCCTTGGAACATCTTTGACATGATTTAAGTGTGTGAGGAAAGTATTAGTTGCTCAGCCATGTCCGACTCTTTACGACCCCACAGACTGTACAGCCCCCAGGCTCCTCTGTTCATGGAATTCTCCAGGCAAGAATACTGGAGTGGGTTGCTATTTCTTCCTCCAGGGGATTTTCCCAACCCAGGGATCGAGCTCTGGTCTCCAAATGTTTTTGTGCCTTTCTCTCCTCAGGTCCATGCCACACTCTTTTGGTTAATGTGGAAATAGAGTCAGTTCAGTTCAGTCGCTCAGTTGTGTTCCACTCTTTGTGACTCTGCGGACGGCAGCACGCCAGGCCTCCCTGTCCATCACCATCTCCCGGAGCTTACTCAAACTCATGTCCATTGAGTCAGTGACGCCATCCAACCATTTCATCCTTTGTTGTCCCCATCTCCTCCTGCCCTCAATCTTTCCATAAATTAGTATATCTCTTTTTAATTGGTTCTTCTTTTTAATGATCACTTGGCTATCCATTTTTTTAATGTGAGATATTCTATTGTCATTTATTTTAAAATTAATTTTAATATAATCTAACACATACTATTTAGAAAACATTGAGGAATCAATGTACAATCAATGTACAAAAGTTGATGCTATTATATTTGGATAAAGTTGGCAAGTTCTGTTACTTACTTTTAGTCCAGGAAATAGCATCAAGGAAACCTAATATATTGGAATAGATGTGTGAAGTTTGGCCCCCTGTTAACCTGAAGTTGTCAATAATTAGAAACAGATGTGAAATTGTATTGGTTCCCCTGGAACCATTTAGACTCCTCACACAAATTCTATCTATTAATACTTTTTAAGCAGACTCTCTCTCTTAGGTCCAAATATTCTGAAACAGTCTGCAGTACTAATCTTACCAAAATATATATATATATATAATCAATCGCTAAGCCATCAAAACACAGTTTGATAACTGGCACAAATGCTTCAATGGCTCCTAAATCTTCACTTCTTCCTGTAAATTCAATTTATAGAATGAAGTGAAAAAGTCACTTCAATCAATTTTTTAATGTGAGATATTCTATTGTCATTTATTTTAAAATTAATTTTAATATAATCTAACACATACTATTTAGAAAACATTGAGGAATCAATGTACAATCAATGTACAAAAGTTGATGCTATTATATTTGGATAAAGTTGGCAAGTTCTGTTACTTACTTTTAGTCCAGGAAATAGCATCAAGGAAACCTAATATATTGGAATAGATGTGTGAAGTTTGGCCCCCTGTTAACCTGAAGTTGTCAATAATTAGAAACAGATGTGAAATTGTATTGGTTCCCCTGGAACCATTTAGACTCCTCACACAAATTCTATCTATTAATACTTTTTAAGCAGACTCTCTCTCTTAGGTCCAAATATTCTGAAACAGTCTGCAGTACTAATCTTACCAAAATATATATATATATATAATCAATCGCTAAGCCATCAAAACACAGTTTGATAACTGGCACAAATGCTTCAATGGCTCCTAAATCTTCACTTCTTCCTGTAAATTCAATTTATAGAATGAAGTGAAAAAGTCACTTCAATCAATATATCTTGGTGCAACACACATCAGTATTGGCACCTTTTGTAGGCGTTCCTAATTGGCAAGATCCAAGCGTAAACATTTTTCTTTCAACATTTTCAGTTACAGATTGTGGAAAATTCTTGTTTTCGCTGATTTCTTGTATCCACTCTTTCATTAGGCTAAATTTCCAAAGTTAGAGTCTTGCATTGCAGTTACTCTTCAGAAACCACAAAGGGCTTCGAAATCTCAGTCAGTTTAAGTCAGTCTCCTTTTGGGTCTGCTCAACAGATAGCATAGGATGCTATAATGCTTGTATGGTTGCTGCGTTTGTTGTGATCCCCAAGTTGTTAATAGAAAGAACGTCACCTCCTGCACAGGCACCACGTAGTCACTTCCCCAGGACAACAGTTGTCACCAAGGACCTGAGATAGAGGGAGGGGGGAGTCCTGCCTCCACCCTGAGTACAACTACCTAAATAAAAGATACATATTTAAGTGTATCTTGTCAATTTCTGCCAAGAGACTGCTAGAATTTGAAGGTAAATATTTTGGAAAGAAAGGACATCTTACCAGGTTGAGACTTATTTATGAAGATTGATTCACCTTTTCATTTGTCTTTTTTTTTTCCCTTCCTTTTTTCCCTTTTTCCCTTTTTTTGAGAAGTTTTAAGTAAAAATTTTATACAACTTTTGACAAATTTCAATTTAAACCCAAGTATTCTATTTCCTTATTTTGCGTCAAATTGGAAATGCTACTTTATCATTGTTGTAAAACAAAAATTGTAGTTATACAAAAATAAATTAGGTATTATATTGACCTCATATGCAAAAAATTTAATACAATAATTTGAGTTTTGTAGATTATTTTTTAAAAATTATAACACAATTTTCTATTATCCTATCACTGCAAATATAAATACTTTTACTTTCAAATTCTTATCAAATTGTTTATTTTTTCACTATATAAAGTCTCCATTCTGAAGAAGTAGTATCTCATTCTCAGGTTTAAGTTGAAAATACAGAGACCTTGAAAATTAAAAACTATCTTATGTGAGGCTTCTTTCCTTAGTTACTAATTCTCTGATTGAGAGATTCACTTCTAATTTTTATTTTTTATCTTAAATGTGTGCTGAATTCTGTTAAAGACTTTTTATTTAAATATTGAGAGGTATTATTTTCTTCATTCTATTAATATAGTGAATTATATTAAATGACTTTTTAATATGAGACAAACCTTTTCTTCTTTTGTAAAAATTAGTTTATTGAAGCATAGCTCACATATATATGTTATCCATTTCATGTGTACAAATCAATGACATTTCAGTAAGCTTATCAAGTTATGCAATAATTACAAAAAATTTTAAAACATTTCATCATTTTAATAGGATTCTTCATACATATTTTTTGTTAAACCTCTGCCCATTCTCAGACAATTACTAATCTGCTTCTATAGATTTGCATTTCCTTAACATTTCATGTAAAAAGCAATACAATATACAGTCACTTATGTCAGACTTTGAACTGAGCATAATATTTTGAGGTTCAGCCACATCATAGCATATATCTGTAGTAATTCCCTTTTATTGATCTGTATTATCCCATTCTATGGATATACCATATTTTGTCCATCCAGTCCCTAGGTGGAAATCCTTTATGTGGTTTCCAATTTTCATTATTAATATGATGAATAATCTTGCAAAAACCATCCACCTGTAAGTTTCTATGTGGAAATATATATAATTTCTCTTGAACAAACAACCACTAGTCTAGTGGGGTTGAATTGCTAGGTCATAAATTAAAAAAAATATATATATATATATGCTTAATATTCTAAGAATATTATGTATAAAATAGATAAGTCACAGTATATTTTGTAGAACACAAGGAAGTAGAGCCATTACCTTGTAATAAATTTAAATGTAATATAATCTATAAAAGTACTGATTCACTATGTGGTACAAATGAAACATAAAATATCCTAAGTCAATTATGTGTGTGCATGCTAAATTGGTTGAGTTGCATCCTATTCTTTGTGACCCCATGGACTGTAGCCCACTAGGCTCCTCTGTCCATGGGATTCTCCAGTCAAGAGTACTGGATTGGGTTGTCATGCCCTCCTCCAGAGGATCTTCCTGACCCAGGTATCAAACCCAGGTCTCTTTTGTCTCCTATATATCCTACATTGGCAGGTGGGTTCTTTACCACTAGTGCCACCTGGGAAGCCTCAACTGAACTATACTTCTGTAAAAATTTTAAAAATAAATCAGTCCCAGATATTTCTGAATAAAGTAAGACATAGTTCTGTGGCCAAATTTAACAAAACCTATACAGAACATGGGATTTTATTTAATTACAACTGTAATAATTTTATATGAAAACATTGCTGGTTTAACTTTTCTAGCTACTTTGTTTCCCAAAATTAAATATATATATATATACATACATGTAAAAATATCTACACATACAACATAAATACATAATAGAAAGCAGGATATATCAATTTTAATACCTGTCTCTTATACACATAATTAATGTGTTATTAAGTGAATATGTTAAACTTTTTTTTTTTAATTACATGATATACAGTAGCTTAAGTAAAGTACACACTGCTTGGCATGTAAAAAAGTGCTGAGTAAATATTTTAAAATTATAGTTGCTATGTAGTGTCATATAAGTTACAGGTGAGCAACACAGTGGTTTCCAATTTTTAAAGGTTATTGTTTGTTAACAGTCATCATAAAATATTGACTATTCAGCACTATGCACAACATATACTTGCAGGTTATCTCACAGCTAATAGTTTGTATTTCCTATACTCCTTCCATAAATTCTTCTGTTATTTAGAAGAATATATATCTCTATTAGCATTTCTTATCTTGGTAGTGATTAATTGCTAAGGTGTGTCCAACTCTTGCGACTATATGGACTATAGCTCGCCAAGCTCCTTTGTCCGGGGAATTTCGCATGCAAGAACAATGGAGTTGGTTGCCATTTCCTTCTCCAGGCGATCTGATCCTCCCAATCCAGGGATGGAACCGAGGTCTCCTGTATTTCAAGCGGATTCTTTACCTAAGGTTTTATTCTTGTTTATCTTGCTTTGGGTTTGTTGTTTTGTTGATAAATCAGCTAATATTATTTCAAAACTTTTGAAAAATGTCTGAATTAATTATTCTAATAATTTTTATGTTCCAATTTTTCTCTTGCCTTTTTTTTTTTTTTTCTTTTAACTCCCCCCGCCCCTTTCCTCTGTGCTTCATCTCAGGCAGCTTCACTTGACCTATCTTCAAATTTTAACTAATCTTATCTTCTGTACTATTTAATCTGACTTTAAATTCATATGTGTTTCAGTTATAGATTTTACATCTGGCTTTTTATACCTTTGGTGGTTGGTGGTTTAGTCACTAAGTTGTGCAGAACTCTTGCCCACCAGGCTCCTCTGTCCATGGGATTCTCCAGGCAGGATTACTGGAGTAGGTCACCATTTCCTTCTCTAGGGGATCTTCCTGACCCAGGAATTGAACCCCAGTCTCCTGCATTGCAGGCAGATTCTTTACCAACTTCCCCATAGCTATATCAGTAGATATACCTTTATCAGTAGAAAATATTCATTGGTTACCTTATTGCACCTATTATTTACATTAAATCCTTAGACATATTTATAATTGCATTTTCTAAGCCCTTAATTACAAGCTCCAACATAAAGTTGTTTTGGAGTCTATATTACTATTTATTTATTTAATTTCACATTTTTCATACATTTTTTTGCTTCTTCACAAATCTAGTAACTGTCTCAATTGTATTCCAGATGTTATGGATGTTACCTTGTGAAGAGTCTGAGTTTTCCATTCTTCTCTTAAAGGTAAATTATGATGAAAATGTAATGCAAATATAAATAGCTAAGAGAAATAATACTAACAAATGATAAAAGCAAAGCAAATTACATTGACTTAAAATGTCATACATACATTTATTACAATGTAGTTATTAGCAATTACATTATTATGAAATTAAATTAAAAATCATTTTTTTTAATGTTGGAGCTGAAAGAGTAAAGATTTTAATCAACTATCTGAATAACATATACAAGTAGATTATTATATATATTTCTCATCTTTATAAGTGCTTTGTTTTTCTAACTTGATTTCAAGCTTTTTGAAGACTGTAACTTTGTTTAGCTATTTTATAGAAAAGTATTATGTGAAAGAATGATAAAACCTCCAATTGATAGTATCTTTTATACAGATCCAGTAAAAATAAATTCAGTTTTGAATATTTTAAAGTCTGGATATTTCTACCTAAACTTTCTAGTCATTGTTTAATAGCCAGGAATTGTCCTTATCTTGTTCTATTTAGCATTTCAATTTTGGTTATCTAGCTTCCATTAGTAAAGTTAGCCCTACTTTTATTGCTTTGAAATTTGTTGCTGGAAAAAGTTACATGTGGGTATTGATTTTTCTTCATGCAAGTTCTAATTGCTTATTTCCTGCACCAGTTGATATAATTGTTCATTAATGATTTCTTGTTCCTTCTTTGTATCACTGGTTGGTGATTTGTTTCTCCAATAAATTCAAAATAACATACCTTAAAGTAAAGACCTGAAAGCAATGCTCAGTTTTACCAGTATTTTCAAAATCAAGATTTAGACATAAATAAAGGGGAAGAACTGACAAAATTATGAGTAAGTCTTTACATGAAGTAGAATCTTTTCCTGCACCGCCCCTAAAATCCCCTCTTCTCCTTTCTTATGCTTTGGGCCTAACACTACTATGTCCTCCACAAGATGAGTGCTACTGCACCCATATAGTTCAGTTCAGTTCAGTCGCTCAGTTGTGTCTGACTCTTTGTGACCTGATGAACCCATATAGTAAGAGTATTCTTATGATACATCCTTACTTCTCTTCCTCCATGAGTCAGAAAACTTCTATGATCTGAGTTTACAAGAAACATAAAGAAAGTCTAAATATGTAGAATTACCTTCTGCAATCATTTCAAAGCCTAATTTCAAAATTATTATTTCATACAAACAAATAATGATTTGAATTTCAAAGCAAAACAGTAAGATAGCAACTCTAGTCATTAGGATGTTCTCTTCCTGGAAGCATCATCTATTTGATATTTCCAATACTGAGGGAAACTCTCAGAACTAAATCACTTAGAATGGATAAAAACAAAAATTTGAAGAAACAATTTCAAAATAATTATGACTATCATACACAAAGAAACATAAAATCAGATGAATATATCATCATGCAAGTGTACATTTCAATGTGGTTCTTATGTATTCAAAATATTTTCATTGATAACTATTAAACTGATAGGGGATAGAGTCCACTGAAGCCCTTTTAAAATTATTTTAGATATTTTTCTTTTGATTATTAGGGTCCTTAGTTGTGTTTCCTAGTGTTGATAGATTTTTATCTCATATTTATAAAATAGTTCTAAAATCTACTATCAACACACATCTAAATAATAAAAGTGAACAAAATTGGCCAAAGATAGAAAAAAAAACTTTCTGTAAGGTCCTAAAACAATTATTACTAAAATTTTTAAAAGAATAGTATACATATATATTTTATATAGTCAATGAACATTAATTAAATCACTATTACATTGAATTAAAATATGACATAATGTATGATTCCTTTCATAGTACACTCTCAAAGTGACAAAGCTACACTGAAGGAAATTATATCAGTGGTTGCCAGTGGTTATGTTTGCAGAGAAGGTGTGACTGACTGCAAAGGGTCAATACAACAGAGTCTTGTAGTGATGGGAACTGTTCTGTATTCTGATTATGGCATTAACTATGCAAATCAATGCATCTGTTAAGTTTTATGAATTGTACACTGGAAATTATAAGTTTATGATATAGAATAATTGAAATAATCAAATAGTACAGTACCTTATAAGTTCTTGGTTATATTTACTTTTATTTAGGTCACTTATTTTTATATCAATAAGTAGAAGCAAAATGATCTAAAAATCAGTGAAAACTATGAAATTGACAGAATCATGATATTTGAGGCAAATACTATTGAAAATTTATGAAGTCAGATTGTTACATGCTCAATATTAAAATGCTTGTGTGTGTTGTGTTTGTGCACAGACATATGTGTTGGTGTACAGAGATAATTAAACCTAATCAATCTGTGGCTTTGGCATTTTTCAATTTAAATATAATAAGAGTGATATAAAGAGCAGTTATAATTATAGCAAATTCTGATTTGCTCAAAAAACATATGTAAGATTTGACTACTGGAATACACTATATGTGTTTTGAAACTGTTTTTACTTCTAGATATTGCAACTATCCCTTTTATACATAACAAATCTGTGACTACACTAGCTTATTTCAAAACCTAGAAAGAACAACTACATCTTATCCGTGGCAACAGTAGCTCAGAAATGTACCACTCAACGTGTAAACTGCAGATGAGTAACATCAACCTCATTAGAGAATCTGCTAAAAATGCAGAATCTCAGGCCTCAGCTCAGACATGTTAAATTAGAATCTGTATTTCAACAGGTAGCCAGTGTTGTCTACATAATGAAATCACAGAATATGGACGTAGGTTAACTTGCAGTTCTATATATTTGGCAACCAAATAATAAAATGATCATGGCTCTACCTGCAGAACATATTTCTCTCCATTTATAATGCTGAAACTTTCTTTGAGAAATTGTCAACCTATACTACTTGAGCTAATTCAAAGAAAACTATTTAGTGATGTCATTTTCAATTATCATATCTTGAAACATTTCTCTGTCAGGCAGCCAGAGAGATCTTTTCTGAAACCAAAAGGTCATTCTATCTTCTGATTAAATACTTCAGAAATTCCCACATACTTCTGTACTAGTCACCTGTTTCTGCCTTACAAATCATCTAACCATGTAGAGATATAAAACAACCATTGCACTATGGTCACAGATTCTTGGTTTGGAAACTCAAAAAGCATATAAAATAAATATGCCTATATATTATAAATTTTTTATGATATCTAGGCCTTGAGAACCCCATGAACAGTATGAAAAGACAAAATGATAGGATATCAAAAGAGAATCTCCCCAGGTCGTTAGGTGCCCAATATGCTACTGGAGATCAGTGGAGAAATAACTCCAGAAAAAATGAAGGGATGGAGCCAAAGCAAAAACAATAACCAGTTGTGCATGTGACTGGTGATAGAAGCAAGATCCGATGCTCTAAAGAACAATATTGCATAGGAACCTGGAATGTCAGGTCCATGAATCAAGGCAAATTGGAAGTGGTCAAACAAGAGATGGCAAGGGTGAACGTCGACATTCTAGGAATCAGCGAACTAAAATGGACTGGAATGGGTGAATTTAACTCAGATGACCATTATATCTACTACTGTGGGCAGGAACCCCTCAGAAGAAATGGAGTAGCCATCATGGTCAACAAAAGAGTCCGAAATGCAGTACTTGGATGCAATCTCAAAAACGACAGAATGATCTCTGTTCGTTTCCAAGGCAAACCATTCAATATCACAGTTATCCAAGTCTATGCCCCAACCAGTAATGCTGAAGAAGCTGAAGTTGAACGGTTTTATGAAGACCTACAAGACCTT
>SJYX01009790.1:127373-157026 GCA_006410675.1 Oreotragus oreotragus
TTCTCGGTCGTCCCCTTCTCCTCCTGCCCCCAATCCCTCCCAGCATCAGAGTCTTTTTCAATGAGTCAACTCTTCTCATGAGGTGGCCAAAGTACTGGAGTTTCAGCTTTAGCATCAGTCCTTCAGTTAATTGCAAGTAAATAATATTTTCTACTATCTCCATTTCTGGTCACTGCATAATCTTCAGTGGAACTCATTTAGATTTATTTGGATAAATACTATGTCAAGTCTAACATCGGCAAAATATCAAATATTATGGTAGCTACTTCTTAGGAAATGTTATCATCCAAAATGGACTTCCCTGGTAGCTCAGATGGTAAAGCGTTTGTCTACAATGCGGGAGACCTGGGTTCAATCCCTGGGTAGGGAAGATTCCCTGGAGAAGGAAATGGCAACCCACTCCAGTACTCTTGCCTATAAAATCCCATGGATGGAAGAGCGTGGTGCAGCCTACTGTCCATGGGGTTGCAAAGAGTCTGGCATGACTGAGCGACTTCACTTCTTCTTCATCATCCAAAATATTCCAATGGTTTTCAAAATGGGTGATCATAAAAATCACCTTGTAAGCTGAGATATGATTCTCTGGTGATAGAGAATATTTCAAAAGTTAATAATATTATGTAGATAGCATTGAGAATCTTAACATCTTTTGAGAAGAGAAAATGGAGATTTACAAAGGTTATAAATGAGCAAATTTCTCTGAGTTAGGGCCAACTTAAATGTACACATAAAAGAGCATAAAGAATTTAGCAAAAGTAACGAAAATGGTGGGCCTTTAGCCTGTAGTTTTAAAATGCTTCTCCAGTCTGAGTATTATAAGTATTTAGATAATATAAAGTTCTTAAGAACAGTGAAAATCAAACGAGTT
Organism: Oreotragus oreotragus; assembly: GCA_006410675.1. Taxonomy (NCBI): domain Eukaryota; kingdom Metazoa; phylum Chordata; class Mammalia; order Artiodactyla; family Bovidae; genus Oreotragus; species Oreotragus oreotragus. Next base: position 128,242 of record SJYX01009790.1, read on the forward strand.
TAGACTTAACTGCAACACTAAAAGATGGAAGACAATGGAATAATATGTATTATATATCAAAAGGAAAGATCTATGATCCAAGAATCATATATTCAGAGAAAATGGTGTTGAAATGTAAGCCCAATATGAAGATATTTTGGAAAACCAAGGCATTTGAAATGACATGCTGCTAAGTCACTTCAGTCATGTCCAACTCTGTGTGACCCCATAGATGGCAGCCTACCAGGCTCCACCGTCCCTGGGATTCTCCAGGCAAGAACACTGGAGTGGGTTGCCATTTCCCTCTCCAATGCAGAAAAGTGAAAAGTGAAAGTGAAGTTGCTCAGTCGTGTTCGACCCTTAGGGACTCCATGGACTGCAGCCCAACAGGTTCCCCCATCCATGGGATTTCCTGGCAAGAGTACTGGAGTGGGGTGCCACTGCCTTCTCCGTGAAATGACATAATCCAATGTAAATGCTAAAGAAATCACAGTAAATAAATGAACAGTTTCACAGAGCATTACTGTAAGAAACTGGTCTGGATCTAAGTGAGGACATAGATACAACCAGGAATGGGATTGATTTCTTGAGTTGCAAAGATTCTTTTGTCTTTTATCAAATTTTCTGTAGTTCAGTATGGAATAAAAAGCCATGTATATAGATACAAGAATAAAGAGTGTTTGCTTTCACAGGAAACATTTTAATATTGAAAATTCTACCCCAAATATTTTGTGACACCAGCTAATGTGAAACTTTTGTAGTGTATTAGATTTGTGCTCAAACTAAATTGCTTTCCTACCTTTTTCGTTGGCAAATTATTTTTTTCCAAATGTCTGGAAGGTTTTTTTTTCCTTTTTTTTTTTTTAATGCTAAAGGAAAAAGTTGTTGAAGGCAAGTCCATCTTTTACTGTGTTACATAATTCAAGTAACTGTAACTAGTTCAGAGATTAGTATAATATGCAATTACTTATGGAACAGATCCAAATTGTGTACCTGCTGCTGCTGCTGCTGCTAAGTCGCTTCAGTCGTGTACGACTCTGTGTGACCCCATAGATGGCAGCCCACTAGCTACAAGAAATTAGATGAGAGTACAAAGTACTAAGAGGTAAAATAATGGCTACACACCAAATGAAGAATTGATGCCTTCAAATTGTGGTGCTGGAGAAGACTTGAGAGTCCCCTGGACTGCAAGGAGATCAAACCAGTCAATCCTAAAGAAAATCAACCATGAATATTCATTGGAAGGACTGATTCTGAAGCTGAATCTCCAATACTTTGGCCAGTGGATGCAAAGAGCCAACTCAGTGGAAAAGACCTTGATGCCAGGAAAGCATGAAAGCAAAAAGAGAAAGGGACAGCAGAGGATGAGATGGTTAGATGGCATCACCAACTCAATGGACATGAGTTCGAGCAAAGTTCAGGAGAGAGCAAAGGACAGGGAAGCATGGCATGCTGCAGTCCGTTGGGTCACAAAGAGTCAGACAGGACTTAGCGACAGAACAATAGCAACAAAACAGAATGAAAAATAAACCACTGGAGCATAAAGTGACTATAGCAAACCAAGTCCCTGTGTCCAGGGATGGAAAAAATCCAGCTGTGGGAAACCAGTTCCTCAGATAAGCACTCAAGTAGATCCAGACTACTATGGAGTCACGAAGAGGAGGTAAGTACCACCCATTTGGGTTGAGCATCTGGCGGATCCTCACAAGGAGATGGAGTCACAGCCAGATGTGTCTCAGATGGACGGCCCCAGCTCACTCATATGTATGGTCCCTGGAGCCTCTTACCCCAGGACCAGATGATCAGCTTGGGAGAAGGGGGCGATTTCTAATGTCCTCAAGTTGCAATTTGGGAGGAAAGGTTTTTAGTCATCTCAGTCTGTTTTTCAGGAGACTCCCCCAAAACATGTGTCTCTTCTTATCACATGCTCAGATCAATCTTGGCTGGGTTACAGCAATAGCTAAAAGTGAAACCTATAACGCATGGAGTCAGTCTCCAGTCAAAGCTTTATTTCATGTTTGATGGGGCTGACACTTTGCTTCAAAGGGCTCCTTCCTATTTTATTATGTATGAATTTGTGTTATATATGAGATTTATTATATATATGCATGTTTATATATATATATAAGAAATGCATCAGTGTGTGTGTGTGTGTGTGTGTGTGTGTGTATGAATCACATCAAGAAATACACACTAACAAAAAACAAGTATAGGCTTTTCTGTAATTATGAGTATTTCATAAAACACCAGTTTTCAGTGACAGTGAAAATGACTAAAAATCTGTATGGTATTAGGCAATATTTTATATTTTTTGTTTGTTTTTTATTCAATTTGGTACATGACAAATACTATCTCAGTTTAATATGAAAGAGAAATAAGAGGCAGTAGGCAAAAAAGATAAATGATCATGTCCAAATCCTAAAAGTATTAAATTAGATTAAATCATTAAGATGAAAATATGATTAAAATAGAATTGTCTATGTGTTATATAATGCAGACATACTCAGTGAATTCCTATCGTTGCTATCTTTGAGAACTTTGAGCAGTTTCCCGTGAGGAATCATTATCCCACAGTGACAGGTGCAAGAGACCAGTGAGTGTCAGAAAGAGAATTCAAACCAGCAGAAAAGAAACTCTGCAATGTACCACAGATTTAAGAAATATATTCCTTCCTATTGATATATCCAAACTGACTTTCTCAATCAAATCTTTCCATTCTGCCACTCTCATAAGTCCCATTTATAAGATTTACTTACATTTTATGTTTCAAGCTAAGATGACAAAAGTATTTACAGAGTGATTTTCCATAACACTACCACTAGGAAAAGGACATTAGATCTACTCTCAGATGTGTGTACAATTTCATGATGAGATATCTAAAATCTTTAGAAACACACATCTGTTACTTTTCTAACATGGAAGACATATTTTTCCTAAAGTGTCATATTATAGCTGCCACTATTTTACAATCTAGTTATAGTATGAACATGACTTATGAGACACTAGGGCAAGAGTTCTCAGTAAACTTTTCAGAGTTTCTGATAAGCCTTAGAAGCTATCATTTTAAAATATTAGAAAATAAAAGTATTTCTGTTGAAAATGGATAAAAGAAATAATTGTTTAGGAGTCTATGAATTATTTATTTGAACTCGTTCTCATTACTGATAATTTATTATATTTCATTTATGGGATTCCCTGGTAACTCAGCTGGTAAAGAATCCACCTGCAATGCAGGAGACCCCAGTTCAATTCCTGGGTCTGGAAGATCCGCTGGAGAAGGGATAGGCTACCCACTCCAGTATTCTTGGCCTCCCTGGTGGCTCAGCTGGTAAAGAATACACCTGCAATGTGGGAGACCTGGGTCAGATCCGAGTTGGGAAGATCCCCTGGAGAAAGGAACAGATACCCACTCCAGTATTCTGGCCTGGAGAATTCCATGGACTGTATAGTCCATGGGGCCACAAAGAGTCAAACACTCAGTCACTCATTCTTATCACTAATAATTTATTATATTTCATTTAAATGCACTTAGTGCATTTAAACTTCCTCCCTGTTTTTTCATGGCTTGATAATGCATGTAATTTTTAGTGCTGAATAGTATGTCATGGTCTGGATGCACCACAGTTTATTTATTCATTCACCTACTGAAGGACCACTTAGTTGTTTGCAAGTTTGGGCTACTAGAAATAAAGTTACTATAAATATCCATGTGCAGGGCTTTCTGTGGAACTAAACTTTTAATTTCTTGGGTGAGTACCAAAAAGTGTGGCTGCTGGATCACATGGTAAGAATATGTGTAGATTTGTAATGAACACCAACAATTTTTCTTTACTTCTTTTTCAATGTATTTTTACTACAATTTTTAGGCAATTGTGGTGAGTTGAGGAAAACTGAAACAACATTTAAATTGTTAATGCACCAACAAACAAATGAAGTGTAATGTAGGGTGAGTACCAAAAAGTGTGGCTGCTGGATCACATGGTAAGAATATGTGTAGATTTGTAATGAACACCAACAATTTTTCTTTACTTCTTTTTCAATGTATTTTTACTACAATTTTTAGGCAATTGTGGTGAGTTGAGGAAAACTGAAACAACATTTAAATTGTTAATGCACCAACAAACAAATGAAGTGTAATGTCAGGAGACTTTGGACAGTCCTGCCTGAGGTGGACTAGGTAATATGTGGCATTTATCATGTGATGATGCTTCCTTTTCTGTGTGTATAAACAGCTTATGAAAGCAATGTGTTTAATAACTGGTCATTACCGAAATGTTTCTTGAAAAGAAAAGCAATTTTTTTGAAAAGCCTTTCTGTTAGACACTTGATTCTGGAAGTTTTGATATTGTTTCATTTATTATTTTATAAATTAATTTTTAATTAATTTGAAGATGGAAAAAAAATGGAATCTTCTTCATAAATGTCCAATATTCTCTTAACAAAACTTTTAATCCATAACAATAATTTCAATTGAGAATGATCTGTTTTCCTAAAATGGCCTTTTAAAGACAGATTGGATTTGCCAAAAAAGCATTTTAGAAATATGTAGATTTAATTTACTTAGTGAATTAGAGTAGGAAGTATTCATGAAACAAAAGGCAAAAATGACTTTAAATGGTTTTTTTCATGAATATTAATATTATGTTATTCATCAATGACACATGTCACTAGCTGTCTCTTATACACATCTAGATGTGTATAAGAGACAGACACCATCTNGAAACATGTAGATTTAATTTACTTAGTGAATTAGAGTAGGAAGTATTCATGAAACAAAAGGCAAAAATGACTTTAAATGGTTTTTTTCATGAATATTAATATTATGTTATTCATCAATGACACATGTCACTAGAGTTAATTTTTAACTCTAGAATATTTTATCTTGAAATCATTGGTGAAAACTCATCAACTTTTCCTAACAATATTTATATTAGTTTCATTCAGAAATATAGCAGACATCTCTATAAGCAAATTTTTGACCAGGAAGCCCCTCAGAATTTTAATTTATAGCCTTATAAATTCTCAATTTCTTACTTTCTTAAAAAAAAAAGATATGGTATGATCAGTTTGGCAATGAATATGGCTTTGTAGTAATTACTGCTGTAGTTTAATTAACATTATTTTGCAATTACAGAAATCTGTGAAAAACTAGTAACTCCGCTTATCATTAAAAATCATGTTATTAGCAACTTGTATTGTATCTAGATACAGTTGAAACACTGTATACAGAAGTTATTTCCAGTCTATATTAATGATACTTTTTTTAAAGAGAACATGTGGTTCAGATTCCACTTTTTCAGCCAGCACCTTAACTCAAGTTGAATTTCCTGTTCTTTTTGCTTCTTAGTTCCTATTTCTAGATCCTCACTTTCCTACAGTAGAAGCTTTGCTTTTTTTTCACTTGAGATTCCAAAGATATTAAATTTACCTCTTAATGGAGTATATCATTGTGGGTCATTTGTTTTATTTTGTTTAGGCTCTCAGGAGAAGCATTTGATCATGGACTACATCACTGAAACTGACTATGGTTGAAATAGTTTGTGTAAGGCAGGCTAAGAATAGAACATATTATCAGGTGAATTTTCTAAATTTTTTAAAAGACATTAACTGTTAAAACAATATAGAAGGGTTTATTATTTCTATTTCAGGTGGTATTTATGATATACTTTGCAAGCTTGGTGAAAAAAAATGAGTTAATAGAAGGTAAATTGGAAACACAAACTAGTCGTGTACTAAAAGATTGTTTTACTTGCTGACTTTCTAGATAAATCGAAGGCCTATGGAAACAAAGCACAAGAGCAAGCGGAGAGCAATACAGTGCTGTTCATTTTGTTAAAACAGTAGTCCTGGCTTGTTAATCTTGGAGAGAACGGTATCTTGCAAGCTGACCAGTCAAGCAATGCAGAAAAATGACTCAATATATTCAAAAACTCTGTGCAGTTTCTCCCCAATTATTTTTTAATGTGCCTTTTGACAATTCATCAGGAGTGAAAGTTAGCAGACTTTACTTTGTAACCATTACATTTTGCATCCTGTCAAGAGATGAGTAGCCTGGTTCTGAAAAGGAGTACAGTGAAGAAAAAGGTTTGCCAGGAAGAATTTATGATGACAGGGCATGTATTTTTCTGACAGAAAGCAAATGTGAAAGGTGGTTTGAATCAGAATTAAAAGGTCTTAGTGCATATGGGCAACATGAACTACTCTTGGAAACAGAATTTGAATAAAAGGAAAACCATGCTTTACCTACCTCATTATCTAGTGTCTTCACCCTACATAACAATATGATTGTTGATATATAAATTATAACAATATATATTCTCTTACAGATATATATAACTGTAAACTATAGAAAATAGAGAAAAGTTTCTAAATAATAATATTTGTATTACATTATTATTTCTGAGTGAAAAGTTGGATGAAATCTAAAATTTTGGATTAAAAATGAGAGAAATATAAAGTAAATAATTGTTACATAGTTATTGCGTATGTTTGTAGAAAAGAACCAAAAAAAAAAAGTGTCCTCTGAAAATCCTAAGCAGGGAGTGTTATCACCAGAGTCAAAACATATGCCATTCCTGATTGCTTCCCGTCACAGGGTAAATAACTGACAACAACTATTCAAGAGCAAGACACAGCTGAGAGAGTCCCGGAGGCAGACTGCATGAAAATGAAAAAGGTAAGAGAAGTAGCCACACGTTAATGGCTGTTCTCAGCCCAGCACAGCACCATGCAGAGCGGTGTCCCCTGAGCCTGTGGTTCCTCCAGTGAAAATGAAAACCAAGGAGACAACTAGCACCCTAGCACTGTGGGTGGCTTCATAGGATCCCTTTCTCTGACCTCACACCATGGAGATTTCAGGGAAATCTGCAGGGCTCAAATGCTGGGAACCTGAATGTGAGAAAAAAGAGGTGGGGGGATGGACCGCTGCAACCAACACGGGAATCCTGGCTGAGAGAGTTCATACTTGCAGTGGACACAGCGGGATAGGGAAGGGAGGGCGACACAAATCTCAAGGCCCAGTAGTAACCTAGATGGGTGAGACAGGGTGTAATGTAGAAGTGGGGGGGATGTATATATACATACATACATGAATATAGCTGATTCACTGTTACACAGCAGAAACTGAGACAACGTTGTAAAGCAATTATACTCCAATTAAGAAAGAAAAAAAGAGCAAAAACAAATGCTGGCCTGGATGTACAAAAGCAAACCCTTGTGCACTATGGGTGGGATTGTAAATTGGTAGAGCTGCTGTGGAAAATATTATGGAATATCCTCAAAAAATATAAGATAGAACAACCATATGAGCCCACAATTTCACTTCTTATATTGTATGTACCTAAAGGAAAGGAAAACACCAACTTAAAAAAATATCTGTGCCCCCATGTTCACAGCATTATTTATAACAGCCAAAACATGGAAACATCCTAAGAGTCCACTATTAGTTGAAAGAAAAACAAAAACGTTGTGGTATATATGTCTATTATCTGCCTCAAAAAATGAGGAAACCCAACCATTTGAGACAACATGGATGAAACCTGAAGGCATTACACTAACAGAAATAAGTCATAGAAAGGCAAATACTGTATGATCACATTTTTATGAGGAATCTAAAGCAAAAATAAAAACAAAAAACTCAAAAGCATGGGAAAAGAGGTCAGATTTGTGGTTATCAAAGGCAGAGGGAAGAGGGAGGGTGAATTGAGGAAAGGTGGTCCAAAGTACAAACTTATAGTTATAAGATAAATAAATATTAGGGAGTAATGTACACCATCATAATGATAACTAACACTGCTGTGTGATACACAGGAAAGTGGCCAAGAGAGTACATCCTATCAGTTCTCATCACAAGGAGAATTATTTTCTTTTTTTCTTTATTTTGTTCCTATTTTATCTGTATGAAAAGATGGCTATTAGTTAAAATATAAGATAAATAAATATTAGGGAGTAATGTACACCATCATAATGATAACTAACACTGCTGTGTGATACACAGGAAAGTGGCCAAGAGAGTACATCCTATCAGTTCTCATCACAAGGAGAATTATTTTCTTTTTTTCTTTATTTTGTTCCTATTTTATCTGTATGAAAAGATGGCTATTAGGTAAAACTATTGTGGTAATCATTTCATAATATTTGCAGATCAAACCATCACACTGTATGCCTTGCATGTATACAATGTTGCCTATCAATTATTTCTCAATGAAATTAGAAAAAAGCATAATTAAAATAGATTTATTTTAAGAATTAATTCTTCATGGAATAAAAGATATATATGTGTGTGAAAAGAGATAAAAAGAGAGAAATTAGAAAATCAGTGAAAATAAGCTATCAATGTTTCAATGAAAATATGCTCCCACCTTTGGGAAGAAGGTGGCCCATTTAACTTTAGCCATTTTCTTTTCTTTTTTACTCAAAGAATAGTCATTTCCCTGAGAGAGTATTTGAATGTTTCAGCTGTTTCATGAAACCAGAGACAGTATGAGGGGAAGAGATCAGGCTGTCATTTTGATGGACAATTCCATCAAGACTGTAAACAAGTAGGTTTTGCACTATCTTGGTTCGTTTCCAATGCAAACCACTCAACATCACAGTAATCTAAGTCTATGTCTCAATGACTAAGCCAAAGAAGCTGAAGTCTAATAGTTCTATGATGACTTTCTAGAACTAAAACCAAAAGGAGATATTCTTTTCATCATAGGGGACTGGAATGCAAAAGTAGGAAGTCAAGAGATACTTGGAGTAACAGGAAAGTTTGGATGGGGAGTACAAAGTGAAGCAGATGTACAAAGTGAAGCAGATGTACAAAGTAAAGCAGGTGTACAAAGTCCTTGCTGTTTCTGTCCTTAATTCTGTCCATCTTTGCACGAAATATGCCCTTGGTATCTCTAATTTTCTTCAAGAGATCTCTAGTCTTTCCCATTCTATTGTTTCCCTGTATTTATTTGCATTGTTCACTTGTTTCTTGTCTCTCCTCAATATTCTTTGGAACTCACATTCAGTTGGATATATCTTTCCCTTTCTCTTTTGCCTTTCACTTCTTTTCTTAGCAGTTTGCAATACCTCCTCAGATAACCATTTTGCCTTCTTGCATTTCTGTTTCTTTGGGATGGTTTTGATCACTGTCTCCTGTACAGTGTTGCAAACCTCCATCCATAGTTCTTCGGGCTCTCTGCTTATCAGATCTAATCACTTGAATCACACTCCAGGATGTCTGGTTATAAGCAGAAGAGATTAAGAAGAGATAGCAAGAATACACAGAAGAGCTGTAGAAAAAATTTCTTATGACCTGGATAACCACAATGGTGTGATCACTCACCTAGAACCAGACATCCTGGAGTGTGAAGTCAAATCAGCCTTAGGAAGCACTACTATGAAAAAACAAACAAAAAATCAAACAAACTAAAAGGTGATTGAATTCCAGCTGAGGTATTTCCAATCCTAGAAGATAATGCTATTAAAGTCTCCCACTCAATATGTGAGCAAATTTGGAAAACTCAGAAATGGCCACGGGATTGTAAAAGGTCAGTTTCCATTCTAATCCCAAAGAAGGGCAATGCCAAAGAATGTTCCAACTACAATACAACTGCTTCCATTTCACATGCTATCAAAATAATGCTCAAAACCCTTCAAGCTAGGCTTCAACAGTATGTGAAGGAAGAAATTCCAGATATTCAAACTGGATTTGAAGAGGCAGAGGAACCAAAGCTTAAATTACCAACATATGTTGGATCAAAGAAAAAGCAAGAGAATTCCAAAAAAACATCTACTTTTACTTTACTGACTATGCTAATAGCTTTTACTATGTGGATCACAAAATGAAAACAAATAACAACAACAACAACAAACAGTTGATTTAAGAGATGGGAATACCAGACCACTTTACCTGCCTCCTGAGAAACCTGTATGCAGTCCAAGAAGCAACATTTAGAACTGAACATGGAACAATGAACAGGCTCAAAATTGGGAAAGGAGTACATCAAGGTTATATATTGGCACCCTGTGATAACTTACATGAACAGATTCATGATCAGATTCATGATCTCAGAAGAAGATGATTTAGCTTTAGGACCAGGGACCAAGCTTAATCACTCAAGAGCTTTTGTGTAGCAGAGTTTTCAGTTCAGTTCAGTCATTCAGTTGCATCCGACTTTTTGTGACCCCATGGACTGCAGCATGCCAGCCTTCCCTGTCCATCAGCAACTCCCAGAGTTTACTCAAACTCATGTCTATTGGGTCAGTGACGCCATCCAACCATCTCATTCTCGGTCATCCCCTTCTCTTTCCACCTTCAATCTTTCCTGGCATCAGTTCTTCATACCAGGTGGCCAAAGTCCTGGAGTTTCAGCTTCAGCTTCAGTCCTTCCAATGAATCCTGATTTCCTTTAGGATTTACTTGTTGGATCTCCTTGCAGTCCAAAGGACTCTCAAGAGTCCTCTTCAACACCACAGTTCAAAAGCATCAATTCTTTAGCACTCAACGTTCTTTATAGTCCAACTCTCACATCCATACATGACTACTGGAAAAACCATAGCCTTGACTAGACAGACCTTTGTCAGCCAAGTAATGGCTCTGCTTTTTAATATGCTGTCTAGTCTGGTCATAACTTTCCTTCTAAGAAGTAAAAGTATTTTAATTTCATGGCTGCAGTCACCATCTGCAGTGATTCTAGAACCCAATAAAATAGTATGTCACTGTTTCCATTGTTTCTCCATCTATTTGCCATGAAGTGATGGGACCGGTTGCCATGATATTAGTTTTCTGAATGTTGCATTTAAGACAATTTTCTCACTCTCCTCTTTCACTTTCATCAAGAGGCTTTTTAGTTCTTCTTCGCTTTCTGCCATAAGTTTGGTATCATCCGCATATCGGAGGTTATTGATATTTCTCCTGGGAATACTGATTCCAGCTTGTGCTTCATCTGGCCTGGCATTTTGCATGATGTACTCTGCATATAATTTAAATAAGCAGGGTGACAATATACAGCCTAGATGTACTCCTTTCCCTATTTGGAACCAGTCTGTTGTTCCATGTCTAGTTCTAACTGTTGATTCCTAACTTGCATACAGATTTCTCAAGAGGCAAGTCAGGTGGTCTGGTATTTCCATCTCTTTCAGAATTTTCCACACTTTGTGGTGACCCACCCAGTCAAAGGCTTTGACATATTCAAGAAAGCAGAAATAGATGTTTTTCTGGAAGTCTCCTGCTTTTTCAATAATCCAATGGATGTTGGCAATTTGAATTCTGATTCTTCTGCCTTTTCTAAAACCACAGTCACAGAAAACTAACCAATCTAATCACATGGACCACAGCCTTGTCTAACTCAGTGAAACAATGAGCCATGCTGAGTAGGGCCACCCAAGACGGATGTGTCATGGTGGAGATTTCTGACAATATGTGGTGCACTGGAGAAGGGAATGGCAAACCATTTCAGTATTCTTTCCTTGAGAACTCCATGAACAGTATGAAAAGGCAAAAAGATAGGACACTGAAAGATGAACTCCCCAGGTCGGTAGGTGCCCAATATGCTATTAGAGATCAATGGAGAAATAACTCCAGAAGAATGAAGAGATGGAGCCAAAGTAAGAACAATACCCATCCCACAATACCCATCAGATCCATTGTGAATCTGACCAGTGAAGGAAGCAAAGTCTGATGCTGTAAAGAGCAATATTGCATAGGAACCTGGCATGTTAGGTCCACGAATCTAGGCAAATTGATAGCAGTCAAACAGGTGAATGTTGAAATTTTAGGAATCAATGAACTAAAATGGACTGGAATGGGTGAATTTAACTCAGATGACCATTATATCTACTACTGTGGGCAAGAATCGCTTAGAAGAAATGGAGTAGCCATCATAGTCAATAAAAGAGTCTGAAATGCAGTACTTGGATGCAGTCTCAAAAATGATAGAATGATCTCTGTTTGTTTCCAAGGCAAACCATTCAACATCACAGTTATCCAAGTCTATGCCCCAACCAGTAATGCTAAAGAAGCTAAAACTGAATGGTTCTATGAAGACCTACAAGACTTTCTAGAACTGACACCCCCAAAAGATGTCCTTTTCATTATAGGGGACTGGAATGCAAAAGTGGAGTTTTATTAAAGTATAAAAAGGTACAGAGAAAGTTTCTGACATAGACATCAGAAGTGGGATGGAGAGTGGCCCCCTCACTAGTGTTAAGTAAGTAAGTAAGTAAAGTCACTCAGTCATGTCCGACTCTTTGTGACCCCATGGACTGCAACCCACCAGGCTCCTCAGTCCATGGAATTCTCCAGGCTAGTATACTGGAGTGGGTTGCCATTTCCTTCTCCAGGGGATCTTCCCGACCCAGGGATCGAACCCAGGTCTCCCGCATTGGAGGCAGACGCTTTAACCTCTGAGCCACCAGGGAAGCCCACTAGTGTTAGCAAGGCAGTTATATACTTTTTAAATTAGTTATTACAATAAGTCTAAAGAATGTCTCAAGTTTGTGAAAATTTTACCAGACCCACTTCCACAATTTACATTTTAAAAAACAGGATTAGAATTTAACAATAGAAAGATCCTACCAGACCCACTGTCATATTATACATTCTAAAATATCAGGATTAGTCAGAAGGTTTCAGGAAGGAGAAACTGCCTTCAAACAGATTACACTGTTGTTATATAACCCCTAGTACAGAGTTTAGACTGAGTTGTTTATTGTGTAATCATCAGTTCAAAGCTTAAAGAAAAAAAAATTATGTAACTAAGACTAAGGAATGTAGAAAAAAAAAGAGAAAGTTTGTCCTGTCCTCCTCCTTGAGAATTCAAGACCCTCTCCTCCTCAAAATCCCAGACCCCTTTCTCTTCCTCAGGGTCCCCAGACTTCTTATCAACCTGCCTGAGAACTGACTTTCTCACCTGCTTATTTAACTTACAGGCAGCATACATCATGCAAAATGCCAGGCTGGATGAAGCACAAGCTGGAATCAAGATTGTTGGGAGAAATATCAATAACCTCAGATATGCATATGACAACATACTAAGGGCAGAAAGTGAAGCCTGTTGATGAAGGTGAAAGAGAAGAGCATAAAAGCTTGCTTAACATTCAACATTAAAAAAAAACTAAGATCATGGCATCTGGTCTCATCACTTCATGGCAAATGGATGGGGAAAAAATGGAAACAGTGGCAGATTTTATTTTCTTGGGCTCCAAAGTTACTGCAGATGGTTACTGCAGTCATGAAATTGAAAGATACTTACTCTCTGGAAAAAAAGATAACAAACCTAGACAGTGTATTAAAAAGCTGAGACATCACTTTGCTGACAAAGATCCATATAGTCAACGCTATGGTGTTACCAATAGTCAGGTACAGATGTGAGAGTTAAACCATAAAGAAGGCTGAGTGCTGAAGAATTGATGCTTTTAAACTGTGGTGTTAGAGAAGACTCTTGAGAGTCTCTTGGAGAGCAAGGAGATCAAACCGGTCAATCCTAAATGAAATCAATCCTGAATATTCACTGGAAGGACTGATACTGAAGCTGAAGCTCCAATACTTTGACCACCTGATATGAAGTGGTGATTCACTGGAAAAGACCCTCAAGCTTGTAAAGATTGAAGGCAGCAGGAGAAAGGGGCAACAAAGGATGAGATGATTGGATGGCATCATAAACTTAATGGATATGAGTTTGAGCAAACTCCAGGAGACAGTGAAGGACAAGGAAGCCTGATGAGCTACAGTCCATGGGGTCACAGACAATGGGCTCCATGGGGTCTAAATTATTTAGTGAATGTATAATAGCAACAACTTTAGGGGTTCTAGAAAAAAAGAATTAGAAAAGATTTCTGGGTAGGCAAAAATAAGAATATAATACACATGCTAAAATATAAAGAATACTGTAATAAATTATAGGACTTTTCTGGTGGCTCAGACAGTAACGCGTCTGCCTACAATGTGGGAGACCTGGGTTCAGTCCCTGAGTTGGGAAGATCTCCTGGAGAAGGAAATGGCAACCCACTCCAGTATTCTTGCCTGGAAAATCCCATGGATGGAGGAGCCTGGTAGGCTACAGTCCATAGGATAAGTCCCCTACATATGTACTTTCAAGTTGGGAACTTTCAAAGATGCAAACATATTCTTTTGTACTAGCTGTTGTACTATACCACTGTGCTTTTCAAGGTACTGTATGGCAATACTTAAAATATTTTATTTTTTAATGTATTATTTGTGTGAAAAGTGTTATAAACCTACTACAGTACTACATAGCTAAATGCAACTGCATTAGTTGGATACCTAGGCTAACTTTATTGAACTTACAAAAATTAGATTTATGAATCAGCTCTTGGAATGAAACTCATTTGTATGCAGGGGACTTACTGAAGTAGTTTAGTATCGTGGTATGCACACTCTGATGCTGGGAGGGATTTGGGGGCAGGAGGAGAAGNTTTATTGAACTTACAAAAATTAGATTTATGAATCAGCTCTTGGAATGAAACTCATTTGTATGCAGGGGACTTACTGAAGTAGTTTAGTATCGTGGTATGCACACTCTGATGCTGGGAGGGATTTGGGGGCAGGAGGAGAAGGGGACGACAGAGGATGAGATGGCTGGATGGCAACACTGACTTGATGGATATGAGTCTGAGTGAACTCTGGGAGTTGATGATGGACAGGGAGGCCTGGCGTGCTGTAATTCATGGGGTCACAAAGAGTCAGACATGACTGAGCGACTGAACTGATGTGCAATGAGCTTAAGCTACAAGTTGATAAAACTAAGATTTTTAGTAAACTACTGGAGTTACACAGACTTCCACATAGAATAATAAGTTGTTTTCTAAGAGTTTAAATATCAGATGGTACAGTATCATTTTTCACAATTTAGTGAAATCTTTCATAACTAGGAAAGTTCAAACAGGTGGGTGACAATAGAGAACTATTTATAATAGCTAATACTTTAAAAATTCTAAATATACACTAAAGGGAAAGAAAGGGAAGTTGCTGAGTCATGTCCGACTCTTTGTGACCCCACGGACTATAGCCCACCAGGCTCCTCCGTCCATGGGATTTTCCAAGCAAGAGTACTGGAGTGGATTGCCATTTCCTTCTCCAGGGGAGCTTCCTGACCCAGGGATCGAACCCGGGTCTCCTGCACTGCAGGCAGATGCTTAACCATCTGAGTCACCAGGGAAAATATATACTAAGCATAACACAAATCTTTTTATATGCATTTTCTCATGTAGTCTCCACAAAAATCCTATGAAACAGAGTTATTTCTCTGCCCATTTTCAAATGATGATCTTAAATTCAAAGCAGTTAATTTTCTTTTGATTACTCAGCTAGAAAGTAATGAGATTCACTTGAATCCTATTCAATCTGAGTTAAATGACTTGAGTTAACTTCTATTTTAAATGAATGAGTAAAGGAAGTCTTTTCTTCAAGATCTTTCCACAAAATTCAACATAAAAATGCAATTCTCTGATACTCAATCCAGAGAAGCAGTTTCACAATTTCACTAATAATGTCATTATTACTATCATGGTAATAAGCTACAGTGACCTCCAGTGTTCTTTAAAAGAAAAATTCATGTATTTAAAAACATACACATATAGCTTCTAAAGGTAAATATTCTCCTTAGCTTCAATTAAAAATATTAATAGTAGATAAAAGAGGCTCATGGTCAGGCAACTTGATATTTTTATGACACTGAGTCAGTAATCTTAAGAACTAGCACACAATCACAGAACATGAACTCCTGTAGCCAAGATCATGAACTTATTAAACCTTATTTGAACTTTACTTAGAGAACTAAACATGCTTAAAACAGAAGACAAATTGGATTCAAATTAATGTTTTATTTTAAAAATTAATACTAATGTTTTTCTTCTACAGCAAGTAGCAAATCATTTTTCCAATTCCAGTATTACTAAACCCTATGACACCTTGTTAAATGGTTAAGGTTAAAAAAAAAAAGCTTTCTTATACATATGACATTGATAAAGAGAACTGAAATAGATCATGTGTCAATGAAAGAGATTATTGTCCATGCTATGTTGCAGGGCTTTGAAACTATACAAACACAGGCTGTGCCCTGACAGTAACTCTTATAAATGTGGGGAATTTAATCTGACTTTCTCGCTGTGTGTCCTCATCTCTAATACTGAAATGAACATCTCAATATGCTAGTGAAAACCAAAAGGTATAACAATTGTGAAAGTGAAAGTTGCTCAGTCGTGTCCAACTCTTTGCAACCCCATTGACTGTAGCCCTCCAAGCTCTTCTGTCCATGGAATTCTCCAGGCAAGAATACTGGAGTGGGTTGCCATTTCTTTATAAAGCATAGTAAACAGCACATAAAGATATCTGATATCATTAGTCAATATTGTTATCATTAGAATTAGTATCATAAAAACAAAGTAGATTAAAATTGTTAGAATAAATTCTGGGTTTCTTTCTCACAATTTGTCATATCAGATATTTTACAAAATGTGAGGCTTTTCTGTTTGTCTTAAGGAAGTTGTATTCTCTTACATTTTTTATAATTTATCATTTAGTTGATTTACTATTATAGTAGAGTTATATACATTAATCTGTGCTGATCTCAAATAGTAAAGTTACTTTTATTCTTAATGAGTCAATTTTATTTTTAAATAATATTGAAAAAAACAAACAAATTATGGATTTAAAAGTTTGAGGGCTTTCCTCAGGTTCTTGTGTGTCATAGATAAAAGTGAAAGTGAAGTCGCTCAGTCGTGTTTGACTCTTTGCGACCCTGTGGACTGTAGCCCACCATGCTCCTCTGTCCATGGGATTTTCCAGGCAAGAGTACTGGAGTGGGTCGCCATTTCCTTCTCCAGAGGATCTTCCCGAGCCAGGAATCGAACCCAGATCTCCTGCATTGTAAGGCTTTACCGTCTGAGCCACCAGGGAAGTCTTTATCATAGATAAGGACAACTTTAAAGATAACTTAAAAAAAATTTTATGTTTTATAGATCATATGTATACACATATATGGTGTTATACCAGGTTTGGACTATGTATTTAAATTCTCAAAGCCTCAGAAAATATTTTTCAAAATTCATCAAATATTTTAAGAACTTTAAAAAATTTATAATATATATATATATATCAAAATTAAAACTAACTCATATTTAATGTGACTTCACTTTCTCTTTTCACTTTCATGCATTGGAGAAGGAAATGGCAACCCACTCCAATGTTCTTGCCTGGAGAATCCTAGGGATGTGGGAGCCTGGTGGGCTGCCGTCTCTGGGGTTGCACAGAGTTGGACACGACTGAAGCTACTTAGCAGCAGCATATTTAACGTAAAAGTACATACCTGATTATAAAAAAACTCAAAGATTTTCAAGAGTATTTGTACACTAAATATGTTAACACATCATAAAAATTTTTCAACTAAGGATTAAGACTTGCTAGACACAAAGAACACTGGATAATTACTTTTCAAATTCTAAATAAAATAAATTTGCAAGAGACAAGCGTATAAGAAAGCATTTGTTCAATTACTGAATTCACTTTAGAAAACTGAAGACAGATTTTTTTTCCAGTAAATTCTCTGGCTTTTGAAGAAAAATGAATTGCCATGGCATCATATTTGTATTGGTTGTATTTGTAACGAGTTATCTGTGTGAAACATACATCCTATGGCCAATCATCACAAGATGGAAACTGCTGACTTCACCATTAAAGAGAAGAAAGTTATTTTCCAAAGTTCTTGTTGCTTTGACAGCAAAGGCCACTTCACGACACCCGGGCAGTTGCATGGGACTCCATTGTCAGAAAGGCCCCATGCTTGGTTTAAAGCTTTGGTGTCACTGTCTTGAGACTATAGTTTTTTAATTTAAATTCATTTTTAATTGTAGAGTGATTGCTTTACACTATTGTTTTGGTTTCTGCCATATATCAACATGAATTAGCCACAAATATACATTAAGTTCCCTCCTCTTGAGCTTCCTTCCCACCCTACACTCATCCCACCCCTTGAGGCTGTCACAGAGAGCCTAATCTGAACTCCTTGTGTCTGGCTATATAAGTTTACACATGGTAATGCATATGTTTCAGTGCTATATTTTGAATTGAAAATATAATATTTGAACAAGTGTCCTCACAATTTATATTGCTGGTCCTGATTGATAGTATTGGATGTGCTATATGTAGATGTATTTTAAAATTCAAATAACATGTATCATTTCAATTTTGAAATGCAGAAAAAGCAGAAAAAATCAATTTTAAAGCAGCAAATTACTAAACATATTCTTTGGAAAACNCACAATTTATATTGCTGGTCCTGATTGATAGTATTGGATGTGCTATATGTAGATGTATTTTAAAATTCAAATAACATGTATCATTTCAATTTTGAAATGCAGAAAAAGCAGAAAAAATCAATTTTAAAGCAGCAAATTACTAAACATATTCTTTGGAAAACAGCCATTGGTAAAATTATATATTCATATACTTTAATCTGAACACTGCTCCAAACCATGACTATAAAAATTTATAGAAGATATTTTTATAGTATTCTAACATCAAAATATGTATCTGATTTGTGCTTGCTTAGAAGGAAAAGCATAACTGCTTTAGTGGCCTAAGGGAACACATGCGTTGTAGGAAAAATTAGCTATTGATATTTAAGACTAAGAAATAATTATTTATGTTGCTAAATCGATTCTCATGAGAAGCAGAATATGTAAATACATTTTTTCTTCATTTAAAAAATAGGTTTTATTGTTTATACATGCTTTGGAAAGAGTGATATTGATGATTATTTTAGAGCTATAATGACATAGGCATAGAAGTCATAAAATATTGGAGGACATGTAAAAAGGGAAAAGCATTCGAGCAAGCAAATTAATAATCTACATGTGCATGTTTCTAAAATATAGTAATTACCTTTTAAAGATTTCTTATTTACTCATGTATATGAACAAAACAAGTTTTATGTCATAGTCACAAGCTGTCATTTCCACATTGGTCAATCTCTATATTCTATTTTCAGAAGGACTTACATCTTTTGAAAATAGTATTCAGGCAAATAGGCTTCTTACTTGTTTTTGCCTTCTCTGAAAACAGCTGTCTTAATACACTTTATCAGGTGCAATTCAGCCAATGTGGGCACCTTCATAAATATAACTAGAATGGTTCTTAAACTGCCGATGTTGCCATGATGAACTGTGTATTGATAAATAGTGAAACCATGTTACAGCATAAGAACTAAATACATTTTACCACGCTGCTGCTGCTGCTGCTGCGTCGCTTCAGTCGTGTCCGACAGTGCGACCCCAGAGACGGCAGCCCACCAGGCTTCCCCGTCCCTGGGACTCTCCAGGCAAGAACACTGGAGTGGGTTGCCATTTCCTTCTCCAATGCATGAAAGTGAAAAGTGAAAGTGAAGTCGCTCAGTCGTGGGATTCTCATTGACTCCATGGACTGCAGCCCACCAGGCCCCTCTGTCCATGTGATTTTCTAGGCAAGACTATGGAGTGGGTTGCCAGTGCCTTCTCCTCATTTTACCATGAAGGTCTCTTAAACATGCATGTCCTGATAAAAAATGTATTTTAAATATTTACTGTATGCCAGATAAATGTTTGAGTGCTTTACATAAGCTATCTCATTTAATCATTTATATGTGCAGTACAATATCAGGAGAAAGTAGTGATGCTCCACTTCTGTAGCCAATTTTCAATATTTGATCTGATAAGACTTAGAAAATTTAGCCAAAATATTAGAAAAAAGATAATAAACTTTTCCCTCTTTGGTTTCAACTCTATATACTTGAATATTTCTCATTACATCACACATATGACCTCTGTTCCAGAATTACTGGTTTTGTATGACCATGTGTTGTATCAAATGGCTTAGATATATTATCTTGCAATAATATTGTGAGTTAGACACTCATCAGAATTCCTCGATTACTCAGTAATATGTTAAGATTACTGAATTCTTTACAAGGCATCCATCATGGTCACTATCACTGGTGGTTTATTTTTAAAAGATATGTAGTCCAGGTGTTTCAGAAATACCAAATACTATTTTATTTTGGTCAGTTGTACCGAATTGGCTGTGACTCTTGGTGGTTTCCTAATATCCTCAGACATAGGTTTGAGCAAAAGCCTGTAGCATATCTTCTCATTTGGATCATATTCTGGCTTTCACTTGGTTCTTCTATGGCAAAGACACCAGCAAAGTGGGTTATGCCTACAGACTCAGCTTATTTAATTTGACATATAAGAAAAAAGAAGCAAAAATATTGTTACACTGTCATCTGGTTATTGCTTTTTTTTCTTTTATTAATTTGATGCCTCACTCTCATTAATGGTACCATTTTCCTTTCCTTACATTATGTTTTCCCCTTAGTGAGGCAGAAGAGTTTTAAGATTTCCAAAGAGGCCGAAGTTTGGTTACATGCTTCCTCCCCTCAAATAGAGTGCAAAGAGGAAGCACACACACACACACACACACACACACGAGTTTTCTCCAGGATAAAACAGACCTGTCTTCATTTGGAAGAAAATTATATTTGCAGGGCATTTTTAAATTTCAAGATATGGAAAACTATGACTCTTATTTCTAACTTAGATTGACTAATATGACATGAATTATGAGAATGTGTTTTTCAAATGCTCTCATAAGCGTACTTATCCTGATAATAAATGTATTTTACAAATTTACTATTTATTTTACTATTCTTAACACTAAGAATAATACTTATTGATCCAATATAATGCGTATACACACATTTAGTCACTCAGTTATATCCAACTCTTTGCAACCCTATAAACTGTAGCCTCGGGGAAGGCAATGGCACCCCACCCCAGTATTCTTGCCTGGAGAATCCAATGGACGGAGTAGCCTGGTGGGCTGCAGTCCATGGGGTCACTAACAGTCGGACAGACTGAGCGACTTCACTTTCACTTTTCTCTTTCATGCATTGGAGAAGGAAATGGCAACCCACTCCAGTATTCTTGCCTGGAGAATCCCAGGGACGGGGGAGCCTGGTGGGCTGCCATCTATGGGGTCACACAGAGTCGGACACGACTGAAGTGACTTAGCAGCAGCAGCAAACTGTAGCCTGCCAGGCTCCTTTCTTCATGGGATTCTCCAGGCAAGAACACTGGCATAGGCTGCCATTTCCTCCTCTAGGAGATCTTTCCAACCTAGGGATCAAACCTGGGTTTCCTGCATTGCAGGTAGATTCTTTTCTGTCTGAGCCACCCAGTATAATATGTATATGTGCACGTATAAATATATATATATACACACTGAAGAAAGTCTGGCTAGAAAATAAATTTAAGACTATATAAATTGTATCCCTGTATTTGTAAAAATATATATATGTATTAATATTTACTTCAAAGTACTCATTTTTAATATCATATTCTGTGGTCTTTATGGCGAAATATTAACCACTGCTGGAGTTCATATTTTTCTTTGATAATGTTACCTTTTCTCTAAACCCACTGAAACATCACATTTATTTATATGGCTGATATTGACTCATAAACCTAAAAGTAAATAATATACTTTTCCTTTTAGAACAGGATGTAAACTATGTTTACTTGTGTGGAAAAGACAGGCAGAGCTTGTATTATTACCTTCTATTACTATGCTTTCCATGGTACTTTAGACCTTGGTGGAGTGGGAATTAGGGCTTCTGGGGCCAGAAAATGAGATCCAAGGTGGGGTCAGAGTGCACTGAGAAGAATGTGAATGAAATATTGCTTTCTCTTCAGAATGATCTGGAGAAAATGAAATGGTACCAGACCACTAAAATGTATCTAGGACAAATATGGGCACCTGCCGCAAAGATGAACTGCATGACCTTCCTGAGTTTGCATCTAGACCCATATTATACATTATTCATTAAGTATACATATTGTAAGTGTAATTTGTACAAGGAAGCTTAATGGTGGGCTTCCCAATTATAAAAACATGTATACTGCTATGCGAGGTTAATGAATCAAAATTTATTTTAATTAAGTTTGCTTAAAATCTTTGAAGTCACACTATATATTTTATGTACATATTTTTAAAGAGAAGCTATTCTTTTGGTTAAATAAATACATATTTCAATAGAAATTGAATGGGTATAGATTTCCATGGAATTTATTTTTCCAAAAGCAGACCAGAAACAAGAAAAAATGATTTTATTTAAAAACATATTTCAATGAAATGAAAAATGGAACTAGAAACTGTTATGCTACCACAACTGTAACAGAAGGGTGAATAATTTCCTGTGCATTATTCAGCCTTGGTTCCATAGGGCACAGCAGTCATCAACTCAAAACAGGAAATAACAGAAGACTGCAAAAAGGGCTGAAGACTGTAAAAAGTCAGATAGGCAGAGAGAATTTAATTATCCAAATTAGAACTTAACCAGACCACCATGGCAAGGCTCTGCAGGAAGAGTTCCTGTGATGTTATCAAGAAATCCTTCAAACATTGTTCATTTCATAAAGCCTGGTTAGGACTGAAACCCGCCAACAGAAATGAAGCATTACGCCAGCCTTAGGAGGTTCTTCTTCATTAAAATAGCCCTTGAATCCTGAACATCATTTTTTTCATGAATTCTTTTGACAAAATACAATTCAGAAATTGCATAAATATATATCCTTAATAAATATGGAGACATTGTTTTGATGGCATGTTTGTATACTTAATATATTTCATTCTTTAATAATATGCACATTTTGTTTATTCCTTTATATAGACAAGGAAAGGAAAAATTACAATGCCCTCCCTCCCATGCAGTCTTCATGGTAATAATCCTCTAATATCATGCTATATTAGTGTTAGGATGAAGCAAAAATACACTGTTCAGTTTTGCACCCTTAGCATTAAGTATATAAAATTATGCCATTTTCAGTATGAACTCACTGAATGCAAATCAATGTTGCTGCTAGGAAAAATTTAATAAAGAGAATAGCAATGTATGTCTGGATCATAGAAATTATAAGATGAATAAAGTTAGACCTGAAAGTTAAGTAAGTCTATAGAAGAATGGGCATTGAAACAGTGACACATTTTTTTTTTTTTACCTGTCCCAGAATTTAAGTACTGAATGAAAATTTCAAGGTGAAATTTTACTGCACATTCCCTATGTTTGCCTTCATATATTCTGCATATGAATAACAATATATATAAGAACAAATACACACACAGGCTCACATATACACACATAGTTCACTCACATATTATATATTATAGGCTGAAACTCACCCCACTGTAAAGGATAATACAGTTTATAATTTCCAGAGAAGAAAAGAAAAATAAGTGAGTTTTTTTGCCTGGATATTTGACTGAGGTCTGTATTCTTCAAAGTGACTTGATCATCATCCATTTAGTTGCTACAACCATTCCATCATCATTTCACTTTTCAGCACACACACACAATGTACAGGTACTGTACATAAATAAATCCACTTTACAATAGTTATGTTATATTTGACCTGCCACATATGATTTAATATCCCATTATTCTGAACTTTATAGGACAAATTACTGTTCATGAAAACAGTCAGTATTATACACTCAAGACACTATAAAACAAGTGAGAATGAAAACAAATTACATTCATATAATCAGCTCAAGACAGTAGCACTGGCTATGCACTAAACCAAAATGTCATTTCTGAACATTTCAGAGATTTCAGGTAAATGCATGGGACACCTGGTTTAGAAGTGCAATATGTCAAGCTTACATGACAACAAGTTCTTTGGTGGAATCTAAATTAAGAACTCTAGTAGACTCATCATAAGTAACTTGGTAATGTGCTACTACTCTCTGTGCATGAATACAAAATTTAAGGAATCCTTTGTTAACTTAATTATTAGATCGCTAGCATTTGAATAGAAGCTGATAACAGCTGACAACGCTACTGAAAATGTGGTTCAACGAGAGGGCCAAATTGGCTTGGTAATATTTTGTCCTCTCTTCCTGCTCACCTCATTTCCACGAGTGCTGCAGATCTTGGTTCACTTGTCCTATGTGGGAATTTGTGCCAGGAGAGAGAAACATCTCTTCAGGAAAATTATTTCACCCTTGAACAAGTCAAAGAGAGAACAAACATAATGGCTCAAGTTTTCACTTTTGACCACTATCTCCAAGCATGAGACCATAGGAATAACTGATATTGAAATTAATCCCATTCTGTTAAATAAACCACAAGCCTCTAGGTTCCACGTGACTATTTTGAAGTAGTGCAAGATGAAAGGATAGGAATGTATTGATCATTTGCCAACCAACATGTGTTTATCAACTGCTAATATATTAGGTCTACCCAGTGGATATGAGTCATATCCACTCATCTTTTCCGTAGAAGATGAAAACAAAAGATGGAACCGAGATTTGTCTTCACTCAAGATTCATTCATATCAAAAAGGAAAAGTAGGGAAAACATTACTTTTTATATTCTCCTTTGTTTTCTTCTCTGTTGCCATGAGAACTATTAAGCCAAACTGTCATCAGGATTGTAGCTACTGCTGTCTAAATTCTTAAATCCACACACCTACCATTCACTTCTTTGTCTATTTTCTGTTAACACTGGTTAGCAGAATATTATTTGACAGCAAAAGGCTTTAGAAAGGACCAAATAGGTATAATAGTAGAGATAATTTCAAAGCTACACAATGCCCAAGGCGGAAATTGTGCCCATTTTTGTCTCCAAAATTATCACCAGTGATGCTGTTCACTATAGCTCATGTTTCTCAGTTAAATCAGATGACAATATTAAGATATTCCATTGATATCTTGGTTCACTTGTCCTATGTGGGAATTTGTGCCAGGAGAGAGAAACATCTCTTCAGGAAAATTATTTCACCCTTGAACAAGTCAAAGAGAGAACAAACATAATGGCTCAAGTTTTCACTTTAGACCACTATCTCCAAGCATGAGACCATAGGAATAACTGATATTGAAATTAATCCCATTCTGTTAAATAAACCACAAGCCTCTAGGTTCCACGTGACTATTTTGAAGTAGTGCAAGATGAAAGGATAGGAATGTATTGATCATTTGCCAACCAACATGTGTTTATCAACTGCTAATATATTAGGTCTACCCAGTGGATATGAGTCATATCCACTCATCTTTTCCGTAGAAGATGAAAACAAAAGATGGAACCGAGATTTGTCTTCACTCAAGATTCATTCATATCAAAAAGGAAAAGTAGGGAAAACATTACTTTTTATATTCTCCTTTGTTTTCTTCTCTGTTGCCATGAGAACTATTAAGCCAAACTGTCATCAGGATTGTAGCTACTGCTGTCTAAATTCTTAAATCCACACACCTACCATTCACTTCTTTGTCTATTTTCTGTTAACACTGGTTAGCAGAATATTATTTGACAGCAAAAGGCTTTAGAAAGGACCAAATAGGTATAATAGTAGAGATAATTTCAAAGCTACACAATGCCCAAGGCGGAAATTGTGCCCATTTTTGTCTCCAAAATTATCACCAGTGATGCTGTTCACTATAGCTCATGTTTCTCAGTTAAATCAGATGACAATATTAAGATATTCCATTGATATAAGAAAAACACCTTAGATATTCTGTGAAATATCTCATTAACACTTCATATCCAAGGTAAATTTGGAAGAGTACATTATAAAGAAGAAGGTATGCATCTGAAAATGTAGAGAAAGTAAGTAAAACAGATGCTCAAACATCTGGAAAATAAACAGGTGTTTATTTTGGCCTGGGCTGTGCTGTGCTTAATTTCTCAGTCGTGTCCAACTCTTTGCGACCCCATGGACTTCAGCTTGCCAGGCTCCTCGTTCATGGGGATTCTCCAGGTAAGAATACTGGAGTGGGTTGCCATGCCCTCCTCCCGGGGATCTTCCCAACCCAGGTTTCCTACATTGCAGGTAGATTCTTTACCAGCTGAGCCACTAGGGAAGCCCCAGAATACTGGAGTGGGTATCCTATCCCTTCTCCAGGGGATCTTTCAGACCCAGGAATAAAACTGGGGTCTCCTGCATTACAGGTGGATTCTGTACCAGTTGAGCTGGTAAAATAAAGAAGCCCTTGTTTTGACTTAACTGAAGCCAATAAAGTGTGGCTAAGTGAGTTAAGATAGGACTATCAAACAGAATATCATCTTCTGATTTGAAAATCAGAAATTAACCAGATATTTTTTCAGGTCATTAAACAAGTGGAAGAGAGCCTGACTTATTCAATTTATAACACCATACTGAAAGTTTTAACTTTCTCCAGCAGATCACATTAGTGTGCTCATAGCTTAGACCAGGAAACTTCAAGATTCTATTAGTATTCCTGGTGTCTTAATATATCTGTCTAGAACTATCACTCTTGATGTTTAAACCAGCTCAGTATTTATCTTTTGTTCACAGCTTCCCGGCTGGCACTAGTGGCAAAGAACCTGCCCGCAGGAGACATAAGTGATGTGGATTTGACCCCTGTGTCAGTAGATCCCCTGGAGGAAGTCATGGAAACCCACTCCATTATTCTTGCCTGAAGAATCCCACGAACAGAGGAGCCTGGCAGGCTACAGTCCCTAGGGTTGAAAAGAGTCAGATATAACTGAAATGACTTAGTGAACACACACACACACAGATGCAACTTAGCACCAGCAGCAGCAGTTTGTATCTCTTAATCCCATACCCCTATCTTGCCCCTCTCCTTACTAAAATGTCCTCTGTATCTGTGAGCCTGTTTTTGTTTTGTAATAGACATTTGTTTGTTTTTTCAGAATCTTCAAATAGGTGATGCCATACGTATTTGTCTTTCTCTGACTTATTTCACTAAGCATAGTAGCTCACAACTGGCCTGAGGCAGATACCTTGCAAGGTATCAGCAACGTAGACATGAAGGGTGGGTAGTGTGGACAACTGTAAGCTCCTCATTACTGGAGTTACACAATAAAAAGCTCTGATTATCTTTGTTTGATTGTTTGTCTTAATGTAAATTAAACTTTAAAGCTTTTCTCTGTGGGAGAGTTAATCCAACATGAACTACTCCATTATGGAAACAATGCAGAATTGGAAATAACCTAAACAGCATATTAAAAACCAGAGACACTATTTACCCACTAAAAGTTCGTTTGGTCAAAGGTATGGCTTTTCCAGTAGCATGTAGTATGTATGGATGTTGGACTACATTTATGTATGGATGTTTTTCCAGTAGTCAAGTATGGAGAGTTGGACTACAAAGAAAGCTGAGCACTGAAGAATTGATGCTTTTCAACTGTGGTGTTGGAGAAGAATCTTGAGAGTCCCTTGGACTGCAAGGAGATCCAACCTGTCAATCCTAAAGGAAATCAGTCCTGAATATTCACTGGAAAGACTCATGCTGAAGCGGAAACTCCAATACTTTGGCCAGCTGATGTGAAGACTTGACTCACTGGAAAAGATTCTGATGCTGGGAAAGGTTGAAGGTAGGAGGAGAAGGGGATGACAGAGGATGAGATGGTTGGATGGCATCACCGATGCGATGGACATGAGTTTGAGTAATTATTACTCTGGGAGCTGGTGATGGACAGGGAAGCCTGGCATGCTGCAGTCCATGGGGTCACAAAGAGTCAGACACCACTGAGTGACTGAATTGAACTGAGTACAATCTCACTTGAAATTCTTTAAGTAAAACTGACTATCTTTTCATATGTTTATGTAGCCTTTACAATTACTTTTTTTTCCAACTGTTTGTTTATATCTGTTGACTATTTTCTGTTTGGTTGTTTATTTTTTTCTTTATTGACTTTCTGAAACTTTATGTATTGAGAAATCAAGGCTTTTTTTCTGAAGCATGAACTACAATTTTTAATTTGTTTTAGGTCATTTTTTCATTTACCATTTTGTCTTTAGATGCACTTTTTCTTCCTCTGTCTGATATCCCTGTGCAAAAATGTTGGAAGTGCTTTTTTTTCTGTGCTGAACCTATGTTTTATCCTCTTTAGGTCTCCTGGATTTTGACTGATAATTAGAAATGTCTTTCCCAATTCAAGTTAAAAATAGAAAACTTCATTCATATAAGTTTTTATGGTTTTTTTTTGGTTTTGATCAACTGAATTTTTTTGATTATGATAAGAGGTATGGATCCAAATAATTTTATTTAATGTCCATCTTGTTATCCCAATACCATGTTTAAATATTAACATTTCAACTGGTTTCCACTCATGCATTTTGCTACAATAAATTTTCTAATTATTTGAGCTTTATTGGAGAATTTTTAATTCTATTTCTTAAAAAAAAAATCTATACCTGTGGCAAAAGAACTTTTAATAATTAAAGCTTATTTACTTATCTTTAAAACTCTTGGAGTGCTAGCCCCAATTTTTTTCACTTACCTTATATACTTATTTTATATATTTTTATGACTTGAAATTTTTAAAATGTTTGAAATAGTTGATTTACAATATTATATTAGCTTCTGGTATATAGCAAAGTGATTTAGTATATATACATATACAATGTATATTATATCCATTATACATATAATATATATATTATACATACTACTTTTTCATATTTTTCATATTCTTTTCCATTATGGTTTATTATAGGGTACTGAATATAGTTCTTTATGTCACAGAAGGTCCTACAACAAGTAGTGTCTTGTTAAGACTACTTTTTTAATGTTTAAATTCTAGTGCCTGTTAGCACCCCTATCCAGTACTCTTGCCTGGAAAATCCCATGGATGGAGGAGCCTGGTGGGCTGCAGTCCATGGGGTCGCCAAGAGTCAGACACGACTGAGAGACTTCCCTTTCACTTCTCACTTTCATGCATTGGAGAAGGAAATGGCAGCCCACTCCAGTGTTCTTGCCTGGAGAATCCCAGGGACAGGGGAGCCTGGTGGGCTGCC
>SJYX01009790.1:165926-179469 GCA_006410675.1 Oreotragus oreotragus
AAAAAAAATCAAAGGAATGATAGATATAAAGTTCTTTTTTTCACTCATAATATAGGTATATATAAAATTTATATCTAGGACACTAATGATTCAAACTATTCCTTGTGTTCACTTTGCTTAAGAAACAAAATATTACCAGTGAAACCCTTCCCCAATACACTCCCATTTCCTGCTCCACATATTCATCCTGTGTTTACTGTTTCTGTTCTTGCCTATATAGTTTTGCCAGATGTCTGCTATCTTCAGTGAATATTTTTAGTTTATTACACACTTAATTAAATACTATAGAAGAACAGTCTATAAGTCATTATCCCAACTTAAGGAATTTTAAGCAACTTGAGGGGGCATGACATTTATACATTAAAGGTTAAATAAGAAAACAAAGTTTGCATTTGTATCATGTTAAATCACATAAGCTTAAGATTGTAAGGGGCTCAAAGAGATCATATGTCCTAATGGTTTCCAATTTTTTTCTTTAGCAATAAACTCCCTTTAAACTAAATCTACCTTAAGAAAGATCCAAAGATAATTAGAGCTGCTCAAATGAAACATGGGATGTCTAAGAATTCAATTTCAAATTCATTGATAAGTTAAAACTCTTATTTGTGATATAACTGAGTCACACAGAGTTTAACTGACTTGTTCAAATTTACTCAGCTTATTTATGCCAGAGCCAGTTTAAGAATCCAGAACATTTTTCTTTAGAACTGACTATAAACCTTTTATTTGATATTATACTGAGCAAACAAACAAAAAAAGAACCTAAATGAAATGAAACAAATACAATAAAATAATGCAGGGGTTATCACAAGTCCAAAACTAAAATCCATGCATGTACCTGAGAGGTAATTGAAACGAGTAAACCATGTGGATCAAAATGCATTTGGATAGTGTGTGAATTAGACAGCAATGCTGGCAAATGGAATGTCCATGGCTAGCCCAAAATGGACAACTACTCTTCAATTCAGTGGTGGCCATGGCAGAATTTAGAGCTATTTTTGCCAGATATTCCATTTTTCAAGAGTCTGGATCTTCATGTGATATCTTCTAGTATAATAAATGTTTGTATTTGCCTCATAAGGTTTTGTGGTGTTTTGTTTTCTTCCATTTTGTCTATTGACAAATGAATCCCAAGCCCCCAGAACAGTGCCTAGCACATAGTAGGTAATTACCACTTATTTGGTGATTAATTCAAAAGAGGTCCTCTCCATTTAAAAAATCTGTACGAGCCTACAAAATATATTTTGGGATCTGAAAAAGCTCAGTGGCTTTCATTATATCATTAAAAATTTTTTTTATTTTTATTTTTTATTATTTGGCTGTGCCGGATCTTAGTTGCAGCATGTGGGATCTAGTTCCCTGACCAGGGATCAAACCTGAACCCTCTAAATTGAGGGAGAAGAATCTTAGCCACTGGACCACCTAGGAAGTCCCTGTTTTGTTTTTGATAATAGAGACAGAGGAAGTGACTTGCTGCTGGGCGACATGATACACAGAGCCCCAGAACTTTCTCAAATAGGCCAGAAGTATGGTCTGACTTCTCAAACTCCAGTGCATTACCTTTCTTTATTCTTGTGGATGCCAGTAAAGGAAAAGAGCATATATCTGTAACAAAACAAACATCTTGTGAAAACAAGGTTCTTAACACAAATTAATTTTTTTAAGTCCACATGGAAGCTTAAATTTAGAGCAAAGCATAAATACACAACAACTATTTGTCAAAGCAATTTCATTCCTGGCTTATGAAAAAATCCCTTAAACAAAATGACAGCTCTACATGTGGGATTTGTGATTATATTTAACATGGATATGCTTTATTGTGTCACAGCTCCTTTATTTTGGAAGAAGAATACTGTGAGGGGCTCACTGCACTTTCATTTACAGCTTAAAGTAGAGAAAAATTCAGAGGAGAAGACTAATTAGAAAAAAATGCCTGCCTACCATTTCATGGAACTAAGCCTACTAACAAACACAGTCATGTTCTCCTTAATATTATGGACACATATTTTATATTGATTGCAGAGAAGAAAGAAAAAATGACTTGTTTTGAACTTGAAAATAGGAAAAATGGAGATAAAACCCAGCTAAGCCTATGGGTATATCCACCTGTTTCACTTGAATTATACAACACCAGTTGGCAAGTGATTTAAAGTTGCTAGAGGATATTAACTGGTAGTTATTACTTGAAAGCTGATAAATCAGATAGAATAGTAAAAGGATAATTGTGATATCCAAATATTAAAGATTCCCAAAATTAGAAACCTCCAACTTAAAACTATGTTTTCTTATGAAAGACTTTGTGATGTCATTGGTTTTCTCTTACCTAAGCTTCATTTTATCTGATAATAATGAAAATCACTCTTTTTCTCTTTACTGCTTGCTTCCCCTCACCTCCCATTATCTCCCCTGACTTTCTCCCTTCTCCTTCCTCTATGTTTTTTTTTTTGATTCTCTATTTTATGCTTATTTCTGAGATATTTTTCTAAAAAGAATAAAATTATAGTTACCATCAGTACTTTTAACATCAACTTAAGAAATTTCCTCTAAAACTAGAGTTTAATCAAAGCCTTCTAACAAGTGAACTGAAGCACAAGAGCTATTAATATTTAAGGGCATATTTAATATGCAAAATAAAAACACATAAAATGCCTAGTCATTAGTGTAAAAACAATTTGCTTTTGTAATCACTGTTATTTAGGTCCTTGAAGTCTCATTTTAAAGTATCATCGGAGAAAATGAAAAACAGACTTCCTCAATGTAAAAGCCCTCAAAAGTAAAGCTATAAACATTTTATCCTGAATCTTTGCTGTTGTAGTTGCTTACATGTTTAACTTTTCATCATACAGCAATTTCGGTTCTGTCCACACCAGTGTTCTTGAATCTAACAAATATTTTCGCTTACAGCTGTTTAAAATCCACCTTCTGCTAATGACTTCTAACAAGTGAACTGAAGCACAAGAGCTATTAATATTTAAGGGCATATTTAATATGCAAAATAAAAACACATAAAATGCCTAGTCATTAGTGTAAAAACAATTTGCTTTTGTAATCACTGTTATTTAGGTCCTTGAAGTCTCATTTTAAAGTATCATCGGAGAAAATGAAAAACAGACTTCCTCAATGTAAAAGCCCTCAAAAGTAAAGCTATAAACATTTTATCCTGAATCTTTGCTGTTGTAGTTGCTTACATGTTTAACTTTTCATCATACAGCAATTTCGGTTCTGTCCACACCAGTGTTCTTGAATCTAACAAATATTTTCGCTTACAGCTGTTTAAAATCCACCTTCTGCTAATGCATTCAACATGGCGAAGACACTTAAACGCAGTACAAACTAAGGGTTATCTCCCATTGGAAAATGGAGATGTTCAGTTGCTCAAAGCTTTAACTGGAATAACCTTGAAAAATAGCTCTCCATTTCACACCCTGTGTTTCATTAGTCTTGCAGTCAAGTGAATTATCTTAGTTACTGGAGTGTTATGTGATGTGACACCATTGTTCTCTTATCGCTGCTTTAAAAATAGCTCTGTCCCTAAACCCCTTCAATAGGGTTTCTTTTAGGGACCTGATTTTTTCTAATCTATAGCTTAGCCCTCAAAGCAACGTGGCCTCTTGCTGTTTCCTTCTCATTATCCCTGCAGTTTCAATTATATATGCGACTCTTGGCTTTATTTTAAAACAGTTGTGCATTGCTGATGAGCCCTGAAGTCACCAGGGGTGGCTGGTGTCAATAGTGAGTGTATGCGGAGCTATTTTTATCCATAAAGCAGTTTACTTCCTGTATGATGAAAGGTGCTAACGTGAATCCTGTCTCCTATTATACCCTAGGGGTGTAATCAGGAGGGGTATGATTGCAGCATACCAATTAAATGGATTTGAGCAGGTTGCTCAGGGTTATATGAAGAAGTAGGGTGTTCTCCATATATTTTTTGAACTCTTCAGAGGAAAGCATCAGGGCACAGCTCATCTAATTCTTTTGATAGCACAGCTGTGTACATAAACCCTGTATCATGGTTTCTTCTTGGAGGCTGTGCTGTTAGATTTAATTTTCTTATAAGTCATTACAGCCATTATCATTTTTTTCAGCCTTGGCAAAAATAGTGTTACTAGTTCCCAGTGAATTGGATAATCCCTTCCTTTAGCCTATACTTTATTTTATAGATAATTTTAAGAGTTATAAGAAGACAAGAGTAGCAGTATTGCTTATTTATACCACATATATATGCATACACCATATATATATATACACACACACATACACATCATATATATATATATATATATATACACACATCTCATATATATCCCATGTATTCATGCTATATATATATGTGTGTGTGTGTATACACACACACACACACACACACACACACCAAGCCATCTCAGTACCCTTAGTAGTTCCATAGGAATCTTTCCAATTCTGCCTTTAAACATCCACTTGGAATATTCTTACTATGACCTGGAACTCCCATTGTTTATTTTATTGCCTTATACCCACCTGGATCCTGCCTGTTTGACTTGTGGGGACTGTTCCACTGGAGCAGAAACATCTGAATGACTGTTGCCCCCAGAATGCTCTCAGACAACTATCTTTCACCAGTCTTGACTTGATCAACCATGAAGTTCCCAACTCTAGGCTTAGACTAGAACAGTAACTCATTTGTCATGGAATTTAGTTTTAATGCATACGCTGCTTTTTAGTGGACATGGAAAAAATCTAAAACGTGTTTCATTTTTCCAACTTAATCATGAATGATAAGTGCTGAAGAAAAAAAAAATTAGGGTGTCCACAACTCACTATTTGGGTTGATAACCCTGTTTGCCACAGTACGTTTAATTATCTCTAAAAACTTTTTAAGGCCCTCAATAATGATAAAGATGACTGAGGAGGAAGATGATCACTATCATGATAAAAAGTATACCTAACATAAGGTAATTTACTTGCATTCATAGTCATTAGACATGGGGCATATGTTAACAGCCACAGACATTGGGCATAGGTGATATTATTCTCCTAATTCTGTAGAGAAAGGAATTGGGGACAAGAACTAATGGTAACAAGCATATCCGAGAGGACACAGCTCATAACTGTGGTGTAATGTGGATCTAAATATAGTCTTTTTATGTTACATGGAACAGAGACAAAGTCAGCCTGTTTAAAGGATGCATAGGGATAGAAGGAAGGTCAGGAAACTGTCTTAGCAGCTGAATAATCAAACATCAAGGAGACTGCAATGTCACTTCAGAGGACTGCAATCAGAGTCTGATTTCATGAATAATTAGATCCTTGAAGTAGACACAGTGCACCAGTTGGTCGACCATTTTAGGTACTGCTGCACCATACTTCTTTTTAAAATTTATTTATTTTTAATGGCTTTCTAAAATTAATTTTAGAGAAATATAATTGCTTTACAATAGCTTCTGCTGTGCAGCAGAAGTGAATCAGTTTTATGTATACATATATCCCCTCTCTTTTGAATTCCTTTCCCATTTAGGTCACCACAGAACATTGAGTAGAGTTATCTATACTATACAGTAGGTTCTCATTAGTTATTAATATCTATTTTATACTATCTATTTTATAATAGTGTATATATGTAAATCCTATCTCCCCATTCATCCTACCCCCCCCATCCCCCTTTGGCATTCATATGTTTGTTCTCTACATCTGTATCTGTGTTTCTGCTTTACCAGTAAGTTCATCTGTGCCATTTTCCTAGATTCCACATATAAATAATATTATCTGATATTTGTTTTTCTCTTTATGATATGCTTCACTCTGTATGACCATCTCTAGGTCCATCCATGTCTCTGCAAATGACCCAATTTCATTCCTTTCTATGGCTGAGTAATATTCCATTGTATATATGTACCATATCTTCTTTATCCATTTCTCTGTGGATAGACATGTCCTGGCTATTGTAAATAGTGCTGCAATGACCACTGGGATGCATATATCTTTTTGAATTATGGCTTTCTCCAGGTATATGCCCAGGAGTGGGATTGCTGGGTTATAAGGCTATTCTGCCTGTAGGTTTTTGAAGAACCTCAATACTGTTCACTTTAGTGACTATACCAGTTTACATTCCCATCAGCAGTGTAGGAGGGTTCCCTCTTGCACCATTCTTAAGAATTAGCTACTTTCAGTCTCTGGTTCTACAGTTACCCCTACTCCCTAGGGGTAGGTGATTTTCACTCTAATATAAACTTCCCAAGAGAACGTGTTTGCTAGAGGCAGCCAGTCACCATCACATATGGGAGAATTAAGTTCCTAAGTCTTTCCATGCCTTTAAGATGGTTTTTAGGTTTTGATGTGCATGCTTAAACACTCTGTGTCCAGGGGAATGGGATGTAGTGATGATCTACATGGAATCTGGAAGCAGTGCCAATAAACACAGAGTGTAGGAGAAGAGTGTTTTCCCCAATTATGTTTCATATATAGTTACCAAAGGAAGGAGGCATAGAAACTGGAATTCTCAACTGAACATTTCTAGAACATGTTCACAGCAAGCAATGATCTAATCTAGTCCTTTTCAACCTTGGTTGCAGTTAGCATCACCTGTTGGAGTTTGGAAACACCTTGTTCTACGTGTATTTGGCTCCTATTGGTACACTTTTTTAAAAGCTCCCTAAGTGATGTTAATGTGCCAGTACTCCAGGGAAGTGTTTGAGTGACATAAGAGTTTGGTGAGTTCTAGAGGTTGATGGAAATC
Source organism: Oreotragus oreotragus (assembly GCA_006410675.1). NCBI lineage: Eukaryota > Metazoa > Chordata > Mammalia > Artiodactyla > Bovidae > Oreotragus > Oreotragus oreotragus. The sequence goes on from SJYX01009790.1 coordinate 172,639, forward strand.
TAGAAACTGGATCAGAGCATGAGGTGCTGAGTAGTAGCCATAGACCAGGTCAGGTACAAGCTGTGGGTGAAATTTACATCTGTGTGTTCTGTGAGTGTCCCACTCAGGAAGCTCCCTGCTGTGCAGGAAATTGCTTGAAGACTCATGCTTCATGTTTTCCAAGTTGTAAACTGGCACATTTAATACCTGATGAATCCAGGCTCTGTGGCTTGCATTTCTGTGTCAGGTGGCTCTGTTGACCATGGGCATATGCAGGCAGTATCCCTCAAAGTAAGATCCAGTTCAAGGGATGGAAAGAGTTCAGGTGTGAGGAGAGGAAATCCAGCTACTTAGTCTGGGGAAGTGAGACTTGAGCAGCCCCAAATCAAACTATGTTGGCAGCTATAGCAGCTTTATACTGGCCAGCTCTGAATTGTTAGTGTTTTCTATTATCTACAGATCTTCATTAATGGTAAAATGCTGATGATTACATCACATAGTGATTTAGAGATAGGAAGCTCTCTTCACATGCATTTTATCTTAACAGCCTGGTGAGACCACTAGGTTTAGTTCCAATTTACTGAGAAGAGACCAGAGATGCAGGGAGACTGTGAAAGTTGTGAATGTAAGTGCTAGAGTCAGAAGAAGAAGTCTGTTTGTCTCATTCTTACTCTAGATCACTTTCTCAGATTGTCTTACTAGCCTGACTGTTTTCCCTTATCAATCTCTTTACTAGTAAAGAGAACAAAAAATTGTTACATCTGGATCACTTTTAAAATTTCCTTTGAATCTTGCTGTTAGCAGAGGATGTAGAAGTGTAAACAATTTTTAAAGTTGAGTTTAATTTTATTTATCTATTTGGTTGTGCTGGGTCTTAGTTGTGGTGCACAGGGGCTTCTTTTGTTGTGGTGTGTGGGCTTCAGTTGTGGAGCACTGGCTCTCCAGTGCGTGTGCACTGGCTCAAGTAATTGAGGCTCCTGGGCTTTAGCATGGGCAGGCTCAGCAGTTGCAGCTCCCTGGCTCCAGAGCTCAGGCTCAATACTTGTGCACATGGGCTTAGTTGTTCTGCAGCTTGTGGAATCGTCCTGGATGAGGGATCAAACCCATGTCCCCTTATTGGAAGGCAGACTCTTAACCACTGGACCACCAGGGAAGTTCCCAGAAGATATAGGTTTAAATCTTCATGGTTTTAATCTTTTTACTCTAGCTTAATTTGTATAATCCATGTATCTCTCTTTTCTAATCTCTTTCTGTCATTTTTGCCTGTTATATATTTGAGGTGTTTGATGAGAAAAAAGTCTCTGGTTTTCATTATTTATGTGCTAGATATGCATACTATTGTGTAAGCAGCAGGGATGCATGTTCATCTCAAAGCTCAGATGTGGAAGAAATGTAAGGCTGCTTTCTTGCTATGTTTTAGAGCTGTACTCCAGCACTATCTGATAGAAATGGAAGGAGAGCTAGATGTGTAATTTCAAATTTTCCAATAGTTTTAAAAGAAGTAAAAAGAAATAAGATAAACTAATTTAATAATTATTTCATCTTAATATATCTAAGGGTTCCCCTGGTGGCTCAGATGGTAAAGAATTTACCTGCAATGCAGGAGACCTGGATTCAATCTCTGGATTAGGAAGATCTCCTGGAGAAGGGAAAGGTAACCCACTCCAGTATTCTTACCTGGGAAATCCCATGGACAGTGGAGCCTGGTGGGCTACAGTCCATGGGGTTGCAAAGAGTTAGACACTAATATAACTAAATTGTTATTATTTCTTTTCAATGAATATAAAAATACTAGTAAGACATTTTACACCCTTAATAAGAATGTACAGTCTTAAAATTTTGGTGGGTTTTTGATACTCATGGCACATCTGAATTCAGATGCCCATCTTTCATGGGTTAAAGTGAAGGGCTATCCTGTGAAATGAATGACGTTATATTTAATGGGAAAATAATTGACACTGCTTCAGTCTTAAAGTAAAATAAAAACAAAGCAAAATTAAGCAGAATTAAAATTTCACTTCCTCAGTCACACTAGCCACATCTCAAATGATCACTTACCAGTCAATAGCTATAGCTGGCTACGACAGTAGATGACACAGGTCCAGATTATGAAAAACATTCTCTGTGTATCTGGATTTCCCAAAGCATTTGAGACATTGGCCTTCTTACTATTAAAGCCAAAGAAAGGTGTTGGCTTCCTGCCCCCCACCCTCCACCCAGTAATTGCCTTTGAAAAGTGTTTCTCCTGGAGTTGGGTTGAAAATACCTAGAAAATTCCTCCAAGACACAGTCTTTCACATATGCCCCAGGAGCCACATTCAGAACTGCGTGCATACGTGCCTGCTAAGCTGCTTCAGTTATGTCTGACTCTTTGCGATCCTATGGACTATAGCCAGCCAGACTCCTGTCCATGGGATTCTCCAGGCAAGAATATTGGAGAATACTGGGTTGCCATTTCCTCCTCCAGGGGATCTTCGACCCAGGAATTGAAGCCAGGTCTCCTGCATTGTAAGTAGATTCTTTACCACTAGCACCACCTGGGAAGCCCTTTAGAACAGCTTCAATTCAGTTCAGTTCAGTCGCTCCGTTCTGTCTTACTCTTTGTGACCCCATGAATTGCAGCACGCCAGGCCTCCCTGTCCATCACCAACTCCCAGAGTTCACCCAGACTCATGTCCATCGAGTTGGTGATGCCATCCAGCCATCTCATCCTCTGTTGTCCCCTTTTCCTCCTGCCCCCAATCCCTCCCAGCATCAGAGTCTTTTCCAATGAGTCAAATTTTGCATGAGGTGGCCAAAGACTAGAGTTTCGTTTTCTGCTTTTCCCATATAACAGGTTCTCCTACCTTCATATCTGTACCTGCTGCCAATTGACTTCCCCTTCCTGCTCTGGAAAAACTTTGTCCTATTATGTATGTATATGTGTATGTATATATTGGATTGGCAAACAAATTTGTTTGGGTTTTTCCATAAGATGTTACAGAAAAACCTGAAATAACTTTTTTGGCCGACCCAATATGTAGATACTTATTTATATTTACATAAATATTAAATAATTATTTTGTTATAATTTTAAGATGATAATTGACTGTATAAAACAAGAAAAGCTTCTTTTCCTTTTAGGAACTCCCAGTCCGAGGTTAAGTTAGTCTCCAAAATCTTACAAGGAGTTCACTGTTTTTTTCTCCTCTGCCAGAATCTGTGAAACTCCCCAGGACATTTAAAGCTCATTGTACGATTTTTCAACAGTCTCATCCCAGTGGACCATTATTTCAGAAATTCACTGTGACTTCTGAGCCTCCCCTTCATGTCTCCTTGCTGTTTCTTTTTCAGAGTCACAGACCTTTGTCTCAACATCAATTGGTTCTAATTCTTGTATGTGCTTTGTTACTTGTTTGCGTTGTGGTTCAGATGCTTGTATGAGTCTTAGAAATTCCCAGATAAGCCCCTACATGCAGTGGCAATGAATCTCAGTAATTGCATTTTTCTGTATCTGAACTTACTTTATGTACTAAGCCTCTTTTCTGTCAGATTTCACACATTTAATCAGCCAGTTAAGGATCGACACACTCCACTTTGCTCTGGGGATTCATCTAAAGTTTTTGGAGGGGGACTGATAAAGTGTCAAGATTTGGAGGTGGATGTGGGTTACCTGATCCCCACAGACGTTGGTCCCAGAGAGACCTTGTTGCTTGTTGCCAAGCTGTACAATTTTTTTGTATCTTTGTACAGACAAAAAAACACGTGGCTGCTACCTTGTCCTTCTGGGTGCTCCAAAAACCCATTGAGCACAGTGTTCTCTGGAGGCATGTGGGAAATTATTCTACTGCACCCTCTGTCCTGCTGAAGGTCATGGGTGCTAGGTGGCCGTCTCATGCCCATCTGCTCAAGTACATATCACATACTTCAGTCCTAGGTTTGGAATAATTTTGGAGCCCTATCACATTCCTGGTGGGCTGCACTAGGAAGTAAGACCCAGTTACTACTGTACTTGGGTTTCCCTAAATATATCTGGTAGGGGTGGGAGTGGTGAGGGGGGAGGGTGGTGCTTATATTTCTTCCACTATTTCTTTCAGGAACATACTCTTGTCTAACATTCTTGCTTCTCTTTCACCTTACCTCCTCTATCCAGTCCAGAAAAATGTTATCTACACTGAAAGATGAATAAAGCAGTTAAATGTGTGAGCTCAGTGAGAAGATGGGAAAGAAGGCTAATAACCACATGTGAAAAATAACAGTCTAGGGGAAAGTGGCCTAGATGCTTTACTTTATTGTACAAATATATTTTCAATGCCTGGACTTAGATTTTGAAAAATAAAAAATCAGGATTTCGACTGTTTCTGTAATGTTATAAGCATGAGATACCCACCCTGTTGTTTCTTTAAGAGAAGTGGGACAGAGTTTGTGTAACAAAAAAATATTTTCGGGAAAAATGTTGGCTAGCATCTCAAAATATTGTCCCACCATGCAGAAATTAAGAGTTGACTTATTTTCAGGAGCCCAAGGGATCCATCTGAAAACACTTTGTGTTCAGAATGAAATTGAAATGCTGGTTGGTTAATGTCTAGCCTAACTATATTGTCATGCTCTCCTATGTTAACAGAAATGTTCTGGTTTTGCACTTGCTATTCATTGTAAAAGGACATGAAACATCAAGGCTGCGGGAGAGGGGAGGCGGGCAAATGAGAGAGAATTTTGGTGTTTCCTTAAAAACAATGATTTTCACACACACAAAAAATTCTCCCAAGTAATTGGAAGGTTAAAATTATTTTACTTCATTTAGCATTTTTATTTCCACAATTAGCCTAATAGATACAAACAGAAAAGATTCTGGGGTAACATGAACAAGGTTAAATTTTTTTTTAATAACTTTAAATGTAGACAGTAATTGAATAGTAATGTGTAAAATGTATTTTTCCCTGATCTTAGAAATCACTGGGAGAATGTAGGTGCTAGATTAAGCAACAAATCAAATTAAAATACTTCCAATATTCCAAAGACATATTCAAAGTAAAGAGAAAATACCTAAGACTTCTCATTCTATTTTCCTTGGGTTATTGTCCAACGTTGAAATTTTCCACCAAGAGTGTGACAGTGAGTGAGGTTTTTAATGTAAAATTTCAAAAGATTCTTGGAGCTTGGTCTAAGCCGCTTAGGTTCAGGTTCTCGGGTACTGTGCAAGGGCACAGACTCAGCTGGGCGTGAGTTTTGTGCCCTTCCCAGGTCCGAGCAGCTCAGGCGACCAGGTGCTTGGTGAGCACACTGTTCCAGGTGGGATGTGCGTCTCCTCTGGGCAGCTGATCTCAGGCTGCGACCCTCCTGGCAGGTGTCAACTGTTTAGGATCCCAGAAAGTATGGTACTGGCACAAAGACAGAAATATAGATCAATGGAACAAAATAGAAGGCCCAGAGATAAATCCACACACCTATGGACACCTTATCTTTGACAAAGGAGGCCAGAATATGCAATGGAGAAAAGACAATCACTTTAACAAGTGGTGCTGGGAAAACTGGTCAACCACCTCTAAAAGAAGGAAACTGGAACACTTTCTAATACCATGCACAAAAATAAACTCAAAATGGATTAAAGATCTAAATATAAGACCAGAAACTATAAAAGTCCTAGAGGAAAACAGGCAAAATAGTCTCTGACGTAAATCACAGCAGGATCCTCTAAGACCCACCTCCCAGAGTAATAGAAATAAAAGCAAAAACAAACAAATGAGACTTAATTAAACTTAAAAGTTTTTGCACAATGAAGGAAACTACATCAAGGTGAAAAGACAGCCTTCAGAATGGGAGAAAATAGTATCAAATGAAGCAACTGAAAAATAATTAGTCTCAAAAATATGCAAATAGCTCATGCAGCTCAATACCAGAAAAATAAACGACCAAATCAAAAAATGGGCCAAAGAACTAAACACATATTTCTCCAAAGAAGACGTACAAATGGCTAACAAACACATGAAAAGATGCTCAACATAACTCAGTATCAGAGAAATGCAAATCAGAACCACAATGAGGAACCATCTCACACTGGTCAGAATGACTGTTATCAAAAAGCCTACAAACAATAAATGCTGGAGAGGGTGCAGAGTAAAGGGAACCCTCTCACTGTTGGTGGGAATGCAAACTAGTACAGCCACTATGGAGAACAGTGTGGAGATTCCTTAAAAAACTGGAATTAGAACTGCCATATGACCCACCAATCCCATTGCTGGGCATACACATGGAGGAAACCAGAATTGAAAGAGACATGTGTATCCCAATGTTCATTGCAGCATTGTTTACAATAGCCAGGACATGGAAGCAACCTAGATGTCCATCAGCAGACGAATGGATAAGAAAGCTGTGGTGCATATACACAATGGAGTATTACTCAGCCATTAAAAAGAATACATTTAAATCCATTCTAATGAGGTGGATGAAACTGGAGCCTATTATACAGAGTGAAGTAAGCCAGAAAGAAAAACACCAGTATGAATCAGTGAACTAAAATGGACTGGAATGGGTGAATTTAACTCAGATGACCATTATATCTACTACTGCGGGCAGGAATCCCTCAGAAGAAATGCAGTAGCCATCATGGTCAACAAAAGAGTCCGAAATTCAGTACTTGGATGCAATCTCAAAAATGACAGAATGATCTCTGTTTGTCTCCAAGGCAAACCATTCAGTATCACAGTTATCCAAGTCTATGCCCCAACCAGTAATGCTGAAGAAGCTGAAGTTGAACGGTTTTATGAAGACCTACAAGACCTTGTAGAACTAACACCCAAAAAAGATGTCCTTTTCACTATAGGGGACTGGAATGCTAAAGTAGGAAGTCAAGAAACACCAGGAGTAACAGGC
>SJYX01009790.1:182929-208338 GCA_006410675.1 Oreotragus oreotragus
AGATCCAACCAGTCCATTCTGAAGGAGATCAACCCTGGGATTTCTTTGGAAGGAATGATGCTAAAGCTGAAACTCCAGTAGTTTGGCCACCTCATGCGAAGAGTTGACTCACTGGAAAAGACTCTGATGCTGGGAGGAATTGGGGGCAGGAGGAGAAGGGGACGACCGAGGATGAGATGGGTGGATGGCATCATGGACTCCATGGACGTGAGTCTGAGTGAACTCCAGGAGATGGTGATGGACAGGGAGGCCTGGCGTGCTGCGATTCATGGGGTCGCAGAGTCGGACACGACTGAGCGACTGAACTGAACTGAACTGAGTATACTAACGCATAAATGTGGAATTTAGAAAGATGGCCAAGATAACCCTGTATGCAAGACAAAAGAGACACAGATGTAAAGAATACACTTTTGGACTCTTTGGGAGAAGGCGAGGGTGGGATGGTTTGAGAGAATAGCATTGACACATGTATACTATCATATGTGAAATAGATCACCAGCCCAAATTTGATGCATGAAAGAGGGCATTCAAAGCCAATGTACTGGGACAACCCAGAGGGATGAGATGGGGAGGGAGGTGGGAGGGAGGTTCAGGATGGGGGACACATGTACACCCATGGCTGATTCATGTGAATGTGTGGCAAAAACCACTACAGTATTGTCAAGTAATTAGCCTCCAATTAAAATAAATAATTTAATTTAAAAAAGATTCTTGGAAAGTTGTTTGTAGGTATATAGCCTGTTGACTTGTGAGGAAGTTTATTAATGTTTTGGTCTAGGTAAGTTATCAAAAGAGATGAATGTAAGCATACACATGCAATGCCAACATATCTCTGTTTCCAGAAAGGGGAATTTTCCTTTATTTTGTTATTTTGAGTTTTTCATCTAAATATAGGCACTTAGCTAAGGTTTTAAGTCCTTGTAAGGTGCCACAGAACAAAGTAATTTTGTAATTACATTAAACATTATGATGCTTAAGGTATTTTAGATACACTAGTAAACACCTGCAAGCTAAAATTTATTTAATATTATTGATTTTTAAATTAGATATGAAATTTGCATTTGGTGATAATTTGAGGAATGCATTCCTACATTTGTAGCTATAAGGGTTATATGGGGACGAATATAGCAGTTAAATGTGTGGGTTCAATGAGAAGATGGAAAAGAAGGCTAATAACCATATGTGAAAAAACAATCTGTGACACTGATCACTTTCTTCAGTGTCCAATCATGTTTACATGAATTTGGGGGAAAATGTAAAAGTTCAATACTTGAAATTTTTGAGATGGTATATATTTCTCATTGTGAAGTGAAAGTGTAAGTCACTCAGTCTTGTCCAACTCTTTGGGACCCCATGGACTGTATAGTCCATGGAATTCTCTAGGCTGAATACTGGAATGGGTAGCCTTTCCTTTCTCCAGGGGATCTCCTCAACCCAGGGATGGAAGCCAGGTCTCCCACATTGCAGGTGGATTCTTTACCAGCTGAGCCACAAGGGAAGCCCAAGAATACTGGAGAGGGTAGCCTATCCCTTCTCCAGTGGCTCTTCTTGACCCAGGACTCGAACATGGGTCTGCTGCATTGCAGGTGGGTTCTTTACCAACTGAGGTATCAGGGAAGCCCTCCTCATCTTAAACGTGAAGTGATTAATTTCTCCACCAACATTTTGATTTCTTACCTGTCCAATTATTTTCATCTGGTTATTTTTCACTGTCCATTGGATGAGAAAGTGTAACCTACATATAAAACTGTGTAGGAGTAGGGCCATTAACATTTAACCAGAACTTAAATGAATGCAGGAAAAAGCAATAAACAACCGGGATTCTTAAACTTTATATTATACAGTTTTTTGGTAGTTATGTGGTTTATATTTGATAAACTTTTAAGTAATAAAAGTAAGAAATATTTATAATTCAAAATTGTTCTGGAGGAAGTACAATAATATGCTTGCATGTGTGCTAAGTTGCTTCAGTCATGTCCCACTCTGCAACCACATGGACTGTAGCCCACCAGGCTCCTCTGTTATGGGATTCTCCAGGCAAGAACACTGGAGTAGGCTGCCATGCTCTCCTCCAGGGGGATCTTCCCAACCCAGGCAGGGATCACACCTGTTTCTTTTATGTCTCCTGCTTTGGCAGGTGGGTTTTTCACCACTAGCACCACATCACCCATATATATTCTTACTTCCCGAGGAAAGCTGTCATTGCTATTTTGAAGTATTTGATCAGGTATGTTTCTATCTGAACTTAGGTTTTTCTCTATTTTCATATTTGTTTATTTAACTGGATAACGGTATATTTGTAACTTCTTATCCATTTTATTTACTGTCATGCATGTACTTTTATGTTATTATAGACTCATTCTAAATGGTTGCATAATATCCCATTATATGGATGTGCCATGGTTTCCAAAAAATTCCACTAAGGTTAGACATTTAGATTATTTTTATGTCTTTACCATCTTAAATAACTCAACTGACCATTTTTTTCTTTCTTTTGAAGAGCTTCCAGTCCTTGATATTATTAGATCAAAGGAATTAACTTTTTTTAAAGGCTCCTCATATGTATCATGTAAATACTTAGCAAAATTGTTTTACCAATTTACACTTTGCATGTGTGCATGCTTAGTTGCTTCAGTCATGTCCGACTCTTTGCAACCCTATGGACNGGGGGTGGGGGTGGGGGGCGAGGTGGCCTTCATAGAAAAGCTTTTGTGCCTGGGAGCACCACAGGGTTCTGCTCCTTATCAGGTTGAGCCACTACAAAAAGTCTCTTTAAATAAGTCACTTCCCTGTGTGCTCCTGTTGTCCTGAATCAAGAATCAGTCCTGAAATATTCATTGGAAGGACTGATGCTGAAGCTGAAACTCCAATACTTTGGCCACCTGATGGGAAGAACTGACTCCTTTGAAAAGACCCTGATTCTGGGAAAGACTAAGGATGGGAGGAGAAGGGGATGACAGAGGATGAGATGGTTGGATGACATCGACTCAATGGACATGAGTTTGAATAAGCTCTGGAAGTTGGTAATGGACAGGGAAACCTTGAGTGCTGCAGTCCATGGGGTTGCAAAGAGTCAGACATGACTGAGCGACTGACCTGAACTAAACTGAAGACTCTCATACCTTGTCCTAGGCCTATCTCTCTTATCATGCATGCATCACCAAGAATATAATGCTGTCTTTCCTTGCTAACCGCCAAGTTTCTCCTATAAGAATTGATATAGTCAGGGTATGGAAGACAAAGGGATGGTCAGGACCCAGAAGATAGAAGTGCAGATTGGGGAAGACTCCAAGAGAAGGAAGAAATCTGGGCAGGTGAATACTTGCTGAAGCAGAAACTCAGGAGGCTACATACAGCCTCCAGCAAGTAAGGAAACACAAAATCATGGGTGAAATAAGGATCAAACTAGTCATAGTACTCTATGCCAGGGTTTCCAGTAGCCAGTAATAATGGGCATTGAATTCAGGGTTTTATTCTAGACTTTGAAAGCCACTTATGAGGCAACAAAGGGCTGTAGAACAGATGCAGTGGCTACGATTAAAGTATCAAGCTGAATTTCATTCATCCTTTCAGTCATTCAGACAACCTCTGCTGATCATATTTACCAAAATTTGAGAAACGGAGACCTGATTGAAATAAAAAGCTGTTTATTCTGGGTTTAGTAGGACTGTAACCTAGGAGACACAGATGCAGGAAGCACTTGAATTGTGTTCCCCCAGCCTACAAAATGGAAGAGGCTTATAAAAGCAAAAATTTCAAGGTTACAGTTAGTTACAGAAGTTGTTTATCAAGGATTATAATTGGAGCTGGCAAGAAGTGAGGGTGCTTGTTCAGTAACTACTGGTTGGAGCTTGAAATGTTTGCATAGTTACAAGAAGAGACCTTGAGACCACAAGGTTGCAGCTGGCAGGTGTGGTTTTGAATATGGCCAGTAATGTCCTTGGGTCTGATATAGTCCAAAGAAAGTTCAAGTTCTCAGTGGTGCAGAGATGTGTCTGAGACTAGATCCTCCAAGCCCATCCAATTTCATTTCTATATGCCCGAACTGTGATCACTCCATTTAATTTCAATGTGCCATCAGTCACCTCCCCAGAGGTGGCCAGGCACTGAAGAACCAGAGAATACTGGCATTAAAGCAGTGCAGTGTCTCTGCATTCTTGATGAAATTTAATTCTAAAGATGTTCGTCAAGGTTCTCAGTCTCAAAAATGGGAGAACCAAGAGTGAAGCTGGATCACAAAGATGAGAGCAAGAGTCTAGTTTAAGCAATGGACTGCTGGACCAATAGCAATCTTGGCTTTGATCTTAACTTATAAGCATAAATGAGTAGAGAATTTTAAATTACTTCAGTCTAGGGTCAAGGCTGTTCTTGGAGTAGGGGATAGCGGAGGTAGAATGTTTTAGTAACTTTGTGTATAACGATCAAGGAAGAACAAAGACAAGAGATATGGTTGAATGACAACCAAAAAGCTATATACTTACTTTTATTTCCTTCTTTATTAGATATACAGAATTTCTCTCAAGTCCCTCTATACAACATCTACGGAAAAGTAAAATTAGAAATATTGTGAAAAGGGATGACTTTTTAAGAAGATCAATTGAAGATAAAATGGAGGCCATTTTCTTTCTTTTTTTTTTTTCTATAAAAATACCTTTTATTCTACTGTATTTTTTAGGTTTTGGTATCACAGTTATGCTGGTTGTTAATTTGTGAAAATCTGGTAGCATATTAACTGTAGAGTGGTGATTTTTAAAAGGAAATTTCCACAGTTAAACTAAAAATTATTGGAACGATGTCAGTTAATATCTGGCATTATGCTTTAGAAATGCACAAGAAAGAAGCAATTATTGGTTTCCAAATAAGAAGCGATAGTAATAGAAAATTCATATTTCAGTGTATTAGAAATTTAATAAATAAGCTATAAAATTTCCATTCACTGACTAAAATTTATTTGGGACATCAAATTTCAAGCATGGCATATATAATGCAGTAACAATTTTCTAAGCAAAATTATCCTCTTGGATTTGCCCAGATCCCTTCAGTTTTTCAATTTGTATTACTGAGAGAGTGTGGATAGGTACACATTGCAGGAAACTCAGTTAATTTATGTGCTAACTTTAAGATTCCATCATCCTGTCTAGTCTTTACCACAAGTATGTTTATTAAAAGTATTATGATAGGATAAGTTCAATTTTAAGACATAATGCAGGAAACCCTGTAGGTAAGCAAAACATTTTGGAGGTTTCCTTAGAAGCAGGAAGCTTTGCATGTTAAGAATGCTGCATGCACTTGCTTTTCGTTCTTTGAATTTAGCTCAGTGATTCCTAAACTTTAGTATGTAAGAGATGGCTGTACAGGATTTAAAATCTAACCATGTATATAATATGGATGGTATAGGGATTTTCCAGGCTCATTTTTACTGTATTTTATTTTTACTACTCATGCTGACTCTGAAAAATAGCTGTAGAACTAAGATCCCATTCACCTGTATATGGCTGAGATAGCAATGTTTGTTTGATTCTAATACAACCTAGTCTTATCTACAGAGGATATATATTTATACTCTGTGCTAATAACAGAATAATTAATGTATTTATATTCTGAAAGTAGTCAAAAGTTATATTGAACGGTAATATAAAGTTAGATGGTATTCAAAGGAATATGAGAAATCCTTCTTAGTACTCTACCAAGCAAAACCTGTGTTCTGCTTCCATTGTGATGGTCACAAGTTTGGGTTTGGGATAGTGTGTCATTCAGGGTCCAATTAACAGACAGAAACCACTCCAGCTATTTTCACAGAGGAGAATTGAATATAAAGAATCATAATTTAAGTATTAGAAAACTGAAAGAGTAAGAAGAGAACATAGATGGCAACTGCAAAAGTAACTATCACTCCTGACAATGAGAAAACAAAACAAAAGGATCAGAATGACTAGAACTTAGAAGTTTGGAGGACCTGGACTTTACTGAGCTGGAACTTAGACCTCCAGGGAGAGGCTACTGATTGCCTGGTGCTGGTATCTCTGAGAGGCTCTCTGAGATAGCAGAAGGGATCCCAGTGGGACCAAGTCCCAGACCTATGCCAGTCAGTCTGTGCTGGTATTTCAATGGCAGGGGTGCAATGAAGCTGATTATTTAAGTGTTGGGAAAGAAAAAACAAGCTGGAGTCAACAGCTGTTACTAAAAACAAGTGCTACGGTAGGCATGAAAAAGCAAGTCCGGAGCACTGCTAATAGGAACAGTAAGCCCCCAGGAGGCAGCTAAGGGTGAGGAAGTCCTTTCCCAGTCTTCCAGTCCTGCCATCTCCCTATAGAGCTCCCTACTGCCAGGTCCTAATGGGGAGTCAGCCAGCACAATGGAAATGTCACTTGTGTGGTGAGCCTTGTATCACAAAGCAGACTACAAAAAGGTGAGTGAAGGCAAACACGAGAAAAAAAAAAAATCACTCGTCACAGAACCAGTATTTCCATGAAATTTGGAAAAGAAAGTAATTAAGACATGAATAAATTATTAAATAATTAATAGTAAGTAAAGTATTTTCTGGAGAAGGAAATGGCAATCCATTCCAGCACTCTTGCCTGGAAAATCCCATGGACGGAGATTTTAAGGATTAAAAAATGAACGAACCCAAAGTTTAAGATAAGGCAATATGTAAACATCTCCTATTTGCATTAAAGCATGATTTTCCTTGTAACTCCTTCATGTTTGCAAAACTACTTTGCTAACCTCTGGAGAAAGTACCTTTAAAAGATGTGAATTATAACCTAATAAGTCATAATCTTTGCCTACTATGACTATTTGAACATTGTAGAACTGACACTATAAAATATTTGACATTTTTAACTGAAAGTACTAAATGTGTCCTCTCTAGTGATGATAAATGATATTTATTTTTCAAAAAGAGCAATTATATAAATATTGAATATCAAATTCTTTTAAAGATAGTGTTATCCTAATATTAAGTATATAACATTTGTAAATTAATTCAGAAATAGTGGCTGTGTTCTCTCTGCAAAAATAAACCATCAAAAACAAAAACCCAGTTCAGAATGCTTTAACTATTTGAAATGTTAACCTCAGAATATTCTAGAGCCAAGGTAAAGCCAGTGAGCTGAAATTTCTTTTGCTTCAATTGTATTATTTAGAACTAGCTTCAAAGAAGAAGTGTTTTAGTAAATGCTCAGGGTGTCTAATTGGCTCTTTTAGCTCATACAGTTCAAAGAAGTAGCCTGATAGTGGCATCTACCATTCCTAAGCTGTACTTATTCTAATGTATTTTGCCAATTCCCTTCATGATTTCAGCTTTATACCAATTTGTATTCATAAGTAATTCACTCTAAGATCTTTAGCTTTTTTTTTTTTAAAACATAATTACTTAGAACCATCAGATTTCAGAGGTGAAAGGAATCTGTCTTTTTAACTCAACCAAATTTGACTGGGATTCTACCATGTACCTAGCATTCTTGAATTCAAAGGAGATAACATTTGAATGGGAAAAACAGATTTGTAGAAAGTAATTATAACACTATGTAATATATACTATCACAAGGGTTGGTACAATGTGCTATGGAGACAGAAGGAGGAAAAGACCACCTTTGCTTGGCTGGGGATGAGCTAGAGTTGGAATTTATATTGCTTTTGTCTTAAAAATAAAAAGATTTTGCGTGCCAACATGGGTATGCAGAACATTAAAGTCCAGGTCTCTCCAACCATTTGTCAGACACCTGCTCTGTGCAGACAATCTGTTAGATGCTGAAAATACTCTACAGAAAAGGATATGTTTTTTGCCCTGTTGGAGTTTTCAGCCTACTGGTTGATAAGGAAAATGTTGGGTAGTGTGAAGTCATGAACCAGTTGTCAGGAACCAGTGAGTAGTTGAGTAGGATTGTAGTGTAGATTTAAGGGATTTGGCAAGCAATTCAAGAGGAAGCAGAAAAGATGGACTGGGGACAGAATGTCAGTGGACAATATGCTACTCAGTTGAGATGAATATTTTTTAAAAATAGAATCATATTTTCAGGTTTCTTTTTTACATCTTGGGAAGATAATGTAATGGCAGTATGTGGAATAAATTGTGGATGGGGAGAATACAGGTGGGGAGGGAACCTACAGGGCTAGTATCTGTTATTGAGAGAGAAGAGAAATTCCTAAACAGTATCCCTTGACTGTTGGGATATGTTCAAGAGCATCTTAACATTCTTTCTGTTTTTCTGTAGATGTGGGAATGAAGCTCTCTATGAGTTAAGTGATTAAATGACGTCCATTTGACAGAGTAAATGAAAGTAGGAACTAAAGGTCTTGATTTCTAGTTAAGCTTTTTTTTTTTTTCGGTACCATACTTCCTGTCTATCAAGTTGAATTGGAAAAGATCGTTTATATCAGAATCAACCTACCAAAAAATAAAGCAAAAATGAAAGCTTTGTACTTCATCAAACCATAATTTTCTGTTAAACATTGATGATATCATTATATAGCAAATTAAAATATGTTATTCTTGTTCAGTCACTGAGTCATGTTTGACTTTTTACAACCCCATGGACTGCAGCACACCAGGCTCTCTTGTCCTCCACTGTTTCCCAGAGTTTACTCAAATTCATGTTCATTGAGTTGGTGATGCTATTTAACCATCTTATCCTCTGCTGGCTCCATCTTCTCCTGCCCTCAATCTTTCCCAGCATCAGGGTTTTTTTCCAGTGAGTTGTCTCTTTGCATCAGACAGCCACAGTATTGAAGCTTCAGCTTCAGCATCAGTCCTTCCAATGAATATTCAGGGTTGATTTCCTTTAGGATTGACTGGTTTGATCTCACAGTTCGAGGGACTCTCAAGAGTCTTCCCCAACATCATTCAAAAAAATGAATTCTTCAGCACTCAGCCTTCTTAATGATTCAACTCTCACATGTGTACATGACTACTGAAAAATAACAGCTTTGACCATATGGACCTTTGTTGGGAAAGTGATGTCACCACTTTTTAATACACTGTCTAGGGTTGTCATAGCTTTCCTTGTTAGAGGTTCTTTAACTGGTATTCAGTCAGTATTTGTTGAATGAATTCCTATCAGTTGTTACTAGCTGGTATCACAAAGGAAATTATTAATAGCGATTATTATACAGAAATCTCAAATGAGAAAGAGAGATAATAATTTGGAGGGGAGGTATCAGAGTTTGGGAAGCTCAGAGTTAAACTAGTGAATTATAAATACAAGCTTGTGATGAAGGGCATGTGCCCATGTATAAATGGCCACCTTTCTCCTGCAATGTTTTTTCTTTATTACCATAGTTTCCCCAGGTCCATGATGAGGTTGCCACAGTCACTGGCATTAATGTATGTTATTTCTACCCGAATGTCCCTTTGTTCTTAAGATTTTCACCAAAAGAAAGGTAGCAGGCTTTCAGTTATCCCTCTGGCTGCAAGAGGTATAGGGAGAATAACTGTGAGAGATGTAGGCATTAAGAGATTTGATACAGTTGGATAACATAACAAGGAATAGATCAAGAGCTTATATAAAATACAAATATTGTAGACATACTCTGCCTCTGTCCCACCAGTTTTCCTTTTCTATTAGAGGTCAAAATTAACTTTTTGATATTAAATTATTTAAAAATAAATAAAATTCTATAATTGAATCAAACCACTGGTATAATAACTCACAGCTTAATAGAGATTTCCTGAAGTAGTGAATAGAGTTACTCATGTTTGTTTTGTGATCCAGCTCCAGGAAAACCATAATATGCTGTAATACTATTTTAGAATTTTATTATCTGAATGGATTTTCATATTAATAGAAAATCTCCATAGAGCTTCAGTTGTGTACCCTAACATTTTGTTGAAGTTAAAGATTCACTTAATTTTTAAACATGACATTATTAAATATATAATGCAAGAAATCTAATAATTAAATTCTATTATTAAATGATTGACTTCTCATTTTTTTGTATAGTAGTACTAAATGTACTATTAAGTTCACCATCTAACTGAATTGAACCCAAGATACTTTAATTATCTCACACTTATTAAGTATCTTATGTAAATTATGGGCAGATGATGATTTGTTTTTAACACATCTCACCAATCATATAAAATAAATTCTATATATATCATACGGGAAAATGTCATCTTGGGAGCTTTTAGTCCTCTAATCAGATGTTCTTTCTATATCAGAATGGCCCCCGTTTCTGATCATCGTAGATGAAAGCAAGGCCAGAGAAGGAAGTAGATGAGTTGAAAAGGATTGGCCAAAAAGTTTGTGCTTTTTGTAAGATGTTATGGGGAAAAAAACCCAAATGAACTTTTTGGCCAACCCAATAACTTCAAATCATAGATAAGAGATAAAACATTATTGCTTATTTACTGGTTCATAGAGTTGGTTGAGAGGTGGGCAATACATTTGGAAATATGTGTAGGCATATTTCGGAGAAGGAAATGGCAACCCAACTCCAGTACTCTTGCCTGGCAAATCCCATGGACGGAGGACCCTGGTGGGCTGCAGTCCATGGGGTCGCTAAGAGTGGGACACGACTGAGCAACTTCACTTTCACTTTTCACTTTCATGCATTGGAGAAGGAAATGGCAACCCACTCCAGTGTTCTTGCCTGGAGAATCCCAGGGACGGGGGAGCCTGGTGGACTGCCGTCTATGGGGTCACACAGAGTCGGACACGACTGAAGTGACTTAGCAGCACTAGGCATATTTTGAGGGGGTTGTTACAATGATTGCTTATGAAGAATTCCTATGTATGTCTTGTAGGGGAAATGAGGTATGTCACATAACTCATGTATGTATGTAAGTAAATATATACCTCATGCATGAAAGTGAAAGTGAAGTCGCTCAGTCATGTCCGACTCTTTGCGACCCCAGAGACAGCAGCCCACCAGGCTCCCCCGTCCCTGGAATTCTCCAGGCAAGAACACTGGAGTGGGTTGCCATTTCCTTCTCCAGGGGATCTTCCCAACCCAGGGATCGAACCCGGGTGTCTGGCATTGCAGACAGNTGTCCGACTCTTTGCGACCCCAGAGACAGCAGCCCACCAGGCTCCCCCGTCCCTGGAATTCTCCAGGCAAGAACACTGGAGTGGGTTGCCATTTCCTTCTCCAGGGGATCTTCCCAACCCAGGGATCGAACCCGGGTGTCTGGCATTGCAGACAGACACTTTACTGTCTGAACCACCAGGGAAGCCATGCATGTATATATGTAAATATTCTACCATGTAAAGTACAAGCCAGCCTGAGAATATCCCGTTCAGAATATGAATAGTAACCCATGGAGAAATACTGAGCCCTCTTAGGGAAGAAACAGAAGCAATATGATTTAGAAATCTTTGTCCACGGTAGATACTCTTCTTCACTTTCCTCAGGTAATACAGAGAAGGTATTAAACCAGACAAAGAATAGTAAATGACTGTGGAGAGTTGAAGTCAATGAGGAGGCTAGAAGGAAATCATGGTACATGTGGGAGCAAAACATTGGGAAGTGGATGACAGGTTCCTTCCAGGAATGGACTGTTTGTAGGTGTGAGAGCAGAATGGGGAATCTGGTTGCCTTGGCAGCTTCCCATCCTCACTCTTAGGTGTATTCTACTGCATCATCTAGTATTTTCAAATAGAAATCCGATTCCCTTACTACTATAATTGGGAGTATGCCTGTTTCAGGTTGGATTTTCCTGAAGCTCATCTGGAGATGAGAATTTATGTGCAAGTGATTTATTAAGGACATGTTTCCAGGGATAACAAATAAGTGAGCAAAGAAGTCAGGAATGGGGAAGAAGTCAGGCAAGGGGCAATTGCAGGCCAAGTCCCAGCCTCAGGCTGATCCTGCAGGAATACTCTGGATCTAAATCATCCTTCAGAGTTTGTTCCAACTTGAAGCAGAGGTGTTGGGCCTTTGTATTTCTCTACCACTCAGTCATTGGCTTAAGGCTACCCTGAGGTGACATAAATGCCAGGATACTGCCAGTTCTCTGGTCTTTTGGACAAAGCACTTTAAAAGCCTGAAGAGAGGCATCCAGAGATGCAGGTGCAGATTTTAGAAAAGCAAAGCCCATAAGAGCCAGGGGATGGGCACACAGAGATGTTAATGGAATCCTAGTGGATGTAGCTGGAGCACCCACAGTTTTTTTTGGTTGTTGTTGTTGTTATAACCTTCCAATTGTTAACTTTCACAAGATTGCATTGACCCCAAAAGAGCCAAGGCTATTATCTGAATAAATAATTTTAAAATATCTGCAATTATACTACAGCTACAGTTAAAAGAGAAAATAAATCCTAATGTAAACAGAAGAGATTCAGAATTACAATGCTATTAAAATGCTATTTGTTCAAATGTTAGTATATTTCTTAATTTTACATTTTTACACAACAAAATAGTTTTCTAAAGGGGATATTTTATCACATGTGCTGATGAGTTTTAAATGGTAACCACAGGGCTGTCAGGGAAGGGCTCTTTTAAATTTTGAGTTCCTCTCAGTCAGACATATTAATCCATTTTAATTTCCCAAACCAGGCATGTCAGAAGTGTAGTTCAGTTGAGTGTAGTTTTAATGATATTTCTCTGCTTACATCTGGCTTCAAGAATTTCCTAATTCTGATTCTGCAATGAAACAATTGCTAGCAGAGAAAAGGAGGCTGTGATCACCAAGTATTGCCACTATCAGCTGGCATCCCCTTGTATTTCTCTTAGTTGAAGCTTTGTGGCATATGTGTGTACCTTAATTATTGGATTTTAATTGGCAATGCTATTGATTGTAAATCATTTTGTCGAAAACTACCTTTTATCTTAAAGTTTAAATGTACCTAGAGGCTACTCAGAGATGCCTGTGTTCAATGAAAACATTAAAGCAATAGTGTAAGTACTTGAAATGTGTCCCATTTGGTACAAATTAGTTTCCCTCATGGAGCAACTCAGTCAAAAAAATAAATGTAGCTGAAAATTGACGAACTTTTTATCAGCTTCAAATCCAACAAATGTATGTTGAGCTTTCACTAAGTGCCATATATAGTGGTAGCTGTAGTAGAGGATAAAAAATTAAAATAAAAACCAATTTCTGCCAGCTATGAGTTCATTATATAGTGGCCACACACACATACACACCACACACACACATTAGTCATTCAATGATCATTCCTAAGGCAAAGGCACAAGAAAACGACTGAAGGAAAGCAAGAGCAATATTTTTCTCTGAAGTTGGTGGTGAAAGGAGGGTAAGGCAAGTGGGTGTCAAAAAATAATTAATCAGAACAGAACCTTGGCCAAAGGAGGTTGGGGGAGAAAAAGGATGAAAGTTTGAGCACAAAAATGGAATCTGCAGGGTAAGAAAGAGTATGAACTAGTAGGCAGCTGTAGTTGGAGTAGTTACAAGGGGGATATAGGAATCTGACTCTGGTTGTACTGTGTAGACTGAATTGGGTACTAATCAAGGTTTGAGAATTATAGGTGGGAAGACCATGTTAGAGTTTATAATTTCTAACATTTTGAAACTTGAATCAATAAGGTTTAAGATTAATGCAGTTCAAGGATGTGAGAGAATGAGTCAAAAATAAAGCATTTTTCATGACTGAAAAGTATAGAGGATGATGGTATCATTAGATAAGATTGGAAATATGGATGAGGAGCAGGCTTATGAAGGAGAGGTGATAAACTGTATGTGGGATATACTAGATTTGATATGTTGATGGGAAATCCAAGAACAGATTTCCAACAATCTCCTCAAACACAAGTCTAAATCTGAGGAGGAAGATCAATGTGTGAACTTGATAGATGTGACACTGAGCAGGGACACAGGCAAGGTGCCAAAATGAAAGCTAATGAATTTGGAATCATCCCTATGGAGCTTAAACCCTTTGACTGATGACATGGCAAAATCATATGGCACAGAGTTAAAAGAAAAAGGAATCCAATACCAAATCTTCAGGAGAGTTTATCTTTAAATTAAGGACAGATAAAGAGAAGTCCACAAAGGAGTATTCAGGAAAGGACCAGAAAATTATAAAGAATATGTGGTCCCCACAATGGCAAAAAGGATCATGGTTTTTTAAGAAGCTGGTGACTCCACTAACCAAAGGAAGTGATTAATACAGATTAATTAAGGATTGAGAAAAGATCATTGGTTTTCTGATTGTGTTCAGTAGTTTTAAAGGAATTTCAGTGGAGTGATGAATCATGTGTGTGCTGTGTGCTTAGTTGCTCAGTCATGTCTGACTCTGAGACCCCATGGACTGTAGGTTCCTTGGTTCATGGGGATTCACCAGGCAAGAATACTGGAGTAGATTGCCATGCCCTCCTCCATGGGATCTTCCCAACCCAGGGATCAAATCGAAGTCTCCCTCATTGCAGGCAGATTCTTTACCATCTGAGCCACCAGGGAACCTATGAATTCATCCATTTATTTATCCAATTCACTCATTCTTTGGTACTGACACCTAGACCGGGAACTGAATTAAAATGAGGTTAGAAGTAGATAAACTGGCTGAGATAACCAAAAACTTCTCTCCCATAGAAAGAAGAGAAGAGAGCCCAGGAGCCTGCCATGCAAGCAGAGTTTCTCATAAGCAGGTTGAAAGCATCCTGAGATTTCAGCTGTATAGGCTGGAGGAAAGGGAGGAAAAGCAAACTGGCCAGGATGGGGCCTGGGGAAATCCAAGCATGGGTAAGAGGAGATTGTGGCTTCCCTTGTAGCTCAGTTGGTAAAGAATCTGCCTGCAATGTAGGCGACCTGGTTTTGATCCCTGGGTTGAGAAGATCCCCTGGAGAAGGAAATGACAACCCACTCCAGTATCCTTGCCTGGAATATCTCATGGACAGAGGAGCCTGGTGGACTGCAGTCCATGGGGTCCCAAAGAGTTGGGCATGACTGAGTGACTAGCACTTAGACTTACTTAAGAGGAGGTTGAGTGCTGGGAGACAGGGTAATCCAATAAGCTAAATATAGGAAACAGTCAGTTGGGGAACTAGGAGAAGAATCTATGGAAATGAGGCAAATAGCAGGGTCTCCATCAAGAGGACTCAGGACAATGTCTTTATTCCAGAGGAATCTTGGAGTACGTTTCTGATTTTCCATTGCTCTGTAATAAAATACTTCAAATTTAATGGCTTAAAATAACAATTATTTTGTGTGAAGATTTTGTGGATTAGAAATTTGGCAGAGTTTAGTCCATTGATTCATCGATTCTATGTGGTGTCAGTTGACATCAGTTAATTGTGTTCAGCTAGTGAATGATTGGTCTGGAGGGTCCAAGACAGCTTCATTCACACATATGTTTAGTGCCTTTGTGAGAACTGAAAGCTGAGTTCAATAGGGACTGTCAACCAGAGTACTAACACATGGGTTTTCCAGCATGATCGTTTCCGAGTTATCACTTTTTGTACAGGGCAGCTTAGGCCACTCAGAGAGAGTCTTCCAAGAAATCCATAAAAAAGCTAAAGGACACTGTTAATGACATAACCTTGGAAGATCCATAACATCACATTGTTTCCATTCTACTAGTCAGGCCAGCTGCTAAGACGATTCAAGTTTCAAGGGGAGGAAAGTTAAATGCTACCTCCTGATGGAAGAAGTGTCACAGAATTTTGTGGCAATTGCTAATCCATCACAGCTACTGTGAATAATTTTCCTCCTCCTCTTAGAGTCCCATCTGTATTAAGAAACCAGAATCTTTCAGGAAAAAGTATAAGTGACTCTAGCTGTGGATGAAGGACCTGACACAAATAAGCTTGGAGAGATGAAAGAGCTGCAGTTTCGGGAAGGAAAGAGATACAGCTTGATGAGATGCAATTGATGGTACAGAGTTCAAGGCTCATGCTGACCTTCATTCATTCCTCGGTTTTCTTAGTCCAATCTTTGTATCAAGAGAAAACTTCTGAAAGCAACATACTTGGGGTATCTTAGGTTCAGTTCAGTTCAGTCGCTCAGTCGTGTCCGACTCTTTGCGACCCCATGAATCGCAGCACGCCAGGCCTCCCTGTCCATCACCAACTCTCGGAGTTCACTCAGACTCGCGTCCATCGAGTCCCTGATGCCATCCAGCCATCTCATCCTCGGTCGTCCCCTTCTCCTCCTGCCCCCAATCCCTCCCAGCATCAGAGTCTTTTCCAATGAGTCAACTCTTCGCATGAGGTGGCCAAAGTACTGGAGTTTCAGCTTCAGCATCATTNCTTCTATTTGCCTTGAAATGATGGAACTGGATGCCGTGATCTTAGTTTTTTTAATGTTGAGTTTCAAACCAGTTTTTTCACTCTCCTTGAATAATATTTGTAATGACAATGAATAATATTTACTTTATGTGTGAAGTAAGTCACCAGGGATTGGATTAATATATTACTTCCTATCTTGAAAAGACCTCCCTTGATGTCATATTCTCTTCTAGGCACTGCCCCATTTTTATGCTCCTCTTCTCAGCAAAACGTTTTGAAAAAGTTGTCAACAGTTGCTGAGTCTACCTCCTCATTTCACAGTCTCTTCTCAATCTATAATAACAGAGTTTTCATCATAATACGCCAGTGAGATGGCTCTCATCAGTGACTTCCATGTTGCCATATTCCAAAACAATTCTCTGTTCTTTTCTTAACACAGCTTCACTCTAGCATTTGACACTGATGCTGTGCCATCCATAGTTCTTAAACTATCTTCACTCTTTGTTCCTGAGACATAGTCTCCTTATTTTCCTCTTCTTGGTGGCATTTTTTTTCAGCCTATTTTGCTGACTCTTACTACTCTCCTTCAGTCTCTAAATGTTGGAACTGTCCAAGGCTCTATTGTGACTATGTTGTAGGTTGCTTCTGTTCTTTAATCTAATTGCTCTTCCTAAGGGACTTAGATCCCATGGCTTTAAATATCTTCTACACATTATACCTTTGCCCTTCCCTTTCCTAAGAACTTTAAACTCATATGTCCTAAAACTCCAAACTCCAAATTCATGTGTCCATCAACTTGATATCAACAAATGGAAGTCAGAAAGTCATCGCAAACATAACATGGCTTAACAGAATTCCTCAGTTTTTCCTTTCTTGGAACAACACTACTAGGAGTTTTCCTTAATCTTTTTCTTTCACATTCCACCACATATATTCAATCTATCAGTAGTAGATTGTGTCAACTCCATCTTCAAAATGGAACACAAGTCCAACAACATCCATCTTGTTACTATCATTCTAGCTTAAGTCACCAACATCTCTCTCCTAGACTAATTTCTCTTTGTATTAATACTTGTCTCCTACAAACCATTCTGACATAACAAAATGACCCTATGAAAATATAAACAATGTCACGTTACTCCCATATTTAAAGCCTACTATGGTATCCTATTACATTTAAAACAAGATCTAAACTTCCTCACTTGACAGAAAGGGAGATGCTTTTTTTTCCTTTTTGTCCTAGTGGTTGGTGAGAGTTAGAGTGAGCAACCACCTCTTACCCCTTACACAGTACCACCATGTCATTGTAATTCAGAAACTCCTATGGATGCTCTCTTTTAAAATGTAAGCTACTTTTACAATTTATAAGTGTTCCCAGAATGCAAAAAAGAAAAGGTAATATGAAAATACAAGTAAAAGACCAATTTAGGCCTTAGACATAAATATAACCACCAAACCTCATATTTTTTTTTTTTTGAGAGAACAAAACACTGAGGTGCACTAAAGTACTGGATCAAAATATATTTAGGGAGAGGGGGAAACATCACAATGAAAAAAAATCAGATTTTCCTAAGTCTGCCTATTCACATGACTCTAATTCTTATTAAGCAAAGTCAACTAGACGAAATGGGAGTCTTAGCACTCTCCAGACAAAAATAAGAAATCAACCTAAAAACTTTCATCCGTGTCAAATGATTTATACAAATGGATTTCAGATCTATACCACTAAAGTGAAAAAGTTATTTTACATCACAACAGTCTTGAGTTCATATATTCTGCAGCCTTGCAGTCTTCATTGTATGAAAAAATATTACACTTTTCCAGATGGATGTAACTAAAATTTGTCAATCCTGCTCGATGAACACAAACCAACTCTCACACAGAGAAAAGGAAGACTAAAATAGTTTGAAAGATTAGATAAACAGAAAACTCAGTAAGAATTTGAAAATATTACTGAGAAAAAACAAGGTAAGAACTAACATCTAAGAAACAGACAAACAAGCAAAAACGCTCGGGTGGAAACATAATAAAAGAAAGACATGGATGAGGGCTGCATCGGTAGAGAGCGGAGGTCACCCTTCAGTGTAATTTTCCAGCTCAAGCACTGTGTAATTAGGCAAGCACAGTGAGAACTGTTCCACCAATAACCTTCAAACCAACCTTGAAAGAACTTTCCAGACAAAGAGCTCCAAATCATACCACAAGACTTCCAACTGTGTCAAATAATATATACAAGCATCTCTTGGGTATATATCACAGAAACAGAAATAGCTGGTTATAGGTAATAACAATTTTGATTTTCTACATTATCTATTTTGTTGCATTATTAGTTTAAAAAAAACTAGAGTATCCACAAATGACTAAAGAAGAAATCCACACGATTCTATATTAATGCTCCTAACAGCAAACTGTATTTCAAATCTTAGGACAACAGCAGTTTATCATGTGTTGAGCTATCTTGAGATGCATGAGACTAATTCATTCTTTAGATAAAAGAGATGGCACAAAATTAAAACAAAAACACTTAAGAGAAATACACACTAGTACCATTATTAAATACAGCATGCATACAAAAATGAATATGCATAATTAAAGGTAAATATTTCTATAAACTTCTTACAAATTAAGAAAAAAAATACATTTTGAAAACTGTTCCTGAGTTTTAAACCAAATTTCTCAACAGCTGCAGCAGCTCTGCAAATAAAGGCTATGGTCAAAAGATGCCAGAATTATTTCAAGAAAAACCTCTATCCCAACTCACTGTATATTAAAGTTAGTCCCACCATTCGGAGAAGGCAATGGCACCCCACGCCAGTACTCTTGACCGGAAAATCCCATGAACGCAGGAGCCTGGTAGGCTGCAGTCCGTGGGGTCGCTAAGAGTCGGGCACGACTGAGCAACTTCACTTTCGCTTTTCACTTTCATGCATTGGAGAAGGAAATGGCAACCCACTCCAGTGTTCTTGCCTGGAGAATCCCAGAGACAGAGGAGCCTAGTGAGCTGCCGTCTCTGAGGTCGCACAGTCAGACACGACTGAAGCGACTTAGCAGCAGCAGTCCCACCATTCCTCTTAGAAAGTAAACTCAGCAAAGATCTTTTGCATTTGCTTATCATGACAATCAGAGCATAGAGAAACTCAAGGACAAAGACAGAAATCAAACAAAAAAATAGGCAAGGTAACTGAGAGTTTAAGTTATCTTCTACAATCCTGTCAATACACAATTAAATACTCTGTTGGTGATAAGGAGGGAGACTACTAAAAATTTAACCTTTAGTCTAGCAATTATAGCCTAGCAATTTTCAAAACTGTAGCACTCTAGTGACCTCAGGGGGTGTCCCTAAGACTCCTTCAGAGAATTTGCAGAGCCAAACTATATTCATAATAATACCAAAATATTATTTGCCCTTTGGACTTTCACTCTCTCATGGGTGTACAGTGGGGTTTTCCAGAGACTACATTATATGTGATATCTAAAGAAAATGAATACACAAGGAGATAAAAGTGTCCAGCTGTCTTCCACTAAATCAGACATTAAAAGGATATAAAAAAATGCAAAATAACACCAATTTTTTCACTAAGTTTTTCTTTTCTTTTTGCAATACTTGAAACACTAGCTTTTATTTATACTTTCATTTAAAATATTGAAATAGTTGTTGCATATTGCTGCAAACACATCACCACAATCTTGGTGGTGGCTTATTACCAAAACACGCATTTATTATCTCACACTTTGTTTTAGGCCAGGGATTTCAGCATGATTTAAGTGAAAGTGAAAGTCCCTCAATCATATCCGACTCTTTGCAACCCCATGGACTATACAGTCCATGGAATTCTCTAGGCTAGAATACTGGAGTGGGTAGCCTTTCCCTTCTCCAGCGGATCTTCCCAACCCAGGGACTGAACCCAGGTCTCCCACACTGCAGGCGGATTCTTTACCAGCTGAGCCACCAGGGAAGCCCAGCATGATTTAAAGGGTGTACTCGAGGTGATGGCCAGGCCACGTTTCTTTCTGAAGCTCAGGGTCCCTTTCCTGATTGTTGGCAGAGTTAAGTTCTTTGTGGCTCTAAGAATGAGGCCCCATTTTCCTGCTGGCTATCAGATATGAGGACTTCCCTAGTGGCTTATCAGTAAAGAATTCACCTGCAGTGCCGGAGGTGTGCGTTCAGTCCTTGGATTGGGAAGACCCCCTGGAGAAGGAAATGGCTACACACTCCAGAATTCTTGCCAGGAAGATCCCATGGACAGAGAAGCCTGGCGGGCTACAGTCCATAGGGTCACAAAGAGTCAGACACAACTGAGCGACTGAATACACGCACGCATCAGACAGAGGATGCTCTCAGCTCCTAGAGACTCCCCCGCGGATCCCTGCCATGTGATCCTCTCACAGCCCTTTCACAACATGGTACCTTGCTTTTTAAAGCAAGAAGAAGAATCTCTGACTTCAATCTAAGACAGAGTCTCACACAATGTAATGTAACACAGAAGTAACTATCTCATCATTCTTGTCATACTCTACCAGATAGAAACAAGTCACAAGTTCCATACATATCCAAAGGAAGGGTAAAACTCATTACAGCTCAATTTAGAATTCTATCTACTCGATATGATTAGTCAACATGCAGTGGGCTTATTGTTATTTTTAAATTATTTAATAAAGGTATATTCTCAGAGAAGGCAATAAAGGTATATTCTCAGTGGCACTCCACTCGACTCCAGTATTTGCCTGGAAAATCCCATGACTGGGGAGCCTGGTGGGCTGCAGTCCATGGGGTCACTAGGAGTCGGACATGACTGAGCGACTTCACTTTCACTTTTCACTTTCATGCACTGGAGAAGGAAATGGCAACCCACTCCAGTGTTCTTGCCTGGAGAATCCCAGGGACAGGGGAGCCTGGTGGGCTGCCGTCTATGGAGTCACAAGGAGTCAGACATGACTGAAGCGACTTAGCAGCAGCAGCAGCAAAGGTATATTCTAATTTTTTGTTTTTATTTCCAATATGATAAATATCAATAAATATAATCCATATAAACAAGCTCTCTGAGGTCCTCAACCATGTTTAAGATTGTAACGAGATCTCAGTATCAAAATGTTTGAGAACCATTGCTTTAATCTAAGTTGCCTTTGTATTTGCCGCTTATATTCAACACAAAGATAAGATAACTTACTCTCTGCAAGCAGTGTTTTAATTTTAAAACAAACAGGCAGTACGTATGATCCCAATATAAAATGAAATTTATGAGTAAATTTTTGAGTAAATCATTGAGTAAATGATTCAAGATATTTAGCTTTCCATATCATTTAGCTTGAAAATTTGAATTATAATCATTTATTTTTACAAATGTTTAAATATTTCCCATCCAGTCTCATACTTTCACATTTCAGGGAACTGTAGGAGCAACCTTCTTGAGTAGATAAAAATAGGTGGGTCCTATGTATAACTGGTGGAAAAGGCAATGGCACCCCATTCCAGTTCTCTTGCCTGGAAAATCCCATGGACGGAGGAGCCTGGTAGGCTGCAGTCCAGGGCTCGCTATGACTGAGTGACTTCACTTTCACTTTTCACTTTCATGCATTGGAGAAGGAAATGGCAGCCCACTCCAGTGTTCTCGCCTGGAGAATCCCAGGGACGGGGTAGCCTGGTGGGCTGCTGTCTATGGGGTCGCACAGAGTCAGATACGACTGAAGCAACTTAGCAGCAGCAGCATGTATAACTGGAACAGGGACCATTTATCTATAGTAAAATGCAGGATGGTAAACAATATGAGCACATATATTTCAATGTAAATGAGTATAAAAAAATTCAAAGGCCCCACCATGAGGCTGACTACTATTATTCATGTTATTAAGGATTGATGAATTTAGATGCCCATATTCTTGAACAAAAAAATATATCAAATAGGAAGATGTATCTTTATCTTCATTTAAAGTTTGGACTCCAAATCCCTATTTTTTAACTCTAGTGAGATGCTAGATGAGCCTTAAAAAGACTACTCTTGCTCCTGAAGCTTCAGTACTAGATAAGACAAACCTAGTGACTGGCTCCTTATTCTCACCCTTTTCTTCTCCTTTGATCTAGCAAAGGGTACTTCCCAATTGTTTCATCTCAGGCCTGTCTTATCACATCAGCTATAAGAGATGAAAATACTGAAAAAAAAAATTAAAGTAGGCACTTCTTAATACCTCAAAGCACTTTCACTGATTACCACTTTACTCACTTTACTAAAAGATCTAAGAGACACTTTTACGTTTAGAGTCCTCACACTAGCTGCCCTCAATACTGCAGCTCAGTTTTGTAGCCCATGTCTATCACATCCTTGACCAGCATCAGAACAGCTTCACTTGTACGTATCGGGAGAGCCAAAGGGGAAGGGGGGGTATGGTGAGGGTCCCTAGAAGGAAGTAGGTACCTGACGTTAATATCGCCTTAAAAGTCAAACTAGAAGCAATATACCCCCACAGGTGACTGTGGAGACTACACATACACATCTGCTGCCAGTTTATCTGGAAAAATGTTATATGAACACTTATGCTAATAATAGTTAAATTTTTATTAAAATTTACTAAATTTTACATGCTTAATGCATGAGGAACCTAAGTATTCAACATACATATTATTGTTGGAATTTTAAAAAAAAAACCCTCAAAAATTGTCATTTTGGTTTTAACCAATTGTTTTCTCAGCAAGAGCATAAAAAAAAAGTGCTGCTGGCTAACAAAACCACCACCAATAGCGAAGAAATAACCCCCATCTTAATGCCTTCTTAGCTTTCCTCTCCTAATTTCACTACTAAAGCATTCTCCTTGATATTATAAAAACCAAAACAGAACTATATTTTACAAATGAATAAAAGGCACTGAAAAGAAACTTGTTAAAAAATAAATTTATCGACACTTTCAAGAAATAGTAAGTAATAAGTACAGAGTCTCAGTTAATTAAATGTCACTGATAAGGAGAATGGATATTCATTTATAATATTTGACTGAAGAGTAACTATTTCAAAAGTGACAAATATAGTCAAGTCATACTCTAAAGGAATTGAAAAACAACCTCCCTAGACTTCGAATAAGAAGAATGAAACAAGTACCCGGTAGACTAAAGCAAAACTTTTATAAGGCAAAGTAATTATGATTGAATGTCACCACACAGAAATGTAAAAAGCCCCAAATCTATCCAGAGACACAGAGGAATGAATGGTGACTGAAATTATCCCAAAGATAGCAGCAGATACAAAAGTGAGTTGATCTTGGAATAAAATAAAATTCTAAGACATAGATCAGTACAGAGCATGGAAAAGGTTAAAGTGGAAAGAAGTATCGTATCAAAATGTCTTATTCTGTAGACAGAATTCTATCTTCTAAAAGGAAGACACGGGGAAGGCAATGGCACCCCACCCCAGTACTCTTGCCTGGAAAATTCAATGGACGGAGTAGCCTGGTGGGCTGCAGTCCATGGGGTCGCTAACAGTCGGACAGACTGAGTGACTTCACTTTCACTTTTCTCTTTCATGCATTGGAGAAGGAAATGGCAACCCACTGCAGTATTCTTGCCTGGAGAATCCCAGGGATGGGGGAGCCTGGTGGGCTGCCGTCTATGGGGTCACACAGAGTCGGACACGACTGAAGTGACTTAGCAGCAGTAGCAAAAGGAAGACAGAATGATTTTCAAATGATTAGTGAGACTTTCCCATAATGAATACAGCTGCTATGGCTTATAAAACTGTATGGTAAAAATATCCATATGCTCAAGAATAAGAAACCTGAATAGTTATAGGTTAAAAATCTAGCCACACAAAAGCCCCTAGCCCCTGGGGTCAAAGACAAATTCTACCAAACATTTAGAGAAGAAATAGTGAGAGTTCTATAGAAACTCTACACAAAGTTCTTTCTATACAAATTTGCAGAAGATTGAAGACAGAAAAGCACATTGTAACTCATCTTCTGAGCCCAACATTCCCCTGATTTTAAATCAATGATGTTTTAGGAAAGAACACTAAATACCAATATCCTTCATAAATAAAAAAATTATCTAATAAAATATTAGTAAGTCACGTTCAGCAGTAAATAAACAGAGTAACACCATCGTGAGGAAAAGCAGTATCCCCAGGAATGCAAGGTTGGTACATTTGAAAACAATCACTGTCATTTCATTCTACAAACAAACCAAAAAAAGAAAAATCATATTATCATCTCAATAGAGGCAGAAAAAAAGTAACTGACAAAATTCCACAGCTATTCATAATAAAAAGAAAATTCTCAGCAAACTAATAGTAGAATAGAATTTCCTCAATTTCATAAAGGACATCTATGGAAAAACCTACAGTTAACATCATTTGATTGTGAAAGACTCGAAGGATCCACCCTAAGACTGGAAATGAGACAAAGAGGTTACTCTGACCACATCTGTTAAACACTGTTGTGGAGGCACTAGCCAAACACTACGGAAGATGGAAATAAACAGCTTACAAGTTGGAAAGTAGGAAATAAAGATGTCTTTTTAACAGGTGACATAATCTATTTTAAAAAAAAGTCAAAGAATGTTTATAAGAGCGTGGTACTATCACAAGATAGACAATTAGACCAATAGTACAGAATAGGGAACTCAAAACTGGCCAAACTATAGTTCAGTTCAGTTCAGTTCAGTTCAGTCGCTCAGCCGTGCCCGACTCTTTGAGACCCCATGAATCGCAGCACGCCAGGCCTCCCTGTCCATCACCAACTCCCGGAGTTCACTCAGACTCACGTCCATCGAGTCAGTGACACCATCCAGCCATCTCATCCTTGGTCGTCCCCTTCTCCTCCTGCCCCCAATCTCTCCCAGCATCAGGGCTTTTCCAATGAGCCAACTCTTCTCATGAGGTGGACAAAGTACTGGAGTTTCAGCTTTAGCATCAGTCCTTCCAAAGAAATCCCAGGGCTGATCTCCTTCAGAATGGACTGGTTGGATCTCCTTGCAGTCCAAAGGACTCTCAAGAGTCTTCTCCAACAACACAGTTCAAAAGCATCAATTCTTCGGTGCTCAGCTTTGTTCAGAGCTCAACTCTCACATCCATACGTGACTACAGAAAAAGCATAGCCTTGACTAGACAGACCTTTGTTGGCAAAGTAATGTCTCTGCTTTTCAATATGCTATCTAGGTTGGTCATAACTTTTCTTCCAAGGAGTAAGCGTCTTTTAATTTCATGGCTGCAGTCACCATCTGCAGTGATTTTGGAGCCCCCAAAAATAAAGTCTGACACTATTTCCGCTGTTTCCCCATCTATTTCCCATGAAGTGATGGGACC
>SJYX01009790.1:212542-248203 GCA_006410675.1 Oreotragus oreotragus
CCCTAGGTGCCACCTGGAAAGCCCCTACATATACCCTATGTCATGTTAACTCCACATTTAGTTATACAGACTACAGAGAAAGTCTTGCATAGGTCTCCAAGGAGACATGTTACAAGGATTTTCATTGGTTCACTGTATTAATAAGGAGTTTTCACATAGCCTAGATTGCCCATCACTAACATAATTTCACTAATATGACTGTTGCCGTCCTAACAAGCTACCACAAATTTAGCAGTTTCAAACATTAGTTTATCATCTTACAGTTCTGTAGATCAGAACTCTCCTAGAGGCCTCAATGGATTAAACTTCAAGGTGCTAGCTGAGTTCCTTTTTGGAGGCTCTAGAAAAAAAAATCTATTTTTCGCTCAACAATGTTGTTGGAAGATTTCAGTTCCTTGGGTTGTAGAAATAAGGTCACCTTTTTTCGCTGGCTGTAAACTGAAGGTGGTTCTCACCTTCCAGAGGTGGCTGAATTAACTCATGGTCCTTCTGTTCCATCTCCAGACTCAACAATGGCCAGTCAAATTTGTCTTCTGCTTTGAATCTCTTTCCCTACTTCCATCATTTCTCTTTGACCCAGTAAGGAGAGGTTCTCCAGTTCTAGGGACTCACATGATTAGTCTGGACCCACCTAGATAATCCAGGATAACCTCCTCATTTTAAAGTCCATAACCTTAATCATATTTGCAAAGTCCCTTTTGCCGTATAGAGTGACATATTCACAGGCTCCCAGGGATCAGAACGTGAGTGTATTTGGAGATCACCATTCTGTCTACCACAGAGTATGGTGTAGCATTCCTACATGAATCAATCTTTTAAAATCAAGATCTAAAGCACCGTTTCATTTATGGAATTTAAAACACATACATACACACGCAACAACTTTTTTTTTTATTACTCAAAGATACATATTTAGGTAGAAACACACAATAGAAGCCTTACACAGATGCCTGAAGTGCCATAAACTGATAAAAATGATTAACAAAACTCACTACATCTGAGGACCAAATAAAACAAAGTGGCAGAAGAGACACTGATGACCTAGGAATACATACATTACAAAAAACTGTTTTCCCACTATTTTTACATCATGCTGTTATCTTCTGTCTTTAAAATTCCTTCATTAAAATTCTGCTGAAGCTCTAACAAATCTACAAAACCTCCCCTAAGCTGCCATATTTGGTTCCATCATTTAGATTTGTTCACTTAATTCTCTATTCCCATATATTTCTAAGTTATGTTTTCTTTTTACCAGCTTCAAATAGTTATGTTTATATGACTACATCATGAATTCTAATGTACTTATTAGATAATAAATTCTTATGGCACAGTGCATCTTCTACTATCTTTGTATTTCTCCATATAAACTAGTGCTATGAATAAAGTATATACTCGATAAATACTGTAGGCTAAGCTCTCGAAGTAGTATTTGCTGCAATATAGTTCCATGGGGAACTCTCCATAAGACTAAGTACTACACAGTGTTTTTAATAGTTATCACATAGAAATCCTCCAAGAATAGGAGATCGTGTAATTTATCCTCCACACAAGGATATTTTTGAGAGTGAAATGGATATTCTTAATAAGTATGCTGGAATAAAAGGTCCTGATAAACTGGGACATTGGTCATCCTACTCAAAACTTTATCAAAGAACATGGAAAACAGCAATATATTAAATCAAATTCTCTAAAGTGAAGCTAAAACGTGACAGGTCAAAGCAAACAGACATAGAGCTTCTTTTAAAATATATTAAAGCACTTAAAATTCCCCATCACCATTGCAGGTATCTAGAAAAACAATAAAATTCTGGAAATCAATATTACATATCAAACCAAGAGTTAGTTCTCTTATACAGATTAACATGCTTTTACAGAAACATTATCAAAAATAGGCAGAGGAAATTACAGTACTGGATTCTGTCAGTAAATTTAGTTTTGTAAACACAAGATAATTGCAGCACATAAAAGTTATGGAAAAGATAACTATTTGCTTGTCTTTTTAGTGATTCAGTTTATTTCACTTCATTCCTATTCAACTTATTATCTAATATTATCTAACTTATATTATCTAATATTCAATAAGTGCCTATGATTTCTAGAACCTAAACTAGGGATGTATGGACACTAAGATGTAAAAGAAAATATGCCCTCAAATTGTTCAAAGTTAGGTAAGAGGGGAGGAAACATTGATAAGTACACTGAAGATGAGACAGTGGCAAGAGCTCAAATATACAAATATAAAGAATAGATGTATATATGTGTATACATACATGTGTCTATGTATACACACACATATAAAGGTACCAAATATACAACACATATATAAAGGTACAGGAAAAAATATAATTCTTACTGGAAAAAAAAATAAGATAAAGCTTCATGTAAGTAGGGTCTCCCAGCTGGCTCAATGGTAAAGAACCCACCTGCCAAAGTAGAAGACACAGGAAAACCGAATTCGATCCCTGGGTGGGGAAGATTCCCTGCGGGAGGACATGGCAACCCACTCCACTGTTCTTGCCTGGAAAATCCCATGTCCTGGGGAGCCTGGCAGGCTACAGTCCACGGGGTCGCAGAGTCGGACATGACTAGCAGCTGAGCACGCTCGCATGCTCACGTAAGTAGAGACAGGGGTTGAACTTTGAAGAAAAAGTAACATTTGGGCAGATACACCAAGACACACCCTTACTTAAATTAAACATTTTGAAAGTGAAAGTCGCTCAGTTGTGTCTAACTCTTTGTGACCCCATGAACTATGCAGTCCATGGGATTCTCTAGGCCAGGGCACTGGAGTGGGAAGCCTTGCCCTTCTCCAGGGGAACTCCCGGACCCAGGAATCGAACAGGGTTTCCTACATTGCAAGCGGATTCTTTACCACTGAGCTATCTTGGCCCTTGCTGTTTCTCTGCCTGGAGTCTTCTGCCCCCATATATCCACATGACTTAACTTAGTCATCTCCCTCAAGTCTTACTCAATATAGGGCATTCCCTCACTTCTAAGTAAAAACTGTTAACCTTCTCCCCACCCACCTCTCCCTCCCCAGCCAAAAATAATCCCCTTCCTTCCTCCCCAGTATTAATTTTCTCCGAGCCTGGGAGGTGCCAGCTACAGGTTGTGCCACTCACAAATAAGTGAATGGCGCCCTCTAGTGTTCGTCTCCGCACAGCCCATGAAGTCGCTATATTGCTATCCAATGTACTGATATTAGTTATTTCTTATTCCTTTGTCTTCCCCGGCTGACAAGCAATCTCCATGACAGATTTTATTCTGTTCAATGCTATACCCTCAGCACCTAGAAATATGTATCTCACATAAGGGACATTCAATAAATAGCTGTTGAATTACTATAAATCCAATGGGAACAGAATTCTAGGTAAAGAGGAATAGTGTGACCAAATACTTAGAATTTTAATAATGAAGGATTTCTAAAAATTCATTAGTTATCTACTGCAGCTGTAGGTTGTGGGGGGAGAGAAAAAAGTGGTGACAGATGATAGTGAACCTCAGAAGGTAGAATGATGGGTTTTTAGTCAGAAAAAAAAAATCTAACATTTCAATTGAAATTTTACTTCTAATTTTGTAATATTGAGAAATCACTGGAGTGAAAAAGGGGATCTCTTAAACCCCACCTTACAACATCGTAATGGAAATTAAATCAGAATTAAACGCCTTAAATTTTTTCACACAGCACAGAACAGAGTAGGTACTCAATAAATGCTGGA
The DNA here is from genome assembly GCA_006410675.1 of Oreotragus oreotragus. NCBI lineage: Eukaryota > Metazoa > Chordata > Mammalia > Artiodactyla > Bovidae > Oreotragus > Oreotragus oreotragus. Next base: position 216,262 of record SJYX01009790.1, read on the forward strand.
TTCCTTTAGAAAACTAAGGACTGAAGCTCTAAGTACAAAATGGAAAGCATCAACAGTGAGCAAATGAATGACTTTATCACAGCTATTACTTCAAAAAAAAATTCTGAAAACAAAGTAGAATATGTAAAAAAGCAAATAAACTGAGAAGCAGGAAGTCAGAAAGAAAGCGAGACACAGGTAATACCTAAATAGAGTAGTAACTAAGGTGGAATTGACCAAAACCTTTATAAATATTCATTGAATATGAAAATCAACAGGGAGAGGATTAGGAAGTAATATCTAAGTATCTTAACTCGGTCAGAGGATGCCCGGTGGTAAAACCAGCAGGATAAGGGAATTACAAAGAAGCTGCTACTTTGGGAGGGAACAGACACAGATTGAAAACAATGATGGTGAAAGTATTTGTGGAACAAAAGGTAAGACTGTGCAATCTGCAGTTGAAAATACAAGTCTGGTAGATGAAGACCTCAGAACAGAAGGTAAACATTTTGGAAATAAACATCATATTCGAATATGAAAGGCGATGATACGCAAGAAGTCCTATATCTCACAATCTCAAATGCCAACTTAATCCTCATATTGGTCTATCAAAAGTCCAAAGTGTCCAAACTGAAAGTTGCTCAGTCCTATGCGACTCTTTGCGACCACATGGACTGTAGCCCCCAGGCTCCCTCTGTCCATAGGGATTCTCCAGGTAAGGATACTGGAGTGGGTTGCCATGCCCTCCTCCAGAATCATCCCAACCCAGGGATCAAACCCAGGTCTCCCGCATTACAGACAGATTCTTTACCAACGGAGCCACAGGGAAGCCCGGAATTACTCTATAATCAGCTATTTATCTAGTTCAGGTGGAGTGATCACAGAATTAGATATGCTTTTGAGAAGTACCTGCGCCATCTGGTGGCAAAAATAATAAAAACAGATTAATTTGTAATCATTCAAATTACTTGTCATGTGGTTTATCAATAGCATTTCCAGCAATAGCATTTCCAGGAAAAGGATCTTTCATTATTTATTGCTATCATAACTACTATTTCTCTCCTCATGTTTTAGTAGGGCCACTAATGCATTCAAATTATATAACTGGAAGAAGTATTATTGGCAAAAACATAACCTTCCAATTCTCCAGGACTTCACCACTTCATAATTCAGTCACTCCATAGTCTAAATACTCCATAAGACAGTTAAGTAACTATGAAATTAACAGTATTACTAAATCTCATGTTGCTTTCAACAACTAATAATGTGGATTGTTTAAGGAATAAAATGGCTTTTTAAAACTAGATATATGCTTTGAACAGACTTATCAATAGAACAGTACAGAATATCTACACTCTAATATATAATTAAATATATGATAAAATGGCATCTCAAATCAGTGGAAAGGACAAATTGTTTAAAATAAATATAGAAGTCAAAGGAGTAATCATGTGAAAAAAAGCCAGGTTGGATCTGCATCTCACATCATACTTTAATAAATTTCAGACAGGTCACTGTCTCACAGTGTAAAAATTAAATCATAATAGTTTTAGAGGAAATCATACTGATAATTTTTAATCTTAGTGAGGAGAGGACCACAACAAAGGATTAGCTACTTCTCCATTAAAAATATATAAATAGCCAATAAGCACAAGGAAAGATGATCAACATCACGAACTGAGAAATGCAAATCAAAACCACAATGAGACAAAACTTCACACTCACTAGGATGACTATAATCAAAAAGACAAGCAGAAGAATTATAACACAAAAACTTGCGTTACAGTATTTTTCATAATAGACAAAAAAGTGGAAATAATTCAAATGTCCATCAGCTGATGAAGGGAAAAGCAAAGTATGGTATATCCATACTCAGTCATAAAATGAACAAACTACTAATGCATGCTACAACATGCATCTTGAAAACATTATGCTAAGTAAAAGAAGCCACACACGAAAGGCCACATATTGATTCTTTTTTATGAAATGTCCTGAACAGGCAAAACCACAGAGATCTAAAGTAGATCAGTGGTGTCAGGGAGCTGATGGCAGGCGAGAATGGGATTGACTGTTCATGGGTTCAGAGTTTCTTTTGAGGATGATGGAAATGTTCTGGAATTAGACAGCATTAAAGGTTGCACAAATTCATTAATATATTAAAATCCACTGAGTTTTATACTTTGAAGGGGTGAATTTTTTACAAGTGAGTTATATCTCTGTTTGTCTAAATATAGAGACTCATAAGAAAAATACTCTACTTCAGTATAAGATGCATTTATGTTTATACACTGGAAAAAGAGAAACATTGGCATAATCATAAGATAACAAACTGGGAGAAAATACTAGCAATCTAAAGGTAAGCAGATTTCCAAAATAACCCCTGAGAGTCCCACAACCCAGTGTACCTACATTGTTATCCCCCGCCCTTGCAAGCAGACAGAGTCTGTGAATATGATGGGATTTTACTCCAGTGATCAGGCTACATCATATGACAAAAGAAAGGTGATTCTTTGTATTTCAAGTACCTGCTCAGCCTATTTTATGTTAATCAAAAGGGAAATTATGGAAGGTGGGCCTGACCAAGTAGATTAAAAGAGAGTTTACCGAGGTCAGAGAGAGAAGTCAGAGAGATTCAGAGCAGCATAGGCTTTCTGCTGGTGTAAAGAAAAACTGTCATGCTACAGGGAAGGCCAAATGGCAGGGAAGAGTCAAAGTGTTAGTCACTCAGTCATGTCAGCCTCCTTGCAACTCCATGGACTACAGCCCGCCAGGCTCCTCTGTCCATGAGATTATTCTGCAGGCCAGAATACTGGAGTAGGTAGCCATTCCCCTTCTCCAGGGGCTCTTCCCAATCCAGGGATGGAACCTGAGTCTCCCACACTGCGGGCAGATTCTTAACCATCTGAACCATCAAGGGAAACAGTGGGTAGCCTTTAAGAGTTGAGGGCCTCAGGCTAACAGCTAACTGAAAGCGCTGAATTCTGCCAACAGTTAGCGAGACTAGAAAAGGTCCCTGAGCATCAGATGGGGCTACAACCCCAGTCAGTACTTTACTTTCAGCCTAGTGAGACTCTCAGCCAAAGATCCAGAATAACCTATACCCTGATCAAGTTGAGCATTTCTGCATATGTTTATTATAAGGCACTATCATTTTTCACAAGTCAGACTGGTAAAGGTCAAAAGTTTTATAGTGTTGTACTGGCTAAAGAATTAGAAAATAAGATTCCCAATAATTGTGAACCAAAGTAAAAATTGGTACATTCTCTATAGTAAACAATTTGCCAATGCCAACAACAAAAAAATTTTAACTGCACATATTTTTTGATCAAGTTATTCCACTTGGGAATTTACCTTACAGATTTACTCTTATACAAGATTTTATATATACACATATATGTGTATCCATATATTTATAAGATTATTTATCACAACAGTGTTTGTAAACTAAAAAATTTTGGCACTAACCTAAGTTTCCATCATTAGGAACTAAATAATTTTGACACATCCATTAAAAATAATGGTGAAATGGGAATTCCCTGGTAGTCCAGTGGTTAGGACTCCATGCTTCCAACGCTGGGGTCCAGGTTCAGTCCCTGGTTGGGGAACTAAGACCCTGCAAGCCATGTGGCAAAGCCAAAAAATAATAATGAAGCAAAATCATTTATGTATTGGTAAACATGTTATTAAATGAAAAAAGAGAAATAGAATACTATATACATATATATATATATATGCTATCATTTTAAAGGAAAAAGCATATATTGTCATTGTTGTTTAGTGGATCCAACTCTTTTGTGACCCTGTGGACTGTAGCCAACCAGGTTACTCTGTCCATGGGATCCCCCAGGCAAGAATACCAGAGTGGGTCACAATTTCCTTCTCCAGGAGATCTTCCTAAATCAGGGATTGAAGTCGTATCTCCTGCACTGGTAGGCGGATTCTTCACCACTGAGCCACCAGGGAATCCCGTAAATATATATATATACACATATATAATATATACACATATATTTTATATGTAAAATAATGTATGTATATATTTATATATGAAGAATATATTCTTGTATTTGCAGAGAATAAGTATAGAAATGCATACAAAAATAGCACCAGTGTTTGTAGAAGAAAAAGAAACTGAGTGGCTGGGATATGGAGTAGGTACAGAGCACTGGGATGTAATACACAGAAGAAGAAATACACTTTGAAGCGTAAGACAATCTTTCCCTATGACCTCATAAGTTTTAAGATTTACTCAAAAATCAAGAGTCCAAAACAAGATTCAAATAAAAAATGTGACTGATTATAAACTGTACTTTAATTAGTGCATAAACTGTATTTTATTAGCATAAATATTTTTCAAATAGCTATTAAGCTATCTCTATAGAATAATTCGATGAATCTAGAATAATACTAGGTCATTTAGGAGAAAATAACTTCTAACACTCTCTGATAAATTAAAAATACATTTAATCTAATTTCACTAACAAGTATATGCTATGAATGAGTTCAGAAGTTGCTCTTGATTTCGCACCCAGTTTAAGAGACCTGAAACATAAAATGTTATTTATATCATTTTAGACTGGGTAATTGGAGAAGGAAATGGCAACCCACTCCAGTGTTCTTGCCTGGAGAATCCCAGGGACGGAGGAGCCTGGNATGCTATGAATGAGTTCAGAAGTTGCTCTTGATTTCGCACCCAGTTTAAGAGACCTGAAACATAAAATGTTATTTATATCATTTTAGACTGGGTAATTGGAGAAGGAAATGGCAACCCACTCCAGTGTTCTTGCCTGGAGAATCCCAGGGACGGAGGAGCCTGGTGGGCTGCAGTCTCTGGGGTCGCACAGAGTCGGACATGACTGAAGCGACTTAGCAGCAGTAGCAGACCGGGTAATATTTTTATGGGCCAGTGGCAAGATCAGTTTTGATATTGAATGTCAGAATGCACGCAGCCCCTCCTAAAATACTCTTATATATGTACCATTATATAGTTAAATGTTGAGGCATTTTAATAGGTTTCAAATGGCAAGAATTTATACTTCATGCTCTATCTCAACCCTAAGTAGCATAAATCACAGTTCAACTGTGTGTTATCTTAGACTTTGTAATTGCATTTTCACAGCAATGTTTTGTTTCCTAACTGCTCAATCTCTCTACATCACTTTTCTTTAAGTTAACTTACCCTATAAATCCCCAAGCATTACATAAAATGATGATACTATATTGGTTTTCAACATGAAGGCTACTACAATATTCCTTTCATTCATTTGTTCAACTAATTTCTATTGATGGTCGTCTTTCCTACCACACAGAACAGCTGAATAGTAAAAATCATTTTGGAAAGATACAAGAAAGAATAGTTAGGATGAGAAATAGAGGAAAGACAGTGAGATAAGAGTTTGTAGAATTTGTATCCATAACTCCAATTGTTCATAAAGTTTATCCTCATTCTTTTCCTGAGGTTCTGTCAGACATCCCCATGTCCTTATAGATCAGCCTTCTTTTTCCTTAAGCTATTTTATTATTCCATTCATTCAGGTTTTCAGTAACTGTCCCCTGAGCACATTGATATTCATTGTTCAGTCGCTAAGTCGTGTAAGACTCTCTGCAACCCCACTGACTGTAGCTCACCAGCCTTCTCTGTTCGTGGGGATTTCCAGGCAAGTATACTGGAGTGGGTTACCATTTCCTTCTCCAGGGGATCTTCCCATCCCAGGGATCAAACTCCCATCTCGGGCAAGACAGGTGGATTCTTTACCACTGAGCCACCAGATAAGTCCTTCACTAAGCTGCTGCTAAGTCGCCTCAGTCATGTCCAACTCTGTGCAACCCCATAGACGGCAGCCCACCAGGCTCCCCCGTCCTTGGGATTCTCCAGGCAAGAACACTGGGGTGGGTTTTCATTTCCTTCTCCAATGCAGGAAAGTGAAAAGTGAAAGTGAAGTTGCTCCGTCTTGTCTGACTCTTAGCGACCCCATGGACTGCAGCCCACCAGGCTCCTCCGCCCATAGGATTTTCCAGGCAAGAGTACTGGGTGCCAGTGCCTTCTCTGCCTTCATTAAGCACACTGTATCAATTGCTGTGTAAGGCGCTAGGATTACATTGATGAAGAAGATACATGACTCTTACATCATGAAATCTGTTTAATTTGTTCATTTCCTCCCTTACTTTTTGTAGAGAAAATTTTCAGTGTCTTAAGTTGATAACCACCGCATTCAAAATTCTTTTTAAAAGGTCAACACTTAGCAGTGCATGGCGTTCTTATGTTAATGAAGCCAATAATTTACTTTTTGAGCACAAAGAAACTTGGAATTCAAAATAAGTAAAATTAATTTTAAAGCAGTCATTTCATGTAAAAGATGGAGAAGGCAACGGCACCCTACTCCAGTACTCTTGCCCAGAAAATCCCATGGACGGAGGAGCCTGGTGGGCTACAGTCCATGGGGTCGCTAAGAGTCGGACACGACTGAGTGACTTCACTTTCACTTTTCTCTTGCATGCATTGGAGAAGGAAATGGCAACCCACTCCAGTGTTCTTGCCTGGAGAATCCCAGGGACGGGGGAGCCTGGTGGGCTGCCGTCTATGGGGTCGCACAGAGTCGGACACAACTGAAGTGACAGCAGCAGCAGCAGCAGCAGCATGTAAAAGAAATGTTTCTCAGAATGACATGTAAACTATACCTTCTATATATGTATTATTCTGTGATTTGGGGTTCTTCTTAAAATGGCTATACTAACTTTTGAAATAGATGTTGCTTTTTCATCAGATATTTTGTTTTCTGCAGTGATGTATTCAGTGACTATGAGCCCCCTAGTGGATGGCAAGTGAAACAAAAATTTTGTGTGGGTTATACACAGTCAGTTAAAACACATTTTCAATTTTCAGCACCTTGCTGATGAAATACTCATTGCAAAAGCTTTTTAAATTACCAAATAATAAAATATATAAACATTTGCACATTTACAGTCTACAATAAATAACAACACCACTGTATAAAAAAATCCAGCCTATAATCTATATTTTCCAAAGACTACGCAAACTTTGATTTCTGCATCTCAAATGCCAAAGAATGAGCCGTGACAAAGTTGGTTTATAACCACAGGGTAAGTGGGACGGTGACATCAAATACTTCTCCCACCGCCACCTTTCAGCCACACTTCATGTTGTCCACGAGCGCTTTATATCCTGTGCTTAAAAGAGGAATGTTAACTATCTTATGTCTGAAAAGTTAGGGAAAAGACAGACTGTTGCTGGCTGTATTTCAGATCAGAACTTTGTTAACTGCACATGTGTTCCACACAGAATTAAATCATGTCAGAAGCTAAAAGTATAAGGTGGAGACCTATCAACTTCAAGCCAGTTTATACGGCAACTCAATGAAATATTTCATATAAAAAAACCCAGGACAAAAGCCAACCTATGCAGCTGGCAGGAGAGCAGGTGCAAACTGGACTGTCCTGGGCAAACGGGCATATATTGCAACTCTATTTATAGGTCTCTTCAATGAAGGAAACTTGACAATGGTCCAAGTTTAATTCAACTGAAAACAGAAAGCATTTACTCTCGCCAGCAGAGTAAACGAAGTACAGAAGTATACTCTCACCAGCAAAGTATTAGAGATCCAACTGCTCCAAATCCTCACGGATGTTAAATGATATCATGGTTTTCGTTTTTGTTTTTAAATTGTCGCTTTCCAAGTGAGTGCATTGAAAGTGTCTCGTCGCCTTGCTTTGCATCTTTCAAATGAATACAGACACAGGACATTCTCCTCGTGGTTTCATCAGGTTAGCAGCCGTTTGTGTATTTCTGCTGTGAAGAGAATCCTTTTTGCACTTTTAGGGGTTTTGCTTTGTCTTTTTTAGGCTGTGCCTGGCCTCTTAGCTGTAGCATGGGAACTCTTAATTGCAGCATGTGGGATCTAGTTCCCCAACCTGGGACTGAACCCAGATCACCTGCATTGGGAGATTGGAGTCTTAGCCTCTGGACTAGCAAGGAAGTCCCTTATTTATATTATTTAAAGGTAAGTGTTCTTTATATTTCTTTTTAAGCTACATGTATTGCAAATATTTTCTCTGGAAATTTCTTAAAGTTTAATTTGGTTATACATTTTCTTAGTATCTTTTGATGAACAAAGTTTTTATTTTTGATGATGTCTAGTTTGTCATTTTTTTGCATTTTATGGTTATCACTTTCTATGTTTATCTATAGAATCTTTGTCTACATCATGAAGAGAGCCTCCTCTGGTTCTTCCTAGAAGCTTTATAGTTTTAACCCAAAGCAAAGTCACAGTGATTTTCTTCTATAAGTTTTATACTTCTAATTTTTATTATTATAGCTATGATCCATTTTGGGCTATTTTTATGGTAAGAAAGCAAGCTTCAAATTTCATTTTTAAATGGATATTCACTGTTTCAGCACAATGAGACTTGTTTAAAGGCCAGAATACTGTCTATCTTCTTACTAGTCTTTGTACCACTAATAAGAATGAATATTCTATTGTTGTTTGACGGATTGTTCTGTAAATATCAATTAGGTCAGGTTGATTGATACTGGTTTTCAAGTCTACTATATCTTTGATGATTTTCTGCCTATGGTTCTATCAGTTACTGAGAGAAGCGTATTTATGACTCCAACCACTCCAATCACAACTGTCAGTCAGTTCAGTCGCTCAGTCATGTCCAACTCTTTGCGACCCCATGAATTGCAGCACGCAGGCCTCCCTGTCCATCACCAACTCCCGAAGTTCACTCAAACTCATGTGCATCAAGTTGGTGATGCCATCCAGCCATCTCATCCTCGGTCGTCCCCTTCTCCTCCTGCCCCCAATCCCTCCCAGCATCAGGGCCTTTTCTAATGAGTCAACTCTTTGCATGAGGTGGCCAAAGTATTGAAGTTTCAGCTTCAGCATCAGTCCTTCCAAAGAACACCCAGGACTGATCTCCTTTAGGATGGACTGGTTGGATCTCCTTGCAGTCCAAGGGACTCTCAGTAGGCTTCTCCAACACCACAGTTCAAAAGCATCAATTCTACGGCACTCAGCTTTCTTCACAGTCCAACTCTCACATCCATACATGACCACTGGAAAAACCATAGCCTTGACTAGATGGACCTTTGTTGGCAAAGTAATGTCTGCATTTAATATGCTATCTAGGTTGATCATAACTTTCCTTCCAAGGAGTAAGCGTCTTAATTTCATGGCTGCAGTCACCATCTGCAGTGATTTTGGAGCCCCAAAAAAATAAAGTCTGACACTGTTTCCACTGTTTCCCCNGTCCAACTCTCACATCCATACATGACCACTGGAAAAACCATAGCCTTGACTAGATGGACCTTTGTTGGCAAAGTAATGTCTGCATTTAATATGCTATCTAGGTTGATCATAACTTTCCTTCCAAGGAGTAAGCGTCTTAATTTCATGGCTGCAGTCACCATCTGCAGTGATTTTGGAGCCCCAAAAAAATAAAGTCTGACACTGTTTCCACTGTTTCCCCATCTATTTCCCATGAAGTGATGGGACCGGATGCCATGATCTTCGTTTTCTGAATGTTGAACTTTAAGCCAACTTTTTCACTCTCCTCTTTCACTTTCATCAAGAGGCTTTTTAGTTCCTCCTCACTTTCTGCCATAAAGGTGGTGTCATCAGCATATCTGAGGTTATTGATATTTCTCCCGACAATCTTTATTCCTGCTTGTGCTTCTTCCATCCCAGCATTTCTCATGATGTACTCTGCATATAAGTTAAATAAGCAGGGTGACAATATACAGCCTTGACGTACTCCTTTGCCTATTTGGAACCAGTCTGTTGTTCCATGTCCAGTTCTAACTGTTGCTTCCTGACCTGCATATAGGTTTCTCAAGAGGCAGATCAGGTAGTCTGGTATTCCCATCTCTTTCAGAATTTTCCACAGTTTATTGTGATCCACAAAGTCAAAGGCTTTGGCATAGTCAATAAAGCAGAAATAGATGTTTTTCTGAAACTCTCTTGCTTTTTCGATGATCCAGTGGCTGTTGGCAATTTGATCTCTGGTTCCTCTGCCTTTTCTAAAACCAGCTTGAATATCTGGAAGTTCACAGTTCACGTATTGCTGAAGCCTGGCTTGGAGGCTTTACAACTGTGGATTTGTTGATTTCTCCCTGTAGTTTTATCAGTTTTCCCTTCATGTATTTTTAAGTTCTGTTAATATAGACATAGACATTTAGGATTTTTATGTCCTCTTGAGTAACTAACTTCTTCATTATTATGAAATAACTTAGAGTTAAGTCCTAGAGCCAACTTGGTGTTCATCATTCAGTAAATACTGAAGGTCTGTGTGTAAAACACTGGACTGAGATCTTTGCTAAAATAAAAAGTCATAAAATAGGTCAAAACCTCTACAGGATATAGTTAAAAATTAAACTAAAGCTCCTAAAAGCAAGAAAATGTAACATAATTTTCCTTCAAGCATAGTTCTAGGTCCATAGATTTAAATCAATTAAACCTCTTTTTGAGGCTGCTGGTTTCTGGATGATTTTAAAGAACAAAGTACTAATAATATTGTACTTTAAACTGGAGCTATATTCTTTATGAGACAATCCATTTTACTGTCCAAGTCAAATATTGCTAGAAGACTCATTCCAGTAAGGCAGGAGAGACATGGGGAGAGAGAAAGACAAGACAGTGAGAGAGGAGAGGGAGGTAAGGGGAGCAAGGAAACAGGCTTACCTGAAGTAATTTAAATAGAAACAGAAGAAAGTGAGCAAAGAATGGAGAAACTGCAACACTGCTAAGAGAGCTAACCACTCTCTCTCTAGGACAGGCAAAGGCAAACTTTTTTTGTAAAGGGTCATAGATATTATCGGAGAAGGCAGTGGCACCCCATTCCAGTACTCTTGCCTGGAAAATCCCATGGACAGAGGAGCCTGGTAGGCTTCAGTCCATGGGTTCGCAAAGAGTCAGACATGACTGAGCAACTTCACTTTCATGCATTGGAGAAGGAAACGGCAACCCACTCCAGTGTTCTTGCCTGGAGATCCCAGGGACGGGGGAGCCTGGTGGGCTGCCGTCTAGGGGGTTGCACAGAGTCGGACACGACTGAAACGACTTAGCGGCAGCGGCAACATAGATATTTTAGGCTATGAAGCCCATATAACTGGTTTCTTCTAACTGCTCAGCTCTGGAGTTTTAGCTGAAATTAGCGACAGACAATAAGTAAACTAACAGATGTGTCTGTGTTCCAACAAAACTTTTTACAAGACATACAGCACAGATTGGATGCCAGCAACAGCGTTTGCTGATCCCTTGCTCTAGGGAAAAAAAATTCAAAAGGTCACACATATATGCCTAATAAATTAATATAGAACCTGCATCAAAAAAAAAAAATAAACACTCTTTCCTGCTTATGATAAGGGAAATTATTCTTGAAGAGAAAGTATTTTCCAAGTAAAAGTTTATACAAATGATAACCAATTCCATCTTCTAGGTATAATTACCAAATCTGATATTAAACTCTCGACTTTTTCCTTAACTAAAAGTAATTCTTATTAACAAAAGGGGCTATTGGTTTGACTTGTATGAGGTTCAGAACAGAAGGATATAATTAAATTGAGTCAGTAAAGGATATAAATACATTGAGTCAGTAAAGTATGCATTTACTGGTTTCAGGTGTCAAAGGCACGAGGCAAAAAAAGAATTTAAAAAAGAACGACTACATCTCGCTTCCCCATCAGTTCAGTTCAGTCACTCAGTCGTGTCCGACTCTCTGCAACCCCATGAATCGCAGCACGCCAGGCCTCCCTGTCCATCACCAACTCCCAGAGTTCACTCAAACTCATGTGCATCAAGTTGGTGATGCCATCCAGCCATCTCATCCTCTGTTGTCCCCTTCTCCTCCTGCACCCAATCCCTCCCAGCATCAGGGCCTTTTCCAATGAGTCAACTCTTTGCATGAGGTGGCCAAAGTACTGGAGTTTCAGCTTCAGCATCAGTCCTTCCAATGAACACCCAGGACTGATCTCCTTTAGGATGGACTGGTTGGATGTCCTTGCAGTCCAAGGGACTCTCAAGAGTCTTCTCCAACACCACAGTTCAAAAGCATCAATTCTTCAGTGCTCAGCTTTCTTCACAGTCCAACTCTCACATCCATACATGACCACTGGAGAAACCATAGCCTTAACTAGATGGACTTTTGTTGGCAAAGTAAATACGCTATCTAGGTTGGTCATAACTTTCCTTCCAAGCAGAAAATTAAAATTAATCTTTTAATTTCATGGCTGCAGTCACCATCTGCAGTGATTTTGGAGCCCCCCAAAATAAAGTCTGACACTGTTTCCACTGTTTCCCCCTCTATTTCCCATGAAGTGATGGGACCAGATGCCATGATCTTAGTTTTCTGAATGTTGAACTTTCAACATTCATAATTCTGAATTATGCTTCCCCATAATGGGTCAGAATTCTACTGTTCATTTGGGCTAGTACTTTGTAAGTGAAAGAAGTATCAAGGGATAATACTTAAAGAAATACATTTGTTTTTACCACCTTCTTCAAAGATTAGAGATATGCTTCTAATTTCCCTACAATGGTGAAGTAATTACTCATAAATTTGTTGGATTTATTTTTAACATCTATAACCTCTTAACAATATGCAGTCCAAAACTTAATAATCTATTATGTGATCCAGGGTTCTAGTATTTCCTTTTTTCTTCCTAAACCTAACTTTCTAGAGTCCAAAGGAAACTATCTCATTCAGCTATCGAGCTTTTGAAGGAGTCTGCTTCCATTATCCATTTTATTGCCATTTATTCCTTTAAAATCCTATCTCCATTGGTTATCATCTGTTCTTTTTTTTTATCAAAGCTCATATACTGTGACCATTATACTTGCCATTTCACAATTTTTCCTGATTTGTGAAGTCCCTGTGTAGCAGACACTGCTGCTGTCTTAACCCACATTGCCTTATTCCTTCACTGTCCCCTACACAGTGGTGCTTTCTTCCTGTATTTGTAATATGCTACCTGACCGCTTTCTCTGGCACAGGAATATGCTTGAGCAGTGAGTTCCAGAGAGTTAATACCCACCAGAAATAGTCTTAATCCAATAGCAAAAGAAAGTTATAGACAAATATCCCCAGCCTCCTTGCCCATTGCATGGGATAACTCTGAGGAAATGATGCTTTGTCTCTCAAAAGTACCAGTAAGATGGAGACACAAGGGCTAAGAGGTTAAGGAATGTATTCAATGAATGCATTCAGTGCTGTATTCCTTCCTTAACTGGATCACTTCCCACCTCCATACAGGCAATGCCCTGGATTGCCTCACACATAAAACTACCTGCTCTTAAATTTTTGTGTCCTTAAGGTGGTCCTCAATCTAAGATGGTCCTCTAACCTTAAAATTCCTGAGTTCCTGAGACTTTGCACTGAGACGTGTTCACAGCATACCAGCCATGAAATCACCACTGTTTTGCCCAAGATAGGATTGACACTGTCTGTTTCACTTTTGCTAGTTTTCAAACAACCAGCATGGCCATCATTTCATTATTTTCCTAAGATGTAGCAACACAATAGGGTGATGGCTTTAGGCATCTTCTAAAGTGACTCCCCCTGAAGAAGGAAACGGCAACCCATTCCCGTATTCCTGCCTAGGAAATCCCATGGACAGAGGAGCCTGGTGGGCTATAGTCCGTGAGATCACAAAGAGTTAGACGTGGCTTAGCAACTGAACACCAACAACAAAGTGACTCGCAGTTACCTTATCTTATAATTGAGTGCTCCTGTAACAGAGGCAGGCATGCCTCAGCTAAGCTGGACGCCAGGGGCGTGGGGGATGGGGCTGAGGGTACGCCTCCAGGGGCATGTTTGCTGGCAGCAGGCAAGGCTCTGAGCCAGCAGAGGAGTCGAGACGGCCAGACCCCAAACAGCCAGGAGCCTGGAGGGCCATGGCCACCAGGGGCCAGGTCTAGCTGGTAGCCAGCCTGGCTTGGGTCCTTCCGCCTCAGCTGAGCACCTTCCCCACCCCACAGACATGCAGGATCACAGTCTTCCAGTTCTCAGCCAATGCTCCCCTCTTGGATTTCGAGTCTGAGCTTTTCCATTTCTGGCACCTGGCGGGGTGTCCAGCCAGAGAAGACTGACTGGGTGGCAGACAGAGGTTGGAGGGCACCACCATCCTACCTAGGGTCAGACCTCAGACCAGCGGCCAAAGCCCAGGCTCCGCAGAAAGACAGTTAAGAGCTGTCACTGTGAAAATGGGCGGGGGCCAGCTGTCCAGTCCCTGGGTCAGGAAGATCCCCTGGAGGCGGAAATGACAACCCACTCCAGTATCCTTGCCTGGAGGATCCCATGGATAGAGGAGCCTGGTGGGCTACGGTCCATGGGGTCACACAGAGTCAGACACGACTGAAGGGACTAAGCGGCGGCAGGTGCCCTCAAGCTGGAGGGGGATCTACATCACAAAACGCAACTCAAGTTCTGTTACTAAGAAACTCCTACTGAGCAGAATCTGATGTTAACCTTGAAGGAGAGACTTGCTCCTTGTCCTCAGATTGTAATAGGGGCAGTGAGGGCAGGCAGCCCTTAGCACGCCACTCTCACCCGGCCAGCATGTGGCCCTTAGCACAAGGCCCTTAGAGCAGTGGCTAGCGGCCCCCCTCTGCCAAGAGTCAGACCCCCAGCGGTCCTCCAGGCAGAAAGCGCAATGAAAGGCAGGTCGTGCCCTCTGTCCCAGGCCCTCCTGGGCCTCCGACCTGGGGCCCAGCAGGTGAGCTGGGGTGGCCTGGGACAGGCTAAGGGCTGTGCCCTGCAAAGTTCCAGAGCCCCTGCCAAGGCTGCCCAGTGGCTGGGCCCAGGCCTTTACCAAATGGCGGGGACAGTCTCCGTGAATCACAGTCCATGGAGGCCTCAGCACCTGAGTATGTGGATACTGTCATTAAGGTAGCAGCTTCAGTCTGTCCATTCAAGTTTCAAAAACTGGCTCAGCTTGATCAGTTGTCTACCCCTAGGAGGTGGCCAGAGGTCGGGATTAAGCTGTAAGAACACTGTACTCCATTACTTCAGTTCCACCTCTGTGGTTGGGGCTATTCTCAAAGAAGGGCAATTGTTGTGAGCTGGGAATTAATCTGACTGGTATTTGCCACGAATGATTCTCTCCAGTTTAAATGAAAAGCCTGCAGTCCTGGGCACCGGGTTCCCTCAGTGATGACAGCCGCGCAGTGTCTGGGGACCCAGGCCTGAGAGCACTGCCAGCCTCATCTGCCAGGCCCAGACCCCCGTAAGAGGACCCAGACTGGGTGAACACTCCTGGGCAGGGTAACCAGCCCCCTTCTCTTAGCCAGGGCCTGGACCTCAGAGAGCAGAAGTTGAGTCTCGGGACCTTGCTTTTTCTTGTCAGAACAGAGAATATCATTTGTTTCGGTGGAGGTTTGCAGAAATATTCTTACCCAACCATGACGTGACCTTAAGAACAAAGGATCTGACGCTAACTGCACCCCTCCCTCACCTTTCCTATAAAGGGCTTCGCTGAAAGCTTTTGGGATTCTGAGGATGTGAGCCACCCATCTCCTCTCATGGCATGTCAATATATCTTTCTCTGTTCCAGACTCCGAAGCTTTGGTACCATTTGGCCTCACTGTGCATGGGGCACACAGACTCGCATTTTAGTAACACTCAGAACCTACCATCCTGTAAGCACAACTTAGATTTGTGTTTCAACAAATGTATGACTTTATAGTTGTTCACATGTAAATGCATCTGCCACTTCCAGATAACAAACATAGTGTGAACTAGATTTTTTTTTTAATTGCCAGTTCAAACAGAGGAATATGACATAGAAAAATAATCTTCGCAACAAAATTTTTCATTCTCCCCCTTCCAAAATTAGGAAACCTAAGGCCCATAAACTATTTTTAAAAGTCTAACACTTTGAACATAGAGAAGCCCATTGAACTGAGCCAAAGAGTTAGTAACAGAGTTAGTCAATGGAAAAATCAAACTATGAAACCCTTTTATCAGCTGGAAAACCACTTCATGCTTCATCCTGAGGTAGAACTTTGGAAATGTGACTAATCTTCCCCATTCTCTCAATTCCTCTTCCGGTTGGTCCCACCGATCTAACCTCTCCAAAGTATCTTAAAAACCATCTCTTTCATTCCCATTGCTCTTACGCCCATTTGTCTTCCCTGCGATCATAACCGCCTACCCAGGCTCCCTGTTTCATTTCACTTCTTTATTCTGGGACAATCTGACACTCCCTCATCAAATCTAAGACTGTTCAAACATATAAGAGCTCAAGTCCTAACATCACTTTCAGCATTTCTATAAACATACGGACATTTACATTATATTTAGACAGCTCATTTGTTGCCTAAACATGCCGTGTATTTTTACTTCTGTTTGGAACGAAGTTTAAAAATAATATTTACCTAAAGATTAAGCAAAATGTTTACCTGTCTGAAGCTACGTCACTGGCAATTTGGTGCTTCACTCCTGACCCATTTTTAATAGAATCCTGTCTTGTGAGCCCATGAGATCGACTTTTCTCCACTGCAGGTGCAGATAAGTCACCTGAGGGTCCTTGGAACTGGGCCTGCCCATGCAGTTTTGCTTTCTTCTCCTGAGGCGCCTCCTCGTTCCGCAGTCCTCTGAGAACCTTTTGCTCAGGTTGCTGTGGTGTATTAGATCCACTATTATAAAACCATGCTCCCGATTTAGTGAGGATTTCTTGTTGTTTTCGGCACAAATTACATACCCACATAACCTGCACGTGAATATACAGGGAAAAGAAATTAGTGTTTCCAAAGTTAAAAGCAAGTGAAAAGAGAGACAACAACTCAAGCTAACAACATATATACATATATATGTATGTATGATCATTCTTTCTAAACTTAAAACATAATCCAGATTAACTACTATTGATAATTACATCACGTATCTTTTAACTCTGTCAAAATAACTATAATGAAATAGACAATATTTACTGTCAGTAGAAATACCAGACTAGAAAGTATAATTACTAGTTGTTTCTTTGTAGTCTTTAATTGCTTTTTATTTAAATTAGAGGCATAGTAAAATACACAGAAAATGGATTCTGAGGCTAGAAAAAATTGGATTTAATACCAACTCCAAGGAACCTTGGCAACCATTTTTATTTTGTTCTCTCTTCAAATTGGATATACATTACTTTTCATGTTTCTCCAACTAAATTAAAACTTCAGCAAGGGACTGAACCTTCATGTTTATAAAACTTAGTTCCCTTAATGATGAAATAAGAAAGAGGGATAGTAATATTCATTTTCCTATTACTGTTTTGAGGATTGAAATATTCATTTTCCTATTATTGTTTTGAGGATTGAAATAATTTATATAAAATGTCTGGCACAATGGCACAACACCTGGCTTATGCTGGACTTTCAGTAGGTTACTTACTAATAATAGGTTAATCTTTTATCACCAAATATATTACAGCTTCTTGAGGGGTTTTATGTCTTTTGAGTAGCTCTTAATGGCTAAAATAAAGCTAGGAATATTGCTGATTAATAGAAACCCAAACATTTCATAATTTTACTAGGCCACTTCACATAAAATGCCCAATTTAACCATTTTTAAGTGCACAGTTCAGTAGCATTAAGTATATTCATATTGTTGTGAAACATATCTCCGAAATTTGTGTGTCTTGTAAAATTCCAAGTCTATATCCACTAAACAGCAAATTCCCTTCTCTCCCTCCCATCCCCTGGTAACCATCATCCTACTCTTGATTTTTTAATAGATGTGTTTTTCAGACTCCAGGAATCAAAGAATTTTAAAGCTAACATCTGTATGGGCAGATAAACTTTATCTTCTTCCGAAAAATGTTTTTCAATTAATCAAGAAAAAAATCGAGAGATTTAAATGTCATATTTATGTCAAATACTGAATCTTAAGGCTCTCCAGATGGCTAAACATTTCTCCTGGGTTTGAATCAATTATAATCATATAGATAATCACAGTAAAAGAAAAATTTGACATGCTATTTTCAACTGATACAAGGATGCTTTTGTAAAATGCAATCTAAAGTTTCTGCTTCATTGCCCATTATTTCAGTTCACAATGTATGTATCCACATTGAACAACACTGTACTTGATCATTTTAATTTTGTTCTCTCTTCAAACTGGATAACATTTCTCCAACTAAATTCAAAGCTCACTGGGGGCAACATCTATATCTTCTATTTGAATAATGCACATGCGTGCATGCTCAGTTGCTAAGTTCAGTTCAGTCACTCAGTCAATTCTGACTCTTTGTGACCCCGTGGACTGCAGCACGCCAGACCTCCCTGTCAGTGATTGAGTCGGTGATGCCATCCAACCATCCCATGCTCTGTCATCCCTTTCTCCTCCTGCCTTCAATCATTCCCAGCATCAGGGTCTTTTCAAATGAGTCAGCTCTTTGCATCAGGTAGCCAAAGAACTGGAGTTTCAGCTTCAGCATCAGTCCTTCCAATGAATATTCAGGACTGATCTCCTTCAGAATGGACTGGTTGGATATCCTTGCAGTCCAAGGGACTCTCAAGAGTCTTCTCCAACACCACAGCTCAAAAGCATCAATTCTTCGGCCCATCTTTGCATAAGATGTTCCCTTGGTATCTCTAATTCTCTTGAAGAGATCTCCAGTCTTTCTCATTCTGTTGTTTTCCTCTATCTCTTTGCATTGATTGCTGAAGAAGGCTTTCTTATCTCTCCTTGCTTTCTTTATAGTCCAACTCTCACATCCATACATGACTACTGGAAAAACCATAGCTTTGACTAGATGGACCTTTGTTGACAAACTAAAGTCTCTACTTTCTAACATGCTGTCTAGGTTGTAACTTTTCTCCCAAGGAGCAAACGTCTTTTAATTTCATGGCTGCAGTCACCATCTGCAGTGATTTTGGAGCCCAAGAAAATAAAATCTGACACTGTTTCCACTGTTTCCCCATCTATTTCCCATGAAGTGATGGGACTGGATGCCGTGATCTTAGTTTTCTGAATGTTAAGTTTTAAGCCAACTTCTTCACTCTCCTCTTTCACCTTCATCAAGAGGCTCTTTAGTTCTTCTTTGCTTTCTGCCATAAGGGTGGTGCCATCTGCATATCTGAGGTTATTGATATTTCTCTCGGCAATCTTGACTCCAGCTTGTGCTTCATCCAGCCCAGCGTTTCTCATGATGTGCTCTGCATAGAAGTTAAATAAGCACAGTGACAACATATAGCCTTGACGTACTCCTCTCCCTATTTGGAACCAGACTGTTGTTCCATGTCCATTTCTAACTTGCTTCCTGACCTGCATACAGGTTTCTCAAGAGGCAGGTCAGGTGGTCCAGTATTCCCATCTCTTGAAGAATTTTCCAGAGTTTGTTTTGGTCCACACACTCAAAGGCCTTGGCATTGTCGATAAAGCAGAAGTAGATGTGTTTCTGGAACTCTCTTCCTTTTTCGATGATGCAGTGGATGTTGGCAATTTGATCTCTGGTTCCTCTGCCTTTTCTAAAACTAGTTTGAACATCTGGAAGTTCACAGTTCACATACTGTTTAAGTCTGGCTTGGAGAATTTTAAGCATTACTTTACTAGCATGTGAGATGAGTGCAATTGTGTGATAGCTTGAGCATTCTTTGGCATTGCCTTTCTTTGGAATTGGAATGAAAACTGACCTTTTCCAGTCCTGTGGCCATGGCTGAGTTTTCCAAATTTGCTGGCATATTGAGTGCAGCACTTTCATAGCATCATCTCTGAGGATTTGAAATAGCTCAACTGGAATTCCATCACCTCCACCAGCTTTGTTAGTAGTGATGCTTCCTAAGGCCCACTTGCCTTCACATTCCAGGATATCTGGCTCTAGGTGAGTGATCACACCATCATGGTTATCTGGGTCATGAGGATCTTTTTGTATAGTTCTTCTGTGTATTCTTGCCACCTTTTTTTCTTAGTATCTTCTGCTTCTGCTAAATCCATACCATTTCTATCTTATCGAGCCCATCTTTGCATAAGATGTTCCCTTGGTATCTCTAATTCTCTTGAAGAGATCTCCAGTCTTTCTCATTCTGTTGTTTTCCTCTATCTCTTTGCATTGATTGCTGAAGAAGGCTTTCTTATCTCTCCTTGCTTTCTTTATAGTCCAACTCTCACATCCATACATGACTACTGGAAAAACCATAGCTTTGACTAGATGGACCTTTGTTGACAAACTAAAGTCTCTACTTTCTAACATGCTGTCTAGGTTGTAACTTTTCTCCCAAGGAGCAAACGTCTTTTAATTTCATGGCTGCAGTCACCATCTGCAGTGATTTTGGAGCCCAAGAAAATAAAATCTGACACTGTTTCCACTGTTTCCCCATCTATTTCCCATGAAGTGATGGGACTGGATGCCGTGATCTTAGTTTTCTGAATGTTAAGTTTTAAGCCAACTTCTTCACTCTCCTCTTTCACCTTCATCAAGAGGCTCTTTAGTTCTTCTTTGCTTTCTGCCATAAGGGTGGTGCCATCTGCATATCTGAGGTTATTGATATTTCTCTCGGCAATCTTGACTCCAGCTTGTGCTTCATCCAGCCCAGCGTTTCTCATGATGTGCTCTGCATAGAAGTTAAATAAGCACAGTGACAACATATAGCCTTGACGTACTCCTCTCCCTATTTGGAACCAGACTGTTGTTCCATGTCCATTTCTAACTTGCTTCCTGACCTGCATACAGGTTTCTCAAGAGGCAGGTCAGGTGGTCCAGTATTCCCATCTCTTGAAGAATTTTCCAGAGTTTGTTTTGGTCCACACACTCAAAGGCCTTGGCATTGTCGATAAAGCAGAAGTAGATGTGTTTCTGGAACTCTCTTCCTTTTTCGATGATGCAGTGGATGTTGGCAATTTGATCTCTGGTTCCTCTGCCTTTTCTAAAACTAGTTTGAACATCTGGAAGTTCACAGTTCACATACTGTTTAAGTCTGGCTTGGAGAATTTTAAGCATTACTTTACTAGCATGTGAGATGAGTGCAATTGTGTGATAGCTTGAGCATTCTTTGGCATTGCCTTTCTTTGGAATTGGAATGAAAACTGACCTTTTCCAGTCCTGTGGCCATGGCTGAGTTTTCCAAATTTGCTGGCATATTGAGTGCAGCACTTTCATAGCATCATCTCTGAGGATTTGAAATAGCTCAACTGGAATTCCATCACCTCCACCAGCTTTGTTAGTAGTGATGCTTCCTAAGGCCCACTTGCCTTCACATTCCAGGATATCTGGCTCTAGGTGAGTGATCACACCATCATGGTTATCTGGGTCATGAGGATCTTTTTGTATAGTTCTTCTGTGTATTCTTGCCACCTTTTTTTCTTAGTATCTTCTGCTTCTGCTAAATCCATACCATTTCTATCTTATCGAGCCCATCTTTGCATAAGATGTTCCCTTGGTATCTCTAATTCTCTTGAAGAGATCTCCAGTCTTTCTCATTCTGTTGTTTTCCTCTATCTCTTTGCATTGATTGCTGAAGAAGGCTTTCTTATCTCTCCTTGCTATTCTTTGGAACTCTGCATTCAAATGAGTATATCTTTCCTTTTCTCCTTTGCCTTTTGCTTCTTTTCTATTAATAGCTATTTGTGAGGCCTTCTCAGACAACCATTTGCCTTTTTGCGTTTCTTTTCCCTGGGGATGGTCTTGATCCCTGCCTCCTGTACAGGGTCAGGAACCTCCCGTCCATGGTTCCTCAGGCACTCTGTCTATCAGATCTAATCCCTTGAATGTATTTGCTCAGTCAGTTGCCCAGCGTGTCCAATTCTTGCGACCCTATGGACTGTAGCCCACCAGGTTCCTCTGTCCATGAGATTCTCCAGGCAGAAATACTGGAGTGGGTTGCCATTTCCTACTCCAGGGGATCTTCCAAACCCAGGAATCAAACCCGGTCTCCTGTGTTCCTTGCATTGGCAGCAGGAGTACCACTGAGCCACATGGGAAAACCTATTTGCATAATAAGACTTTATACATTATAGAACAGTAAGACCTTCTAAATGCTTGCTAACTTGAGATCATCTGAAATCTTTCTGGGGGATGCAATGTAATAAAATTTTTATGCTATTACTCTAAGATTCATGTTGCATCCTTTTCCAAAAGAATTAGTCGTCAATAATGTTAATTTTTGTTACTATCTAATTTTTATAATAAGAAAGCATTTTTGATATTAAAATACCAAAATCTCACTCAAATTTTTAAAAATACATCATAGTTCAAATTTCTTTTGTTTTGAATACATATGAAACATTATACATCTAACTCATCAACAGTCTCAAAAATCAAATTTCAACCAAAATCTTCAGCCTTTAAATGCCATCTTGTGACAAATGTAGGTACTGCAGATCTCTTTTAAAAGTGAAAGCAACTAAATATAGAACCAGAAAATAACGTTAAAAATTAAATTTGAATGTTTCTGCTTTTTAAAAAAAAAATTATGATTCATGTTAACAGTGATAATACATCTATATGATTTTATGATATGAAGTTATCTGGACTAAGTCACACTCAGAATATTGAAGAATAACATCCTTTTGCAGCTGGTAATTGATAATGAAACAGAAATAAGAGTTTGTGAGACAGACAACTATCCAATCATGCTCATTTGCAGAAATAACTTACTGCTGCTTCATTATTTGTCACAAGGTAGGCAGGTTACTTAAGCTCTTCCAGAGAGTCTCAAGAGTGTCTCTAGAACAGCAGCCTAAGTATCCCCTGGAAACTTTAGAAGTGCACCTTTTCAGGCTACACCCCAGACTTACTGAATCAGAAACTGGGAAAGAACGCAGAAGTCTGTTATTTTCTCTTATTTATTGACAAATCCTCCAGGTGATTCTGGTGTTTGGTAAAGAGAGCCACCAAGGCAGCAATCCCCAATTCAGTGTGTTCAGTGAATTACAAGTGTGTTCCTCACAGTGACTAGGCTAGGCTAGAGGAGGCCATAACCAGCCCTACCAATTTACGTCAGTGTAAACTAGGTAAATGTAAGATACTACCTAGACAGCACTTTGGTACGCAGAAGTCTGTTATTTTCTCTTATTTATTGACAAATCCTCCAGGTGATTCTGGTGTTTGGTAAAGAGAGCCACCAAGGCAGCAATCCCCAATTCAGTGTGTTCAGTGAATTACAAGTGTGTTCCTCACAGTGACTAGGCTAGGCTAGAGGAGGCCATAACCAGCCCTACCAATTTACGTCAGTGTAAACTAGGTAAATGTAAGATACTACCTAGACAGCACTTTGGTGACTAAGGTCCGTCTAGTCAAGGCTATGGTCTTTCCAGTAGTCATGTATGGATGTGAGAGTTGGACTGTGAAGAAGGCTGAGCGCCGAAGAATCGATGCTTTTGAACTGTGGTGTTGGAGAAGACTCTTGAGAGTCCCTTGGACTGCAAGGAGATCCAACCAGTCCAATCTGAAGGAGATCAGTCCTGGGATTTCTTTGGAAGGAATGATGCTAAAGCTGAAACTCCAGTACTTTGGCCGCCTCATGCGAAGAGTTGACTCATTGGAAAAGCCCTGATGTTGGGAGGGATTGGGGGCAGGAAGAGAAGGGGACAACAGAGGATGAGATGGCTGGATGGCATCACCGACTCAATGGACGTGAGTCTGAGTGAACTCCGGGAGCTGGTGATGGACAGGGAGGCCTCGCATGCTGCGATTCATGGGGTTGCAGAGTTGGACACGACTGAGCAACTGAACTGATGATACTATTTGTACAAGTTTATAAATTTAAGTTAACTCATTGTATGAACAGTATCATTTCCAGGTAGCGCAGAATGAAAAAATAAAAAGAACTAGAAACACTATGAGCTTAGTTTTCCTTATCTGTTAACACTCAGTGGATATCAATATATAAAATAAATGACTGCAAGGTGTGAAGGATGCTGTCTGATTCCTATTAAAGATACTATGTATTAATACTTTTCCCATACTCTCTGGACTATCCACATTGTACTGTGCTTAATTGCTTAGTCGTGTCCGACTCTTTGCAACTCCATAGACTATAGCCCACCAGGCTCCTCTGTCCACGGGATTCTCCAGGCAAGAATATTGGAGTGGGTTGCCACGCCCTCCCAAGGGAATCTTCCGAACCCAGGGATCAAACCCAGGTTTCCCCCCTTTGCAGGTGGATTCCCTACCATCTGAGCCACCAGGGAATTCTGACTAGATCCTATGTTCCTTCCTAAACTGCTGGTCTCTAGTAATCCTCATATCCTAACACCTCATTACCTTTCTCTCACTATCTCCTCCTACTTTTGGATTAAGAATCTATTAATCTTGAAGGATCAGAAAGCCTAAATCCACTTGTTTAAATTAATACAGAAACTGACAATTGCACTTGAAGCCCTTTACATACACTGCAACTTATCAATTGCTGATACTGAACAATGTCTTACAAACACATAGATGTGCTGTGAAGTGAATTTTCACTAATTGGCTATGAAACAATTGATGTCTATAGAGCTGAATTCTGTGTCTGTGGAAAAAATTAACTAATTTGGGATAAAATAGCAGGACTTTTGTTAATGGAATCCTTTAGCCAGTTAAGTTTACCTTATGATAAATGCTTTTAAAACATCTTAGAAATATATATGCTCATAAATCACCAAGGTCAAAGCCTATTAGTTTGGCTGGTCATCATTTATCAAAAAAAAAAAAAAAACTAGGCCCTGAGAATACAAAGACACAGAGGATTCAAAATTATAAGGTATTATTACTTTCAGTTCTAAATATGCCAATATTTTCAAAGTAATACAGCAATATACAAGATGAAATAACTAGTGACCCAAATGTGTCCCTTATTACCATATGTTCCATTCCACAAACATCCTTGTTGGGGTTAAAAAGGGGAAAAAACTAAGGAAAATAGAAATATCTCTTCAAAACCCTAAAAATGATAAATGTAATAGCTAAACTTCATAGTCACAAACAAAACTATGTTAACTGCATACAATAACTTAAAGGAATGTAAACCTCTGAAAACTCTGATTTTCTTCTAAATAGGGATAATAAATAATAGAGTATTTCAGAGAAATGAAGGATTACTGCTTAGAGACTGGTGCTAATGAGACCAAGGCAAAGTTGATAAAACCAGCTAACTTTGCACAGAATAAAGAAATTTACTAAACTCCAGTCTAATCAAACTAGGCTCTACCACTAATCTATAATGCTTGTCAATGTGTGCATTTGTCAGAAAAAAGGTGTTAAATTGATTGGTTTAACCCTATCACATGACTAGAAAACTGTGGAAGACGCTAGCTAGCTATTAAATTTATTTCCTTTGTCTCTTAGAAAATTACATTTCCTAATCTCCCTTGTGGAGATGGCCATTATTATGTTCTGGCCAATGGATTACAAGCGAAATGATATGTGCCATTTCATGACCATTCAAAACTCTCATATGCTATGATCAAGCTCTTCAGTCAAGACCCTGGGGGATAAAGGATCCATTAAAAAACACAGGAGGAGCCTGGGAATCTGAATGACTATTTGGAAGGGAGTCTCTGATGATCAGCCACAGACAGCAGTGTGGGCCTCACACTGGGAGAAATAGAATTCTATTATGTTGAGCTACAGAAACTTTCTAAGTTTATCATTTGCAGTTGACTAATTCAAAATCTTTCTAAAGCACATGTTCTACTGAATGCGTCACTAGCATACTCTTTATATGTGAAGAACAATGCATTACTAAAAAGGCATGAAAATGTGCTTCAGTGTTGTTCTGGAGCCAACTTTCACTGAGTCTTAAGAACGGCTTGTGCACATTTCTTCTCAACTCTGCATTCGATGAAGTAACCTAAGTTACTTGAAGGCAGCCATTGTGGATGTTTTTATAGACTATGAAAATTGGAAAATACCACCAACCAGGACATTTTCTTACAGAGAGCCTGTGGTTAGCATTTATCAGTACTTCACTGAATATAATGTATTTAATATAATCTCCTAAAAGATTATACATTTAGTATTAAAAGATAAACTTGGATGAAGCTGTAATTTACCATAAAATTAATTCAGACCATAAAATTCCAATTTATTTATAGATGTGCAAGTAACTATTAACACTAACTCATTCATTATTTATTCATTCACTCAGTATTCACTAAATGCCTAGTGTATGCCAGACACTATGCTAAGAGCTGGCAAATACAGCTCAGCAGACATAGATTTTGCTGTGGAGTTTAAAGCATAGTAAGGAAGACAAATAATTGCAAATGACTGTACAAATATTCTTTAGATTACTATTATGAGAAATGCTACAAAAGGAATACAATCACATCATAAATCCCAGATGCTTCCTCTCCCCAGGCCCAGGCTGCATGTGGGAAAAAAAGAACACAGAGATTTGCAAGAGGCCTAGAAATCCAGAAAAGTCAATTACAGCATTACCCTACTGTTCCCATGATTAGATCTATGGTGTTTCTGTCCCTCAAAAGGTAGAGTTCAGTGGCACTGCAGGCTACTAAAAACCTACATGCCCCTTCCCTAGCGCGGTCATGGTACAATTGGCAAGGAAGTACCAGACCATATTTTAAGAGGATTAAAGTTTTTCAAACATGTTCCTTAAGGAATTAAGAGATCAATGTAATTTCAATGTAATGGGTTTACAGATTAGAAAACAAGTATCAGAAATTTTCTTCCATCTGATACCCCAAGACAAGCAGCCAGACTTTGCCAAATTCCCTATGAACCACAAGCATGGCATCTCTAGCTAACATACAATCATATTTGTCAGCTGATACAGGAGAATTCAGCAGTGTCTTCATTAAGTCCCTCAGGAGACAGCAGCAGCACAGAAGAAATTTTTACTTGGAACATCTCCAAGTCTTAGCTGGCTATTGATAATGGCTTTGAAAAATCACTCCACAAAGAAACATAGCTTGTTTATTTCTCTAATTATTTATCTGATTTTCCTCAACAGCAGATTAGCCAGATTTCTTTTACAACTACGTACTAAATTTTAGCCTGATAAATAGCTCCTTTGGCTAAATTCTCTATGCTTTACGTTTCTACCCCTTCCCCTGCTGTTTTCTAAGAAAGTATCTGGGTGTCCCGTGGAGCTTCTGCTGCTGAAATCCGCAGCTCACCTAACTCATAGTCTGGTTCTTCTACTCTATTCAGACAGGACTGTGCTCCATTGTTGACTTGATCTCACTTCAGCTCCCAAGGCTCTGTTGACTCCTAGTCTCTGAACAATTCTCCATTCAGTCATGGCCCAAGGTAGCTGTACTGCAGTCTCTACTGCAAAGCGGCCACATCCCTCATCCCTCACCACTGGGGGAGTGTCACAGCAGGGACATGCAGCTACTTCTGTGTCCTCCATGCCACCCTGGAACTGAAGATAGTTCTGGAAAGCTAATGCGGGAAGGATATCCAGAAAGGTATCTCTTCCAAGAACCTCGAATATTAGTAAGGGTAAAAAGTTGCCCTTTGACTTAACTAATAAGCATCCTCATCCTGAGTCAAAGACTAGAAAGAACAGACTAGAACATTACTCTGATCATTTTTGCCTTCCTACTGTCACTCTTCTTTCTCACCATGTGCAGGGATAGAAGCGGCAGACTCTTCCTTGACTGTGTACCTTTTCTGTATACCTGACACTCTCCCCAAGAACCCTCAGGCTTGGACTTAGAACTGTGGCATCCCCCTTCACCATTCCAAAGCTTCCCAAAAGAAGCCAGCTTACTGATAAATAATCTAAACCAAGAAGCACTTCGAATATACTATACCTATTTACTGTCAGTTATGGTCAAAGATTAATATTCACCAAAGTGCCAAGTATGAGCCAGAACCACACCTAGAGAAAGAAGAACTGGGAACTTCTAGTTTCTGATAAAATGGCTGGTTCCTCTACTCTGGGCAGGGTGGGAGGCTGCAGAGCACAGAAAAGGAATCTGCTCTTTTTAAAAGACAGGAAATGAAGTGAAAATGAAAGACAATTAAGTTGAAAATATACTCATTTATTGGATTGCCATGCAGTCAATATTACTAAACATTTTAGGTATCTGTACCTTTATCAAAACAAAACACATAATTGCTGAAAAAAAAAGCAATTTTAACTTATCCCTAAAATCTAAGGGAAATTATTATAGAGAACTAAAAACTATAGTGACCTCAACCACTCTGCCTAAACTTAAACCTTTAAGCCTCTTTCTACTTTCCTTAAACTCTTATTTTTATATATTACTTTGTTTCATGGTATGATATAAATCTTAACTTTTAACATTTTTCTGCTAAAATAGGTATTGCTTGTATAGAAAGATTTTTGTTTCTGCACCCAGAATTTTAGCTTATAAAAAGTAGAAATGAACTAAGTAAAATTAAAACAAAATGAAGGTAGGAGCAGAGCTGAAGCCTTAGGGCCACTGTGCCCCCAGCTAAAAAGCAGGCACCAATGGCTGAGAACAGAGCTCTTCAGGATAAAAGAACTAAATATGCTCCTTGTAAAATGAAAACTTGGAGTCAAGATTCACTTCTTGATGCCCAGAGGATTCATTAATAAAAGAAGCAGGAAAACACTATAGAAAACTGCCTCAACCTACAGATTACACATAGCTATGAGCTCAGATAAATGGGACACAGTCTTGTAACAAGACCCTGAACAAAGCCAACCATGACTTTGGTCTCTATATATGAATTTGCAGGATCATTATTTTAAAATACCACTAATAACGCTAATTTGCAGTATCACTAAATATCAAGATGGAAACAAGATCCCTGCTCACTTCTAAAGACCTGGTTCTGCATTGGAGAGACCAGACACTGCATGAAGGCAATCACAAAATTGTTAATAAGGAAAACATAAGCTCAGGGGAAAGGCAAAAGGGAGGGAAAGAGGAGGAGAGAGAGAAAAGGAAAAAACTACAGTGAAAACTTAAAAAAAAAAAAATCATCTCACCAAAAAAGAAATGGGGTCTAGATGGTTTTAACATTTTGATGCCTACCAAACACTGAAAAAGTGATCACGAACTTTTCTGAACTATTATAAAAAGGAGAAAAAAGGTAACTTCCCTAGTGCAATTTATAAGACTAAAAGATTTTAATGGCAAAAATCAGAAAAGAACAGTAAATTAGCCTCATATAGCTGCTGTCACAAATTAACACAAACTGGAAATACATGCTCTCAGAGTTCTGAAGAACCAGAAGTCTGAATTCAAATTCAGCATCAATGGACCAACATCAAGGTATCAGCAGGGCCTTGCTCATTTAAGAGCCTCCAGGGAAAATCAATGCTTTGCCTTTTCTGGCATTCAGCTTCTGATGGCTATCGGCATTCTTTGGCTTGTGGTCACGTCAGTCCAGTCTGTAAGGACAGCATCTTCAGAGCTCTCTCTGCTGCATTCTCTCATCACCTGCTCTCTGTGTGTAATCCTCCTCTCACGAGGATGTGTGCGAGCGCTGAGTCACTCAGCCATGTCTCACTGACCCCATGGACTGTGACCCACCAGGCTCCTCTGTCCATGGAGTTTTCTGGGCAAGAATGCTTGAACAGGTTGACATTTCCTACTCCAGGGGATCTTCTCAATCCAGGGATCGAGCCCACATCTAGCATATTCATGCCAAGAATTATATTCAGCAATCAAAATGAATTATAAGATGTAGGTGGATCTAAATCTCAAAATAGATAAAGTTTCAGAAAAAGATATACAGTATGATCCATAATATAAAGTTTAAAACCTTGTAAAACAATGTTTTATATGGTTTAGCAGTGTTTAGGTATAAGCAGTGTTTATAAACTATACAAATAAAAGCTTATAGAATAATAAGTACTCAAGATAACTGTGCTATCTCAGAAAAAAATACAAAACATGGGAACATTTTAAGATTTGTATAACTTGCTTGGTAGTCTTTAAACTTCTTGACATGTTTGAAATATTTCAAAATGATAAAAGAGAGAAAAGAAAAAAGTGGTAGGAGATAGAGGAGTATGTAACCAGGTGTCAGACTAGAAACCAATTAAGGTTAAAATAAATATATTAGTTAACCGAGAACTAATCACTGAGTTTTCATACAAATACAGCTTTTAAAATACAGTACAGCTTACTTTCAGGGGTTTATTTTGTTTTTTTTTTTATGGAGTGATGTGAATAAAGAAGTCAGGTTTATGTAAAAAGGTACCAATTAGCCAAACATATAAACAAAATTACATATTTTGTAGTGTTGCTTTTATTTTCTTTCCATCAAAGCACCTGATTCACTTTCTAAACTCTCTGTTCTAAATTAAATTTTATCAAAAAACTAGAAAAGTGGTTTCAAAGTAAACTAGTCATTGAGGAGAATTTAATTGCATATTGCTTATTATCAGAATTGGTAGCTACTGCCTTCATAATAAATATTTGACCTGTAAATCTTTACCTTAATTCAGAATTGCATTTTAAGTTTGAATTTCTCTAAGTGTGTGTGTGTGTGTGTGTGTGTGTGTGTGTGTGTGTGTTTAAAGAAAAGACAACTCTTAAAACAGTAGGCATATCCAGCAAGTTTAAGGGAGTGAGCATTTCTGCAGTTATTAAGTTTTCCCACTAGTCTGCGCTATAGCACTTTCTTCAATCTGAACTACTAGTTTTATATTATCCCTACACTGTTAATCTAATTTTTCCCTAAAAATAAATTTTCAGTTTAAAATATAGTAACTTTCATAAAATTAAAAATAAGTTGAAAGAGTATCATTATTCTACATTATAAAATGTGATGGTTTTAATTAGAATCATTTTCCATTGCATCTTACTCAAAAATTCAAGAGAGTAAATATAAACATCTATCAGTTGACAGCTTTCTTTTCCAACATGTAGAACCTGAAAGTTATGCTGTATAAATTATAGAGCTACAAATCATTTCAATAAATTTAAAGTAAATGACTTGTATGTGAGCTCAGTCACTTCAGTCACGTCCAACTCTTTGCAACCATGGAACCTGCCAGGCTCCTCTGTCCATGGGCTTCTCCAGGCAAGAACACTGGAGTGGGCTGCCGTGCCCTCCTCCAGGGGATCTTCTCCACCCAGGGACTGAACCCGAGTCTTCTGAATCTCCTTCATGCAGGAGGACTCTTACCCACTGAGCTACTTGGGAAGCCCCAAATCATGGCTTAAATTGATGGAAAGCAAGCTTTATTTTTCATAAAATAGAAAGCATCAGTTCAGTTCAGTTCAGTCGCTCAGTCGTGTCCGACTCTTTGCGACCCCATGAATCGCAGCATGCCAGGCCTCCCTGTCATAGCTTTCACTTAAAATGGAGAAGAGAACATACTTTCTGAAGAGAGCATCTTATAAAAGGGAGAGGCCAAAACATAATTATATGAAGATTACAAAGTGATGCTTTATCTAAACTGAAAAGAATTGGAGGTCTAAAACTAGAGGAAATAGTAACAAACACTAACAAAATATGGCAACCTGGAAATCACTAGAACACTCCAGCAAAACAGAATTAAGGAAAAGGCATTAATTCAGAGAAAAGAGTTCAAAGTATAAAGTTTCATTTACTAGTTTCTCAGATTCTCACTAACACTTCTTCAAATTTTTAATGGATAAAACAATTTGAGATCCCTGCAAGTAAGCTGTTAGAAGCCACACACTGGGATATGGACTTCCTTTGCAAACTGTCCTTCTTGCTCCTGTAACTGCTAAAAGGCAGTTAAGTTCAGTCGCTCAGTCTTATCCGACTCTTTGCGACCCCATGAATCACAGCACGCCAGGCCTCCCTGTCCATCACCAATTCCTGGACTTCACTCAGACCCACACCCGTCGAGTCAGTGATGCCATCCAGCCATCTCATCCTCTGTTGTCCCCTTCTCCTCCTGCACCCAGTCCCTCCCAGCATCAGGGCCTTTTCCAATGAGTCAACTCTTTGCATGAGGTGGCCAGAGTATTGGAGTTTCAGCTTCAGCATCATTCCTTCCAAAGAAATCCCAGGGTTGATCTCCTTCAGAATGGACTGGTTGGATCTCCTTGCAGTCCAAGGGACTCTCAAGAGTCTTCTCCAACACCACAGTTCAAA
>SJYX01009790.1:249727-335306 GCA_006410675.1 Oreotragus oreotragus
TCGAGTCAGTGATGCCATCCAGCCATCTCATCCTCTGTTGTCCCCTTCTCCTCCTGCACCCAGTCCCTCCCAGCATCAGGGCCTTTTCCAATGAGTCAACTCTTTGCATGAGGTGGCCAGAGTATTGGAGTTTCAGCTTTAGCATCATTCCTTCCAAAGAAATCCCAGGGTTGATCTCCTTCAGAATGGACTGGTTGGATCTCCTTGCAGTCCAAGGGACTCTCAAGAGTCTTCTCCAACACCACAGTTCAAAAACATCAATTCTTCGGTGCTCAGCTTTCTTCATAGTCCAACTCTCACATCCATACATGACCACTGGAAAAACCATAGCCTTGACTAGACGGACCTTTGTTGGCAAAGCAATGTCTCTGCTTTTCAACATGCTATCTAGGTTGGTCATAACTTTCCTTCCAAGGAATAAGCGTCTTTTAATTTCATGGCTGTAGTCACCATCTGCAGTGATTTTGGAGCCCAAAAAAATAAAGTCTGACACTGTTTCCACTTTTTCCCCATCTCTCTTCCATGAAGTGATGGGACCAGATACCATGATCTTAATTTTCTGAATGTTGAGCTTAAGCCAACTTTTTCACTCTCCTCTTTCACTTTTATCAAGAAGCAAGCATCACTAATCATATAGTCATCTGACCTACTTCAAAGCACAGTTCAGTGTGAGGCAAGTTCAACTCAGCCCACCCAAGGGAGATTTACTATTCTATGAAAGCTAAACTGTATCATAACACTATCACAGTACAAAATTAAAAGCACTGTCTTTTATCGAGCTTCAGTGCATCTGTATCTTGATTCATCTCAAAGGTCGAACCTGAATTCCAGACCTTTACCTCCAAACTGCTGCATTCACAGTTTCAACAGAGTGGTTAATGGCAACTCCCCAGCCTCCTGGTTTACCTGGGGCCAAAAACCTTGGAATAATCTTTTTCTTTCATACCCCACATACATTCCACCATAAAATCTTTTAAATTCTTCTTTTAAAATATACCTACAGGGATGTCATCTCATCATCTTCACCACAACCACTCTAAGTCACGACCACTGCCAGCCTAAATTATTTCTGCTAGTGTTAGTCACTTAGTCGTGTCTGAATCTTTGAAACCCCATGAACTTTGCAATCCCATCAGGTTCCTCTGCCCATGGAATTATCCAAGCAAAAATACTGGAGTGGGTTGCCATTTCCTTTTCCAGAAGCCTAAATTACTTAAATATCCTCAAAACTGGTCTCCTAGATGCTATTCTTCTCACTCTCATTAACCTATCCCAACAAAACCATCAAAGCAAACCCTTCAAAACGTTTTGAAGCATGTAGTCACTTTTTTGTCAGAACCTTTTCATACTCCCCATTTTGCTCAGAATAAATGCCAAAGTCCTTGCAATGATCCAGAAGGTCCTCTGCAGTCTCACTCTCACCCACTTGGGTCTTTGTGTCTCACAATTCTCACCCACTTGCTCTGTGCAGCCACATGAACTTCCCTCCTATTCATCCAACACGTCAAGCATGCCCCTACCAAAGGACCTCTGTATCCACTATTACCTAAGTCTAAACTGCTTTTCCCCTAAATATCTCCATCATCTTTTTAAAGTTTTTTAAGTTGCTGCTCAACTGACATTCGTCAAAGGCCATTCAAATCAATATTCCAACGTCATCCAAAATTAAACATCTAGGTTTTCATTTTCTCCAGGACACGTATGCTTCTGCTGAGTCGCTTCAGTCGTGTTCGACTCTGTGCGACCCCATAGACGGCAGCCCACCAGGCTCCCCCGTCCCTGGGATTCTCCGGGCAAGAACACTGGAGTGGGTTGCCGTTTCCTTCTCCAATCCATGAAAGTGAAAAGTGAAAGTGAAGTCACTCAGTCATGTCTGACTCCTAGCAACCCCATGGACTGCAGCCTATCAGGTTCCTCCATCCATGGGATTTTCCAGGCAAGAGTACTGGAGTGGGGTGCCATTGCCTTCTCCACCAGGACACGTATACCTTCTAATATTTATCTTATTTGTTATGTACATCTCCTAATTAGAATATACTCCCCAGAAAGGTAAGAGATGTTTGTCTATTTTAGTTCACTGCTATGTCCCAATTACCTGTAAAACACCAAGAGATGTTCAATAAGTGAGTGAATTAATATATTAATGGTAAGGATATAATAGTTATACCTTACTTTCTTTAAAATCTGTTTGCCTAAAAAATTTCTATAATCCAAATACCATGAATCTCAAGAAATTGTCTTTAAGAAAAAATTAAATAACATTTAAGAATTTTCCAAATATGAGTACTATTATGAAATTTATATTTTCTTATCATAAGTCAAAATGTACAAAGTATGTGAAGATTATTTTTATATGTATTAAAATTGCTTAGATATTTAAATGAAAGTAAAATATGTATAGCTTACCTTAGGGATTCAGACTTGTTAAATCAATGTCCTCCTTTAGATCTAACCCAACAGATTTCAGAATGTTACTAGGTTTTTTATTGGGGGTGAAAGAGAGATCACACTGAATGATGTGCATGCATCTGTTCATTTTGGAGGTGATGGATATGTTTATAACCTGGATTGTGGTGATGATTACATGGCTATATGCCTAAGTTCAAAGCCATCAAACTGCATACATTAAACATGTGCAGTTTTTGTACAACTGTTCTGCAAAAAAGCTGTTATAAAAATGAAAAACAAAACTGTGGGAACTGCAGTGGTCAAGCTGAGAATGGCAAAATGATGTAATAGACCAATGCTTCTCAAACTGTAATGTGCATTCCAGTCACCTGGGATCTTGTTAAAATGCAGATTCCAGTTTCTAAGTCTGGGGGAGAGAGGCAGGGATTCTGAATTTTCAACAGCCTCCCAGGTGATGGTGCTTCTGCTGATCCGCAGAACACACTTTGCACAGACTGGACTTTGAGTCAAACTCTAGGCTTTAGCTAATACCCTGGTACGACTACCAACACCACCACCACCACCAATGTCACTGCTACTAACAGCAACAATAACAACAAACAGAACTTCCTGAGTTCTCCCTACGCTCTAGGCACTCTTCTAGTTCTTGCTATTACCTCATTTAATCTACACTTTAGTAATGGATGAAGAAACTGAAGATTGCAAAAGTTAAGTCACATAGACAAGGTCTTATAGCTGATAAGTAATACAACCAGAATTCAAACCCCTGGTCTCTTATGACCTAGGACATTAGATTTTTTTGTATGAAGTCCATCCTAAGTCTCTTTGCAGATGGTTTTGATACTCTTTGGCTCACATCTGACTTCAGCCACATCTACAGTGGACAGTGGTGGCAGCAAATCAACTTAAAAGAACTTCACACTCCCTGGGAGAGATACAATGTTTTTAAAAAAAGAAAATGGTAAGTGCTGGTGAAAGGAGAGAGACATTTTAACCTTTGTACATTCTTGGTACACATATAAGTCACTGTGGAAAACAGCTTGGCAGTTCTTTAAAAATTAAAAAATAGAATTACCATATGACCTAGCAATTCCATTACTAAGCAATACCCAAGATAATTGGAAATATACGTTCACGTAACTTGAAAGCATATGGTCCTAACAACATTATTCACAATAGCCAAAAAGTAGAAACAACTTAGATGTCCTTCAGTTGGCGAGCAAATATACAACAAGTGATATAAACACACAGTGGAATGTTATTAAGCCATAAGAGGAATGAAGTGTGATTCTTGCTATAGCAAAGACACCTTAAAAGCATTACAGTAAATGAAAGAAGCCAGACACAAAGGATTGTCTAAATCCATTTATACACAATGTCCAGAACAGGCAAATTTCTAGAGGAAACAAAAAGTGGATTACTGGGTCCCTGGGTGTACAGTGAGATGGGAATGACTGCTAATGGACACAAGGTTTCTTTTCAGGGTGATGAAAATGTTCTGGAATTAGGTAATGGTGATAGGTGCACAACACTGTGGATATACTAAAAGCCACTTGGAAGTGGTGAATGCTATATGAATTATATCTCAATTTAAAAAATTGTTAATACCTCTTCTACAGAAAATCTCAGGCTAAGATGGTGTTTCCCCTTTGGGGTTTCTCTACAATCAGATCCCAAGCCAAAGATTTGAATGCAAAGTAGTTTGTTTACTTGAAAAAATGATACCAGGAAGTACAGTGAAAGAGAGGGGAAGGACAACATGGAAAAATAGCCAGTAAACAGTCAGTTAAAGAGTAGGTTATTTCTGGAGGCAAATGGAGCTTGGTCTTGATGGGACTCTCTTAAAATCATCCCAGGGCAAGGAGCCTGGGGCATTTATCAGTCAGCTCAGTGGCACTTCTCTGCCTGTCCTTCATGGTAAGCCTACTTCTTTGGTCATGAAATGCCCTGAGGCAGAGAGATGCAGGAAGCTATTGGTTTGTTCAGGTACCATTTGTTGGGTGTCAGCTGGAATGGCTGAAGGCTTTTGAGTAGGGTCCCGAGAGCAACTGCCAAATTTTACAGGTGAGTTCCATCAGACTTTTAAAGGACCATTAATTCTACAATTTATGATATAAATCATTTCATAAAATTAATTTTAGAAAAGAACAACAGTCATATAGCTCATTTTCTGAAGCAAAAGTAATTATGACAAAAAACAAGAAAACCACAGGTGAACTTCATTCACATATATACAGGGTGAAAACATAAACTAAAACCTAAATAACAAAATCTAAGACAAAAACATGTTATATCACTATCAACCACAATTTAACCCCAGGGCTATAAGGATAGTACAATACCAGAAAATCTAGTTATGCAATCAATAAAAAAGAGTAAAGAGAAAAATCATATCTCAATCAATGAAGAAAAGCATTTAATAATTCAACACCTGTTTATGGTTTAAAGTAACTTGGAAAATCAGGAATATTAAATTAACTCCTAGAAAAACTAGTATTCCTTTAACTTGATAGTCAAAGTAGGAATAAAAGGGCATTTCCTTAGGTTGGTAAAAATTATATATCAAAAACCCTCAGCAAAGGTTATACTTAATGGAAAAGTTTTAGATAGCTCTGACCAAATAGAACTGCGCTTT
The DNA here is from genome assembly GCA_006410675.1 of Oreotragus oreotragus. Lineage (NCBI taxonomy): Eukaryota > Metazoa > Chordata > Mammalia > Artiodactyla > Bovidae > Oreotragus > Oreotragus oreotragus. The sequence continues at coordinate 254,772 of SJYX01009790.1, forward strand.
CTCCCATACTTCCTTAGGGTATAAAGTAGTATACATTTGCAATATAAAAGTATGCAGAAGACTCTGAAATATCAACAGAACCAAAAGACAAAAAATCCAGAAATATAGATCCTGACTGTTCACAGAAGATGAAAGAAATGAGATTCCGTTCAGTTATGTCATATTGGTACTGATCTTGTTAAGTGAATAAGTTGTAAATAAACTATACTGTAATGTGATTTTTTGTCATGCCAATAATCTGGCATTACCAATTTTAAGAGAAAATGTCACATCAACACTAACATCACCTCGATGGAATAAAAACTTCATACGAGCAAATCTTTTTCTTCATGAAAAAATGATTTTTCTTAATCTAGTTTCTCAATAAATCTGTATTTATTGTAGATAATTGACAAATAGCTTGAGAAGAAAGAAATATGTGGCTACTTCCTGTAATAAATGCATGATACAAGTCATACACATGCAGAAGAGATATTGATATAAACGGAGATGTGTCAACAGCTAATGCCAATACTAGCTGACATGTGCAGAGTTTTCTTCTATGTTCAGAGAACATTAGGGATGCTACAGTTATACAACTATGACTAAAGAAGGTACTGGCCGAACTTCGAAAAAAGCCATAGAAAGAATCTAATTCTTATTGCAATAATACTAAAAAATATAATTTAAGGGTAAGAGGCAACTACATTATCATTTTTAAATAGCAATGTTCTTCATAAAAATATTTTAATTGCTAATAAAGCAGACCATTCCTTATAAAGCCTGTTAGTGATAAACTACCCAACAATAAACTAATGCCATTTAATAACTTGTAATTTGTTAAAATCCATACAGAGTTAAGAAAAAATGTATGGGAATATACAAAAAAGATGCTCTCGGATATATTAATATACCCCTTCTCGGAAAGTGACTCCAAAATGTAAAAGAATGCATACTCCAGAAAGACAAAGAAAGACTCTGCTCTTGAGACATTGCTATAAAGCAATAGCATGAAACCATCACTCTTGCTACACATCCTTTTTACTCGCCAAACATTCAAACCTTAAAGAAATCTATTAATATTAGAAGAATACTCAAGGTATTAGCAATTTACAAATAGAAATCAAGACTGACTTTGGAAAACTTTTACAAATTAATATTGCTCACAGAAGCAATAATATTAAAACTAGAAGATCCTATATGACAAAAGAAGTTGCTATTTTGCTCTACAAGTAAATGGCTAAAAAGATGACAGCTGGTACGTCCATCAGCACAATTTCATTAGACCTTTATAGAATTTTATAAAATTGCAGGTGGCTTTGTTCAGCAGATTGTGACAATAACTGTGGTAGAGAGAAGATATTACTTATATGCTGATTAATTTATAGATGTCTCCAATCATTCACAGTTTTACTGAAAACAACATGACTGAAGAAATTATAACACACAGCAACTTGCCCAGGAATCAGCTGGTGAAGAGACTTCAAAACTGTGAGTACCAACATTCAGGTTGTTTGGACTTTGTTGGTATTGTAGGATCTCTATGAATAGAGTTGATTCAGTGAGCAACCCTAAGAAATAGCTTTATGGATAATACCTATACTTTAAACTCTTTATTGAGAACAATCTATTCATAAAGAAACTGTTCCCAAAAGCTGAGTCTTTGTGGATCAGATACTATCATTAAAGTGGGAAATATTGTTACTATAATATTAATATGTAACGTTCACATCTTTTTAAAGTGGCACAAATAAATGTGGCCCAGACCTGAATTTGAGCAAACTCTGGAGACAGCGGGAGGACAGAGGAGCCTGGCGGGCTGCAGCCTGCCAGGTCACAAAGAGTCGACATGTTAGCCACTGAGCAGCAGCATAGACAGCGTTTGTCACATTTAAGACGTCACATTAGTATTATTCAAGAATGTGTGTTAACATATTTTTAACTGAAAAATAAAGTGAGACTTTTTCAGAAAATTTCATTTGCCTAATTGATTTGATGCCAAGGACTAGCTCCACCTATTAGTTCACATGTTCCATATTTTCTATAAACTAAGCTAAACTCGATGGACATGAGTTTGAGCAAGCTCCAGGAGTTGGTGATGGACAGGAAGGCCTGGCGTGCTGCAGTCCATGGGGTCACAAAGAGTCGGACACGACTAAGTGACAGAACTGAAGTGAAGCTAAATATGCAGTTCTAAGATATTTATAAAAATAATTTAAAACACATGGAAAGGCAAAATGATTTTATCACTATAAATTAAAACTGGTAGGTATTAAAATTAATATTTTCCAAATTATTTTTAGTATATTGGTTTAAACAAGATGTCTCTAAGTTAAAAAGTAATAATAATAGTCAATTACTTATTGAATATTCAATAAATTCAAGAATATTAAAATATTTAATAAATATTATTAAAATAGCTTAATAATAGTTTAAATAAGTGGTCACCTGATATATAATTTAAAATCATTTTATAAGTTTATTATATTTCTATTAATTATCATAATTAAACTCTATCAAAATTTTTTCAAAACTTTAAGCCTTATGGTCACTGAAGATGAAGGTGAAGGTGAAGGTGAAGTCGCTCAGTCGTGTCCGACTCTTTGCGACCCCGTGGACTGTAACCTACTAGGCTTCTCCGTCCATGGGATTCTCCAGGCAAGAATACTGGAGTGGATTGCCATTTCCTTCTCCAGGGGATCTTCCCGACCCAGGGATCGAACCTGGGTCTCCCACATTGGAGGCAGATGCTTTAACCGCTGAGCCACCAGGGAAGCCCCTTATGGTCACTGAAGTATTTTAAATATATATTTAACATGTATTTTTTTACTGGAGCAAAGTATAAAAGGTGATTTTTTTTAAGGATTTCTAGTGAAAAATATATTACATGAGGATAAACTATTATGAGTAAAGTAGAATGTAAATACATTTTCAAGGATAAACAAGAAAAACTTTCTACAGTTGAAAATGAGTTTATTCATTGTTTGATTTTTAAGAATAATGGAAGTTGTCAAACATGCACTATTTTAAAAGTATTACATGTATTTTTTAAGCAGCTATAACAGCTTTACTATAAAGTGTAGGTATTAGTATCAATAACATGCTAGAAAACTATACTCCACAACTATTTAAACACACAATGAAAATGTTAGATGTCATCTTAAAATATATGTGATGAGGTAAAAAGTTTTTAAAAATTAAGTTGAAGACTTGAAATAAACACATTTCAAGATCAATGTCTGAACTACAATTTCAGCTACTGCTCGTAATATTCAACCTCCTCCACTCCCAAACTTCAGACTAATCAATTCTCCAATCCATAGTGATCACAGTCATTTTATATTGAGCTAAAGTGCACAATATTTTCTGAGCAGAGTCCTGTAGGCTACAGGTGATCATCCTCTACAACAAATCCTTATAAGCTAGGCCTTGCCAGTTGAAGCCTTCCCCACCAGCTGACTGCCAAGAAGCCAGCAGGCATCTAGGTTAAATCAGTATGATTTATGCAGTGATGCCCACTAAGATTTTATTTAATCACCACTTATAAAATTGCTTCTTCGACAAAATATATTTTGAGTTCCAACTTGGCATGTAAAGAATATATATTCTTCCCCTCCTTCCCTTCACTGTCCCCAAATCTGAGTAGTGATTATTATGAGAAGAAATGAAAAGCTACATAATCCTGAACACCAACAGAATGCAAACCTGACGTTTTTAAGAACAACAACAATAACAAAAAACTAATTCAATCATTTCCCAACCATTCTGAATTAAGGTACAAAGAGCATACAGGCTCTCTGAGCCAGACACAAGGGTCATATTTATAAATCATCCTTGCTTAAAGGTTTAATCAATCCATAGACTATCTGTACACAGTTTTATTCTTCACATATATTCTATTTTTGAAAATCTAGAATTCATGACATACTGATTTCTGAGTACATTAATACTGAAAGGAAGGCAGTGCTTCAAGTTTTAAAAGGCATGATGTTTGCTGTTGTTTGGCTGCTGAGTCACATCCATCTCTGGGCAACCACCATGGACAGAAGCACACCAGGCTCCTTAATACTCCACTATCTCCTGGAGTTTGTTCAAGTTCATTTCCATTGAATCGGTGATGCTATCTAATCACCTCATCCTTTGAAACCCCTTCTCTACTTGCCTTCAGTCTTTTCCAGCATCACGGTCTTTTCCAATGAGTCGGCTCCTCACATCAGCTGGCCAAAGGACTGGAGCTTTGGCTTTAGCAACAGTCCTTCCAATGAATGTTCAGGGTTGATTTCCTTTAGGATGGACTGGTTTGACTTCCTTGCAGTCCAAGGGACTCCCACGAGTCTTCTCCAGCACCATCTTTCTAAAGCATCGGTTCTTTGGCATTCAATCTTCTTTATGATCCAACTCTCACACCCATACATGACTACTAGAAAAATCATAGCTTTGACCTTTGTTGGCAGAGTGACATTCTCTGCTTTTTAATACTCTGTCTAGGTTTGACATAGTTTTACTTCCAAGGAGCAAGTGTCTTTTAATTTCATGGCTGCAGTCACCATCCACAGTGATTTGGAAGCCCAAGAAAATAAAATCTGTTAGTGCTTCCATTTTTCCCCCTTCTATTGGCCATGAAGTGATGGGACTACCTGCCATGATCTTAGTTTCTTTAAAGTTAAGTTTCAAGTCAGCTTTTTCACTTTCCTCTTTCACGCTCATCAAGAGGCTCTTTAGTTCCTCTTCACTTTGACATTAGTGAGGTATCATCTGCATATCTGAGGTCATTTAGAGTCTCATAAATTAGTGGTGTCTGGGAGGAATTGGGGGCAGGAGGAGAAGGGGACAACAGAGTATGAGATGGTTGGATGGCATCACCGATTTGATGGACATGAGCTTGGGTAAACTCCGGGAGTTGGTGATGGACAGGGAGGCCTGGCATGCTGCGATTCATGGGGTTGCAAAGAGTCAGACACGACTGAGCGACTGAACTGAACTGAACTGAACTGAATCTTGATTATGCATTAGAATCATCTGAGTCAGTTCAGTTCAGCTGCTCAGTCNCCTCCAGTTTAGTTCTTTTTCAAGATTGTTCTGGCTATTCAGGGACTCTTGAGATTCTATAAGAATTTTAAGAAGGGCTCTTGTGTTTCTGCAAAAACTGTTACCAGGATTTTGTTAGAAATTGCGTGGACTCTGTAGGCCTCTTTGGGGAGTGCTGGGATTTTTATCTGTATTTTTCTTTTCTTTGTCTGACTTTGGCCTCATGGTGCGTGAGTGTTCAGTTGCTTCAGTCATGTCTGACTCTTGGTGATCCTACGGACTGTCGCCTGCCAGGCTCCTCTGTCCATGGGAGTCTCCAGGCAACAATTCTGGAGTGGGTTGCCATGCCTTCCTCCAAGGAACTTTCCAACCCAAGGATCAGGCCTGGGTTTCCTGCGTCTTCTGCATCACAGGTGGATTCTTTACCACCAAGGCACCGGGGAAGCCCAGTATTGTGGTATTGGTGGCCTAAAAGAATAAGTCAGGATATGTTCTTTCTTCCTCAGGGAAGTTTGACATCTTAATAATATTAAATCTTCTAATCCACAAACATGGGATGTGTTCCATTTATTTATGTCTTATTTAACTCCTGTCAACAATATTCTGTAGTTTTCATTGTGTAAGACGTTCACATCATTGGTTAGTTCCTAATAATAAAAATATTTTTGGATAAAATCATTATATTGAAATTATTTTTGTAATTTTTTTCAACCATGCGTTATTAATGCATGGGAATGGAACTGATTTTTGTGTGTTGACTTTGTATCCTACTACTTTGCTGAAATCATTTATTAGTTCTAAGAGTTTTTTTTTTGTGTGTGTGAAACCTTTAGCATTTTCCACATAAAAAATCACATCACCTGTGAACAGAGATAGTATTACTTTTTCCTTTCCAATTTGATTGCCTTTTATTTCTCTTTCTTGCTTAATTGCTCTGGATAGAACTTTCAGTACTATGTTGAATAGAATTGGTGAGAGTGAACATTATTGCTTTGTTCCTGATCTTGGAGAAAAGCTTTCAGGCTTTGACCATTGAATATAATGTTCACTGTGATTTTTTCACATACAACTTTTATTATGTTGAGGTAATTTCTTTCAATTCCTTGTTCACTGTTTGTTTGTTCGTTTTTTTAATCATGAAAGGATCTCATCATTTTGTCAAATGTTTTTTTCTGCATCATTTTGGATAATCATATTTTTTTCCCCCTCATTCTGTTAATGTGTGTATTGCATTGATTGTTTTTCACATGTTGAATCATTCTTATATTCCAGGAATGAACTCTGCTTAATTATAGTGTACAATACTTTTAAAATGCTGTGGAACTCAGTTTGCTAGAATAATGTTTTGCAGAGGATTTTTTTCGTCAATGTTCATAAGAGATATTGCTTTATAGGTTTTTTTTTTCTTATTATGTCTTTGTTGTCAGGGTAATGATGGCTTTAAGTTAAGTGAGTGAGAAAGTATTCCCTCCTTTTAAAATTTTTGGAAAAGTTTGAAAAGAATTGGCATTAATTTTTAAAGTATTTGATGGAATTCAGTATTGAAGCCTTTTATTTGTTGTGATATTTTTGATTACTGATTCAATCTCCTTACTCATTATAGGTCTATTAAGATTGTCTGTTTTTTCTCGATCCTTCATTTTGTTAGATATATTTTTAGGGACTTGACTATTTTATCTATGTTGTCCAATTTGTTGGCATACAATTGTTCATATTACTCTCTCAATCATTTTTATTTCTGTAGAATCAGTAGTAATGTCCCTACTTTCATTTATGATTTTAATAGTTTGAGACCTCTCTCTTTTTAAAGACATACTCTTTAATGCATCTATTTTACACATCATTTTCTCTGTCTAGTGCCCCCTTCTCTGTTTTGTCCATTTAAGAAATTCACCTAGTTTCTTCCAAATCCAGCCTAGATGTTTCTTCTTTCATTGGGAAAGATCCAGATGCTGGGAAAGACTGAGGGCAAGAGGAGAAGGGGGTGACAGAGGATGAGACGGTTGGGTGGCATCACGGACTCACTGGGCATAAGTTCGAGCAAACTCAGGGAGATAGTGGAGGACAGGGAAGCCTCGTGTGCTGCAGTTCATGGGGTCGCAAAGAGTTGGACACCGCTTAGTGACTGAACATCAACAATAGGGTTTTTTAAAAGTTCTTGTTCAGTATCTTCTGAATGTTATTATCACTGTCCTTATTAGATTTTACTATAATTTTTTCATTTATCTGTATCTCTTGCTTGTTGGTTTCCTGAGGGCAAAGATTACATTTTGTTAATTTCCTATCATAAGCATTTAATATAATTACTAAGAGGAAATCTTACACAGTTGATAGTCAAATTATTTTACAATTAGCAGGCCTTTTGACATGAATGAGTCAGAATATATAACTGACTAATCAAAATAGATAATGACATTTATTCCATATTTTCATATGCTGGCTGTGTATTCATCCTGGGTGCTTAGTCAGTGCCCACAGAGTGAATGAATGATGAACGGACAAAACCTTTTTCCTTTTCCTCCCCTTTTATGTAGTCATTCTGTATGATTGTTGTTCCTCCTGTATTATTAAATGACATTGTTAATCTTCCCTAACACTGTTTTAAAATTAATAGAAGAAAGAAGCTAAGAGAAATAATTTTCTTTACTACTATGGAAAACATTATAATCTCTCAGTTTCTTATTTTTCTTTGTATGTATTTATTTTTTAAAAATTATTGTGCTCTGTAGTAGCTGTGAACACGACTTGGCAACTAAATACCAGGAGGATCATAGGAGCTGTGAGGGAAAGAGTTTTAATGTTTCCATCCTTATTTTAACTCAAACATGATTAAGGTCTTCTTACTAGAAAAGTCTCAGGCTCAAGTGAGGCCATTCTTTCACCCACAGAGTTGGCTATCCATTAGGCTTGACGAGGCAATTATTTATTTACTCTGTTTCTTAATTGTATGATTAAGGTCTTCTTACACAATTAAGAAACAGAGTAAATAAATAATTGCCTCGTCAAGCCTAATGGATAGCCAACTCTGTGGGTGAAAGAATGGCCTCACTTGAGCCTGAGACTTTTCTAGTAAGAAGACCTTAATCATGTTTGAGTTAAAATAAGGATGGAAACATTAAAACTCTTTCCCTCACAGCTCCTATGATCCTCCTGGTATTTAGTTGCCAAGTCGTGTTCACAGCTACTACAGAGCACAATAATTTTTAAAAAATAAATACATACAAAGAAAAATAAGAAACTGAGAGATTATAATGTTTTCCATAGTAGTAAAGAAAATTATTTCTCTTAGCTTCTTTCTTCTATTAATTTTAAAACAGTGTTAGGGAAGATTAACAATGTCATTTAATAATACAGGAGGAACAACAATCATACAGAATGACTACATAAAAGGGGAGGAAAAGGAAAAAGGTTTTGTCCGTTCATCATTCATTCACTCTGTGGGCACTGACTAAGCACCCAGGATGAATACACAGCCAGCATATGAAAATATGGAATAAATGTCATTATCTATTTTGATTAGTCAGTTATATATTCTGACTCATTCATGTCAAAAGGCCTGCTAATTGTAAAATAATTTGACTATCAACTGTGTAAGATTTCCTCTTAGTAATTATATTAAATGCTTATGATAGGAAATTAACAAAATGTAATCTTTGCCCTCAGGAAACCAACAAGCAAGAGATACAGATAAATGAAAAAATTATAGTAAAATCTAATAAGGACAGTGATAATAACATTCAGAAGATACTGAACAAGAACTTTTAAAAAACCCTATTGTTGATGTTCAGTCACTAAGCGGTGTCCAACTCTTTGCGACCCCATGAACTGCAGCACACGAGGCTTCCCTGTCCTCCACTATCTCCCTGAGTTTGCTCGAATTACAGAATGACTACATAAAAGGGGAGGAAAAGGAAAAAGGTTTTGTCCGTTCATCATTCATTCACTCTGTGGGCACTGACTAAGCACCCAGGATGAATACACAGCCAGCATATGAAAATATGGAATAAATGTCATTATCTATTTTGATTAGTCAGTTATATATTCTGACTCATTCATGTCAAAAGGCCTGCTAATTGTAAAACAATTTGACTATCAACTGTGTAAGATTTCCTCTTAGTAATTATATTAAATGCTTATGATAGGAAATTAACAAAATGTAATCTTTGCCCTCAGGAAACCAACAAGCAAGAGATACAGATAAATGAAAAAATTATAGTAAAATCTAATAAGGACAGTGATAATAACATTCAGAAGATACTGAACAAGAACTTTTAAAAAACCCTATTGTTGATGTTCAGTCACTAAGCGGTGTCCAACTCTTTGCGACCCCATGAACTGCAGCACACGAGGCTTCCCTGTCCTCCACTATCTCCCTGAGTTTGCTCGAACTTATGCCCAGTGAGTCCGTGATGCCACCCAACCGTCTCATCCTCTGTCACCCCCTTCTCCTCTTGCCCTCAGTCTTTCCCAGCATCTGGATCTTTCCCAATGAAAGAAGAAACATCTAGGCTGGATTTGGAAGAAACTAGGTGAATTTCTTAAATGGACAAAACAGAGAAGGGGGCACTAGACAGAGAAAATGATGTGTAAAATAGATGCATTAAAGAGTATGTCTTTAAAAAGAGAGAGGTCTCAAACTATTAAAATCATAAATGAAAGTAGGGACATTACTACTGATTCTACAGAAATAAAAATGATTGAGAGAGTAATATGAACAATTGTATGCCAACAAATTGGACAACACAGATAAAATAGTCAAGTCCCTAAAAATATATCTAACAAAATGAAGGATCGAGAAAAAACAGACAATCTTAATAGACCTATAATGAGTAAGGAGATTGAATCAGTAATCAAAAATATCACAACAAATAAAAGGCTTCAATACTGAATTCCATCAAATACTTTAAAAATTAATGCCAATTCTTTTCAAACTTTTCCAAAAAATTTAAAAGGAGGGAATACTTTCTCACTCACTTAACTTAAAGCCATCATTACCCTGACAACAAAGACATAATAAGAAAAAAAAAACCTATAAAGCAATATCTCTTATGAACATTGACGAAAAAAATCCTCTGCAAAACATTATTCTAGCAAACTGAGTTCCACAGCATTTTAAAAGTATTGTACACTATAATTAAGCAGAGTTCATTCCTGGAATATAAGAATGATTCAACATGTGAAAAACAATCAATGCAATACACACATTAACAGAATGAGGGGGAAAAAAATATGATTATCCAAAATGATGCAGAAAAAAACATTTGACAAAATGATGAGATCCTTTCATGATTAAAAAAACGAACAAACAAACAGTGAACAAGGAATTGAAAGAAATTACCTCAACATAATAAAAGTTGTATGTGAAAAAATCACAGTGAACATTATATTCAATGGTCAAAGCCTGAAAGCTTTTCTCCAAGATCAGGAACAAAGCAATAATGTTCACTCTCATCAATTCTATTCAACATAGTACTGAAAGTTCTATCCAGAGCAATTAAGCAAGAAAGAGAAATAAAAGGCAATCAAATTGGAAAGGAAAAAGTAATACTATCTCTGTTCACAGGGGATGTGATTTTTTATGTGGAAAATGCTAAAGGTTTCACACACACAAAAAAAAAACTCTTAGAACTAATAAATGATTTCAGCAAAGTAGTAGGATACAAAGTCAACACACAAAAATCAGTTCCATTCCCATGCATTAATAACGCATGGTTGAAAAAAATTACAAAAATAATTTCAATATAATGATTTTATCCAAAAATATTTTTATTATTAGGAACTAACCAATGATGTGAACGTCTTACACAATGAAAACTACAGAATATTGTTGACAGGAGTTAAATAAGACATAAATAAATGGAACACATCCCATGTTTGTGGATTAGAAGACTTAATATTATTAAGATGTCAAACTTCCCTGAGGAAGAAAGAACATATCCTGACTTATTCTTTTAGGCCACCAATACCACAATACTGGGCTTCCCCGGTGCCTTGGTGGTAAAGAATCCACCTGTGATGCAGAAGACGCAGGAAACCCAGGCCTGATCCTTGGGTTGGAAAGTTCCTTGGAGGAAGGCATGGCAACCCACTCCAGAATTGTTGCCTGGAGACTCCCATGGACAGAGGAGCCTGGCGGGCGACAGTCCGTAGGATCACCAAGAGTCAGACATGACTGAAGCAACTGAACACTCACGCACCATGAGGCCAAAGTCAGACAAAGAAAAGAAAAATACAGATAAAAATCCCAGCACTCCCCAAAGAGGCCTACAGAGTCCACGCAATTTCTAACAAAATCCTGGTAACAGTTTTTGCAGAAACACAAGAGCCCTTCTTAAAATTCTTATAGAATCTCAAGGGTCCCTGAATAGCCAGAACAATCTTGAAAAAGAACTAAACTGGAGGACTCATACATTCTGATTAGAAACATAACTACAAAGCACATTAGTCTAATAGTGCAATACTGGCAATAAAGACAGACATAGACCAATGAATAGAACAGAGAGCCCAGAAATAAACTCTTATGTATATAGTCGAATGGTTTTTGACAAAAGTGCCAAGACCCTGCCACAAGAATAGTACATTCTTTTCAACAAACAGTGCTAAGAAAATTGGACATCCATATGCAAAAGAATGATGCTGGACCCTTAGTTAATACCACATGCAAAAATTAAATAAAATCAACCAAAAACCTGAATATAAGATCTAAAATTGTAAACTTCTTAGACTTCAACATAGGGCAAACCTGCACAACATTGGATCTGACCATGATTTTTGGATACGACATCAAAAAACAAGCAATGAAAGAAAAAAAAGACAAATAGGACTTCATTAAAATTTAAGATTTTGTCCATCAAAAAGCAGAGTAAAAAGGGAATCCCAGAATGGGAGAAAACATTTGCAAATCATTTATTTGATAAGTGATTAACATACAGAATCTACAGAGGTCTCCTGAAACTCAACAACAACAAATAACCAATTCAAAGTAGAGAAAGGACTTGAATAGACATTTCTCCAAATAAGATATAGAAATGTCCAACAAACACAGGAAAACATGCTCAATCTCATTAATCATTGCTGCTGCTGCTGTTGCTGCTAAGTCGCTTCAGTAGTGTCTAACTCTGCGAGACCCCATAGATGGCAGCCCACCAGGCTCCCCCGTCCCTGGGATTCTCCAGGCAAAACACTGGAGTGGGTTGCCACTTCCTTCTCCAATACATGAAAGTGAAAAGTCAAAGTGAAATCGCTCAGTCGTGTCTGACTCTTCGTGATCCCATGGACTGCAGCTTACCAGGCTCCTCCATCCATGGGATTTTCCAGGCAAGAGTACTGGAGTGGGGTGCCACTGCCTTCTCCGCTGCTGCGGCTAAATTGCTTCAAATGCAAATCAAAACTCTTGTATGCTACCACTCAAACCCATTAGAAACAGAAAATGGCAACAGTTGATACAGATGTGGAGAAACTGGCACCGTTGGTTGAGATATAAAATGGTACAGACCATATGAAAAACAGTATGCCCGTTCCTACAAAAGTTACAGATAGAATTATCAGATGATCAGAAATTCCACTTGTGGGGATATGCCCACAAGAATGGAAAGCAAAGCCTGAGGAGATATTTGTACACCCAGGTTCATAGAAGCTTTACTCACAATAGCTAAAATGTGGTACAACTCAAGGGTCCATTAACAAATGAGTGGATAAGCAAAATGTGGTGTATACCAGGGAATATTATATAGCCTTAAAAAGGAAGAAAAGTCTGACATATGCTATAACACAGTTGAACTTTGATGACATTATGCTGAATGAAATAAGCCAATCACAAAAATCAAATATCACAAGATTCCGCTTACATGACGTACTTAGAGCCCTCAGAATCACAGAGACAGAAAGCAGAATTGTGATTTCCAAGGGCTGCAGGGTGAGAGGAGTTATTATTCAATACATACAGAATTACTGTTTTAAAAAGTAAAAAGAGTTAAATGATGTCTATGATTGTACAACATTATAAGTGTATGTAATATCACTAAACTGTACATTTTGAAATGGTTAAGATGGTAAATTTTGTTTGTGTGTTTTACCAGTTTTAAAAAAAAGAAAATGTTTTTTAAAAGAGAGGGACAGAACCGGGAAAAAAAAATTCTATGTATGAAAGGTCTTACTCACCGTTGCAGAAAGTCCCAGTGGCAATTACTAGCTTTCTCTTGACCCTGTCCTGTCCTCAAACTAAATATACTTAATCAAATCAACAGTCCTTAGGTTTTCATAGGCTCTGTCTGACTCTTGTAATGGGTTACTTTTGGTGCATTCCTAGTGAAATTATCTAACTTTAGCTGGCCATTTCCCTGCCTTTTCAACATCACAATAAATTCTAATTCTACACTATTATATTAACACTAGCCTCACTTGGTGCCATCTTCAATTAAATAAGCATACCCTCAACTCCAAGAAGCAAAATGTGCTGGCATTTTTAAAAGGCACACACACAAACAACTCAGCAAATTCTTTTATGGTAAATAACTAAAAATAACCCAATGCACATGGCCAGATGCATAGTCCCTGAGGAATCACTACCTATTCACTCAAAGCCCAGTTCAGTCACTCTGTGGCTGCCTAGAGTGAACGCAGAGCTATTCTTAGAGATCCAATTTGGTCAGCTCCCAGGCTGATTACACTCTGGTGGGCTAGACGGCTCCAGACCAGAACAAACCTTTCTCATCGATGACTATTTCAATCCAGTGTCTCCATGCAATGTAAAAAGAGCGACCTCTAAAAACTGGACAGACCCTAAGATACATGACAATGGGACTTAGAGACCTAACCTATGAGCAGGCCTACGGAAAGCAGCGCGGAAAGGAGCGCACTGTGTTTCGTTGTGGAGACCACCAGTCCCCAGGACACAGATTTTAAAAGTCCCTAGGAAAGATGCTGAGGAGTGAGAGAAACACAATCAAGAGCTCAGAGTCACAACATCTAATTGAAGTGTTCACTTTTATTGTCTCATTTCTCTTAATAGCAAATGTCTGAACCAAAATGAAAAACTGGTGTTAACAGAAGAGTCGTCACTGGGCCTGATGCAGCCAGCAGTCTCCTCCGGGCTCACTCGATATGCCTGATCTACTTTTTAAAATGTGAAATAATACTGCAGCTTAAATCGAAGTAATTGAAATTTAAAAATCTGTCCACTTCAACTGGCTTTATGAGGCTGTTATTTCTTTAAAATAATAGAATAATTATCTCATTTTATGTCTTTTTTATTATTTCATCTGCTCATTTTGGGTTGAGGGAAGAGAAAATTTAGTGGTATCAGAAAATATCTATTTCATTCAATCACCTAATTATTCATAGATTCACAAAGTTATTGAATACCTCCTACTCTGTGCCACATCCTATTCTGCTTACTAGAGAAAAAGTGATAAAGAAGTCAGAAAAGTTCTTTTCTTATGGGGCTTATAGTCTACTGGGGGTGAAAAACAATAAACAACTAAACAAACAGGTAAACAAAGTAACTATACACCTCTACTTTGGAGAATCGATCAGTGATATGATAGAAAGAAAGTGGTCTTGAATGGGAGTAAAACCCTCCAAAGGGTAGGTCAGAGAAGGCCTCTCTAAAGTGATCACAGTGAATGGATACCAAAGATGAGGTGAGCCTTTCACGTGAAAAGCTGATGAAATGCATCCCAGCTAGAAGAAACAGCATATGTAAATGTCTACAGGGGGGAAAAAGCTTTGTGGTTTCAGGGACAGAAATGCCTGGGACAAAAAGCAATGAGGGAAGAAATAGGATGATAAGATATTAAAGAGACAGTCAGAAGCCAGATCACGAATTGTCTTCCCTGTGTGCCCCAGAAAGAAACTGTGAGAAAGCACTTAAGGGATTTAAGCAGAAGAATGACATAATCTGGTCGCATTTTTTTGAAAAAGATCACCCTAGCACATATATCGGAGAAGGCGATGGCACCCCACTCCAGTACTCTTGCCTGGAAAATCCCATGGACAGAGGAGCCTGGTGGGCTGCAGTCCATGGGGTTGCGAAGAGTCAGACACGACTGAGCGACTTCCCTTTCACTTTTCACTTTCATGCATTGGAGAAGGAAATGGCAACCCACTCCAGTGTTCTCGCCTGGAGAATCCCAGAGACGGGGGAGCCTGGTGGGCTGCCGTCTATGGGGTCACACAGAGTCAGACACAACTGAAGTGACAGCAGCAGCAGCAGCAGCAATATATGGGGAGTGGGTTGGAGAAAGGAAGCAGAGAGAGACAGTTGTCAAATAGAGTTGGGTATATGACTCAAGAGTCCAGGTCAGGACTAGACTA
This sequence comes from Oreotragus oreotragus, assembly GCA_006410675.1. Classification (NCBI taxonomy): domain Eukaryota; kingdom Metazoa; phylum Chordata; class Mammalia; order Artiodactyla; family Bovidae; genus Oreotragus; species Oreotragus oreotragus. The sequence continues at coordinate 270,093 of SJYX01009790.1, forward strand.
TATAAATTTAGAAAACATTAATCGCTATGGACTGAATATCTGTGTTTCCTCAGAATTTGTGAGTTGAAATCCTCACCCCCAAGGTGATGACATTAAGACATGAGGCCTTTGGAAGGTGACCAAGTCTTAATGGCAGAGCCCTTGGGGATGGGATTTGTGCACTTAAAAGAGGTCCCAGAAGGATTGGTCCTTTCTCCCATCACGTGGTATACAGAGAAAAGACAGTATCTAACAACGAGAAAGTGGGCCCTCACCAGACACAGAACCTGCTAGCGCCTTGATCGTGGACTTTCCAGCCTCCAGAACCGTGAGGAACAAACTCCTGAGGCTTATAAGCAGCCTAATCTGTGATATTTTGTCATAGTAGCCAGGCTAGACTAAGATATTAGAATACAGATGATATTTAAAACCACTGGAGTGTCCCATAGTCCACTCTCTTATCATTAGAATTTGGTTTACATTCAGCTAATCCTAGAGGTAAAATGGAAGAGTAATCTAAGGAAAACAAACCTGGTAATTCATTATACACTCCTGTTCACAAAGGCTTATACGATTCTGTTCTAGTTAAATATCACAAAGTATAACACAAAGAAAAAGAAAAAAACCTTCATGGAAGAGAAGTCATTTTTAGTGATAAAAGTCCATTTTAGGCCATTGTTTTATGCTTCAAAGAATCTGTTAAGCTCTCCCAAAAGTATACCAAAATGTTGTTTCCATATAAAAACCAATTCTCAAATCAAAATCAATCAAGAACTAAAACTGAGCCAAACCTTGAGCAACACTAAAGAAAAATAGGTTCCTTAAATTTATTCCAGTCAATTCATAACTGCTCATCCTAAGTCAGAATGAATCCAAAAGTGAAAAGTGAAAGTGAAAGTCACTCAGTCTTGTCCAACTCTTCACGATCCCATAGACTATACAGTCTATGGAATTCTCCAGGTCAGAATACTGGAGTGGGTGGCCACTACCTTCTCCAGGGGATCTTGCCAACCCAGGGATCGAACCCAGATCTGCATTGCAGGCGGATACAATACCAGCTGAGCCACCAGGGAAGCCCCAATTAGTCCAAGATAAAGGCTAAAAGAAATCAAAGCCACATTCTCTTCAATACCAGAATAGACTTTTGTGTTTCTGTGCATTGCTAAAGAATTTGAATATATCGCTTTTCTCAATGAATTGACTCACAACAAGGATAATTTGAAAGCTAGGTCTGTTCTGTCCAGATCTTTTAACGCCAGTGACAAAATGGAATAAGCTATTTGGTTTTCGCCTGTCTCTTCTCTTATTTTTTTAAAATTTTTAAATTTATTATTTATTTGTTTGTTTATTTTTAAATTTTACTTTACAGTACTGTATTGGTTTTGGCATACATTGACATGAATCTGTCATGGGTGTACATGAACTCCCAAACATGAACCCCCCCTCCCACCTCCCATTCCCCATCATCCCTCCGGATTATCCCCATACACCAGCCCCAAATTTTTTAATAGGAGGAAAACTGCTTTACAATTTTGTGTTGCTTTCTGCCATACAACAACATGAGTCAGCCATAATTATACATATACTGCCTCCCTCAGAGCCTCCCTCCCCTCCTCATATCTTACCCCTCTAGTTTATCACAGAATGCCAGACTGGGCTCCCTGAGTTCTACAGCAACTTCTCAGCAGCTATCTATTTTACACATGATATAAATGGAATCTAGAAACACGTTCTCTTCTTTTAAATGTGGTTTTATGAGTAACAAGTGTTTGATGTAAAAAAAAAAACAAAAAAACTATATTATCCATTGTTTACAGAATTCCATCTTGACTACAACAAAACAGATATTAAGACTAAAAATATTCTAATCACCACAAGGAACTCAAGTCAAAATTCTTGAAATAAGCACAGTGGACATAAAAATATGAAAATCATTCAGAAAAAAATCTGAAAATAATAAACAACAAAAACACAAATTATTTTAACCGGAAAGGTAAGCTTGGGTTTCCCTGGTGGCTCAGTGGGTAAAGCGTCTGCCTGCCACGTGGGAGACCCAGGTTCGATCCCCTGGTTGGGAAGTTCTCCTGGAGAAGGAAATGACAGCCCACTCCAGTACTCTAGCCTGGAAAATTCCATGGACGGAGGAACCTGGTAAGCTACAGTCCATGGGATTGCAGAGTTACAAAGAGTCAACAGGTAAGCTTCGGCTTCTCAGCTGGTACTAGTGGTAAAGAAAACACTTGGCAATGCAGGAGACACAAAAGACTCAGGTTCAATCCCTGAGTCAGGAAAATCCCCTGGAGGAGGATGTGGAAATCCACTGCAGTATACTTGCCTAGAGAATTCCATAGACAGAAGAGCCTGGCGGGCTACAGTCCACTGAGTCTCAAAGAGTCAGACACAAGTAAAGCAACTTAGCACACAAGGTAGGCTTCAGTTCAGTTCAGTCGCTCAGTCGTGTCTGATTCTTTGGGACCCCATGAATCGCAGCACGCCAGGCCTCCCTGTCCATCACCAACTCCCACAGTTCACTCAGACTCACATCCATCAAGTCAGTGATGCCATCCAGCCATCTCATCCTCGGTCGTCCCCTTCTCCTCCTGCCCCCAATCCCTCCCAGCATCAGAGTCTTTTCCAANGTGTGTGTGTGTGTGTGTGTGTGTGTGTGTGTGTATGTATAGGTTTGTTTTTCTTTTAGCATGTAAAAATAGTGATGCTTTGGTATTTACTATTCGTTAATATTCTTTGGTATATTGGAAAAGTAGCAGTACACAGTAGATACTTTTGAACATGAATTTGAAATGGTCTTGAAAAGCTAAATCAAGGCTGTTCATTGATACAAATTCGTAATGGGTTTTTCCCCCCATAAGAGTGAATCAGTTGATTGATGTTGGATAAAACATTTCACTTCGACCTTTCATTTTTAATTTGTAAAATAAGGGTACCAATCTTTCTCCCAGATAGTGCTGTTGTGAAGAGTGAAAAGAATTGATAGCTAGAGATCTTTAGATGAAAGGCGGTATATTCAAGAATATGGAATAATTGCAAAGGTAGGAACTTCGTGAGCTATTGTGATTTGTGTGACATGTGAGCCTTGAAGCCTGGGAACCATCTGTTCAGGTGAAAAAGGGGGGTTGTTGGGGAGTTTCCAAAAGAGACCTGCTGTTGGAGCCCTTGATAAATTCTTCTTTGGCATTTAAAAATATCCCCATTCTAATATTGATTTGGCACTCAGTTTTAATACTGTAACAAAAACTGGAACCAGTTTTCCCCCCATTTTTTTTTTGGAAGGACTGTAAAGGGTACCTCTGAGATCCTACAATAAGGCCAAGTTGAATGACTCTGAATTGAAGGAGAAACTCTATTGATGAGCTTTATGCCAAGTTATGAGAATTTCACTGTAGATGTAAGAGCGAATTAGAGAACCTGGGGGCGTTGGGGGAGGGGTGGTGGTGTGTACCACCATCCCGTGATGACTTAACACTTTTCAAAGTGGTTGGTTGCACGTTTAAGAGACGTATTTTTAGCTCTCTTCAGAGACATGTTCATCCAGGAAGGGTTTTCTAAAGCACAAAAGATATGTGACAAATCCCATATGTTTGAATATCTCTTAGATTTTTTTCATAGCGTTTTCTTTTCCATTCTATTGTTTAATCCTTAAAGCAACCCCATTGAGTAGGTTGGATTATACACATTAATCCTGTTTTATAAGAGGAGGACACTAAGAGGGTTCACCACATGGAGGGCTATGACAAAGATAACTGACAGTGAATTTTTGTGTTGTGCCTCTTAATGATTGCCCTCTAATAATGAAATGAAGCTACCATTTTTTTTTTGAGATCTTAACTATTTGCCAGGAATTTTGTATATACATTCTTGTACTTCATTGTCTCAAGGAATAGGAATCCTGGCTCTGCCACTTACTGTGCTAGTTCTGAATTTAATTTCTTCATCTGTAAAATGTGTTTTGGAGTAAATGAGGTCATATGTAGAGCACTTACAGGACAGTGCTTTATAATATGTTCAGTAATGTTAATTGTCTATATTTTCCTCATTAAATGAAACTTGAAAGCGAAGTCGCTCAGGCGTGTCCGACTCTTTGCGACCCTATAGACTGTTAGCCTACTAGGCTCCTCTGTCCATGGGATTTTCCAGGCTATAGTACTGGAGTGGATTGCCATTTGTTTCTCCAGGGGATCTTCCCGACCCAGGGATCGAACCCGGGTGTCCCACATTGTAGACAGATGCTTTCCCGTCTGAGCCACCCGGGAAGGTTAAATAACTCGGCTGGGTGGAGGAGCTGCCAGTGGAACGCTTAGCACAGTGCTTTATAAAATGTTCAGCAACGTTGAGCTGCAAGGGCTGTGTCCCCACTCATGGTGTCTCCAGTGATGCCTCTTTTTGCAACTGAAACTCTGCTTGCTGTCTTAGCATTCCACGAGCATCTCTTTCTATAATCTTCTTGTCCCCTTTGGTTGTTCTCCTTTTAATCTCTGTAAGAATTCCACTTCGCTTTTCTGCTGTGAGTAGCTCTTCCTTAGGGCTCAGACATTATTACAAGGTCACAAATGTGTTGCTGATGATCGAGTCTATATGACCAATAGCTGCTTCTCAGCATTTTTGGTTTCTTCATGTGGATCCATTTCTTTCTTTATCTTATTTAGTTTGTCACTACATCATATCAAATTTTCCATCGGAAAGTCTGTGTCCACCCCCTTTCATACTCAGTATTACTACCCCATTCCAGGGTTTTAAGACCCTCAAGAGTTGATTTATAGCAGTGCCTTCCGGTTGGGCACTGTAGTCCAGTGCTTATCGAAATGTTTTAACAGCAGAAGAGCTGTCTTTGGAGTAGAGGCAGAGCCCTAGGACCTGGTTCTCAGTGCCTCATCACCCTCTGTTCCCCTTTTGGTTTCATATGGAATCCTCTGCAGATCTATAGAACACTGCGTTAGTTCATCCTGCACACAGCTTCTGTTCTGATTTTTTTTTTTTTTGCTTAAACATCACTTTAGTCATGCTCCTCCTTTTTTTGCAGGCGGGGGGAGATTGGGGCACACTCGTTGACTGGTACCCAAGAGCTCCATAGCTTGGTCTCAGCCTTAACCCCCAGCTTTGTTACTTCTGTAAGCCGAATCTTTCCTTCTAAAGTCTCCCTATTGTTCTTTGTTTAGGATATAGGCTGTGGGTACTCCCAGGTTTGCCTTTGTTCATGATTTTCCCTTAGAAAAGTTTGTGTTATTTATTTTTTATTTTTTTTACTAGTAATCTATGTTTTATTCAAAGCCTGCTTCATGAAGTTTCTTATTTGAGTACTTTCTAGCCTAAACTGTTTCTTTTTATTCCTATAATGATATTCATTTGAGTATCAATCTTAAGATTGTTCTTTTTTTTAATTACAAAGTTTTAGACATCCAAAAGATAATGGGGATGAATTTAGTAAATACTTACATATCACCATTCAGCTTTAGAAATAAAATATTCCCAATATAATTGAAGCTCCCTAAGTATATCTCTTCTCATTTGGATTCCTTTCCCATCCCCTCGAAGGTTGTCACTGTTGTGAATTGGGTGTTTGTCATTCCCGTACATGTTTGTCATTCCCATACATGTCTTTAAACTTTTAGTTTATATATATATAAACTGTTGTTTATATATATCTGACATAGCATCAGGCCTTGATATTAGGCCAAGCTTTGTCACTGACTTTGAAAGTTGCTTCTTTGGGTATCATTTTTCTCTGGGAGTTGGAGGTTCCAATGTACAACCAGGTCTGAGAAACTAGTGCCTAGATGATCTGGAAGGCCCTTTTTACCTTCGCAATATTGATTTGCTCTCCTCAACAAGGCCCGTGTTAACATAGTGATAGGGCTGATCACATCTTTTGCCTAATTTGAGGATCAGAATGGCTTTTAGACCCCCCAGATTTCCTTAATACCTCACCACAGAGGTCTTCAGATGTCCTTATTAAAATGAAGTCCCTCTGGGAAGGGATGTATCACTAACTCAATGGACATGAGTTTGAGCAAGCTCTGGGAGATGGTGAAGGACAAGGAAGCCTGGTGTGCTGCAGTCCANACCCCCCAGATTTCCTTAATACCTCACCACAGAGGTCTTCAGATGTCCTTATTAAAATGAAGTCCCTCTGGGAAGGGATGTATCACTAACTCAATGGACATGAGTTTGAGCAAGCTCTGGGAGATGGTGAAGGACAAGGAAGCCTGGTGTGCTGCAGTCCATGAGGTTGCAAACAGCTGGACACGACAGAGCGACTGAACAACAACTGGGAAGGGAAATCCACTAAATGGTTGTCAATTATCAGTATTTTGACAGATTGAGTTTATCAGATTTCTGTTTAGGGGAACTACTAGATGACAGAAAAATGAACATAGAATAGGTAAGCATTGATAGGTAGAGAGGGAAGTGACCAAACAAGGGCTCTTCTCCGGGTAGAACATTCAGAGACGGGGAGGTGGATCTCTGTGATAGGTGGGGACCATGAGAACGCTGGTTGCTGGAGGGTACTTGTCAAAGGATAGAAAATCATTGTCGGAGAGAAATCCTTTACCAGATAAGCCTGGTCCCTGATGGGTTATAGGACTGATAGTTATTTAAAGTTTAAAATTCATTGATTAAGGTTATACTTAGAGAACAAGTTGGATTGAAATAGTGAAAATATTGGAAGGATAATGAGAAAACTGCTGAAGCATATGTACTCTCAAGATAAGAAGAGTTCTTTGATTTAAATTGGTGAAAGCTTCCAGCCTCAGTGGCAGGTAAGTGGAGGAGATGTTCAAGTAGTTCAGTGGGGAAAGAATCCAGCAAACAGTGTCCCTTTACATTAGTGACTTGGCCCCAAAGCATATTTGTCCTCCCTGTGGCTTTTCTTGGTTAATTTGGGGTGGCTCCAACTCCATCAGAATGGATTTAGGTCCCATAGATGGGAACAATCAGTTGGGTCTTCCTTTCTAGAGAGGAGTATGACAGCCTCTGGGGCAGTTCTTGGTGAGCAAACTTCAGTTCAGTTCAGTCGCTCAGTCGTGTCCGACTCTTTGTGACCCCATGAATCGCAGCACGCCAGGCCTCCCTGTCCATCACCATCTCCCGGAGTTCACTCAGACTCAAGTCCATCGAGGCCATGATGCCATCCAGCCATCTCCTCCTCGGTCATCCCCTTCTCCTCCTGCCCCCAATCCCTCCCAGCATCAGAGTCTTTTCCAATGAGTCAACTCTTCGCATGAGGTGGCCAAAGTACTGAAGTTTCAGCTTTAGCATCATTCCTTCCAAGGAAATCCCAGGGCTGATCTCCTTCAGAATGGACTGGTTGGATCTCCTTGCAGTCCAAGGGACTCTCAAGAGTCTTCTCCAACACCACAGTTCAAAAGCATCAATTCTTCGGCGCTCAGCCTTCTTCACAGTCCAACTCTCACATCCATACATGACCATAGGGAAAACCATAGCCTTGCCTAGACGGACCTTAGTCGGCAAAGTAATGTCTCTGCTTTTGAATATACTATCCAGGTTGGTCATAACTTTTCTTCCAAGGAGTAAGCGTCTTCTAATTTCATGGCTGCAGTCACCATCTGCAGTGATTTTGGACAGGAGATAAACTCAGTCTTTTAGTCAACTCTCAGCAATGATTAATTTATGCATTGTTCTTTAAGGGGCTGAGATATGGCATTTATTGGCACTGAAGAATGTGTTAGGATTTAAAGAAAAAGGTAAATGTATGTTAAATACAGCTAGTTTTGAAATTTGTTTTCCTGAAATAATCCCAGAAAATTTCAGTGCTCATTCCAGAAATGTGTACTGCTGCTGCTGCTAAGTCACTTCAGTCGTGTCTGACTCTGTGTAACCCCATAGACGGCAGCCCACCAGGCTCCCCCATCCCTGGGATTCTCCAGGCAAGAATACTGGAATGGGTTGCCATTTCCTTCTCCAATGCATGAGAGAAAAGTGAAAGTGAAGTCGCTCAGTCTGTCCGACTGTTAGCGACCCCATGGACTGCAGCCCACCAGGCTACTCCGTCCACTGGATTTTCCAGGCAAGAGTACTGGGGTGGGGTGCCATTGCCTTCCCCGAGAAATGTGTACTAGTAAAGCTTTAAAGATAATGGGTTTAAATTGAGCACTTCTTGTTTGGTTGTACAGGGGGAAAGTGCTTAGAATTTAGTTGTTCTAGGTTCAGAAAAGTCTGTGTAGAATTAGAGGTACTGTCACTTCAGCCCATCATATATTATTATTATTTTTTTTTAATATTGATGATGAGACTCCAAAGCGAAGTTTCATGAAATGAACTGTGTGCAATGTTCTCTGGTATTTTTCAATTTTCTGTTTTTTTCTAGTTCTTTGAAAAGTTGCTAGTCATGACCCACCAAATTTTCATGACCTACTAACCAGTTGTGAACTGCAGTTTGAGAAACCTTCGTTGGTGTGTATAGTTGTGACAGTGAGGAAATTGATTGTGGTTCCAGCACTATTCCTGATACTTCAAAGCTTGATGATGGCATTGCCAAAGGAATCCAGAGTGGTGTCATTGTAACAAGCCATACATACAATAGAGCTATTCTTCGTAAAACAAAAAGGAGGGAGGTGAAGGAGAAAGAGGAAACCATTATTTAAAAACAACAGTATTTCGAACACTGTGTCTATGTCCCAGTTAAGGTACGGGAAAGTGGAAAATGATTATGCCTGGCATCTGACAGGGTTTATAAACGAACATATTCCCTGGTGGCTCAGTGGTAGAGAATCCACCTGCAGTGGGTGAGACATGGATTCGATCCCTGGGTCAGAAAGATCCCCTGGAGGAGGAAATAGCAACCCACTCTAGTATCCTTGCCTGGGAAATCCTGTGGAGAGAGGAGCCTGGGGGCTGTGGTCTGTGGAGTCTCAAGAGAGTTGGACAGGACTGAGCGACTAAAGCAACAGCAATACAGGAAGGTTTCTGAAGGTAAAGGCTTTTTTGCCTTCTGATGTAGAATGACCCTGTACACTGGAAATATCCCACTGTAATTACGATAACCTCAATTTCTGACTCCGTACCAGCTCCACCCTTTCTGTCTACCAGAGAGGTCTTTAGATTTTTTCTTCTAAAGTGAACATTTATACTATGTGATAGACCTTTTCTTTTTTGGTTGTCTCAAGCTTCTTGTCATGATTTTATTTGAATTGCTTCATGTGTCAGGATTATTCTAATTTTCCAAAGCTTTTGGCTTATAGTGTAGAACAAAGATTGTATATTTGAAATGTCTTATTACAACTGTTTTTTCTACATGCAATCTCAAGTTGCATAAATGAAAGTAACAAATATGTAAACAGACATGTATGAAAGTTAAAAATAAGTCCATTGCTTGTGTGCCATGATATTAAGGTGCAGATTACCTTGAACTTCTTAAGAGTACCTCAAAAGACATATCTTAAAACATGACTCCGTAGCAAAATGAGAATTACAGAAAGCTGTCAGCATTAGTGATAATTAATATAGGTGTACACATGTAGTACTGTATGTGGGGTCTGAATTAGTGTGCACATGAGTCCTGTATTAATCTGTAGATTTTGTATAATACCAGACATCTTAGTAACAAAGTAAAATGGAGTAAATTTTTTGGATATATTGTTATAAGTATTAGTATCTTGATATACACAAAAAAATTGGGGAAATTGTTGAGCATATATGATTTCGAAAGATGAGATAGTTTCTTTAATTCAAAATATAAAGTGTTGTTCTCTGTCCAGGTCTTTTTTTGTTTGTTTTTTTGCTTTAGCGTTGCTTTCTATCGCTGTCTTTTTTTTTTTTAATTGAAGTGTAGTTAATTTATAATGTTATATTAGTTTCAAGTGTCCAGCAAAGTGATTCAGTTATACACACACACATATATTCTTTTTCAGGTTCTTTTCCATTATAGGTTATTCCAAGATGCTGAGTATAGTTCTCTGTTCTGTACAGTACATCTTTGTTGTTTACCTATTTTATATATAGTAGTGTGCATATTTTAATCCCAAACTCCTGATTTATCTACCCCTCCATCCCTTTGGTAACCTTAAGTTTGTTTCCTCTGCATCCATTTCTGTTTTGTAAATATGTTCATTTATTTTAATTCCACATATAAGTGATATCAGATGATATTTGTCTTTCTCCATCTGACTGACTTCACTCAGTATGAGAATCTCCAGATTCATCTATGTTGCTGTGAATGGCACTATTTCACTCTTTTTATGACTGAGTAATATTCCATTGACTATATGTACTATATTTTCTTTATCCAGTCATCTGTTGATGGACATGTAGGTTACAGATCATGTTTTCACTTTTAGAGTTTTTGGTTTTCTGAAATTGTGGGACCTAGAGTTCTGTGATTGAAAAGGAATGTAAGTTCAGATTATTTTTGTGATTTAGGTGAATGTTTTACATATTTGAAGAAATTAAAAAGAATAGGCAGTTAATTTTCTTGACTCTTTCTGTCTCTAGCCACATTATTTTTCCTGTCTGGCAGGTTGCCCCATTCTCCTGTTTCTTTTTAAAAACTGACTTTCTTTACTCTCCCATTATTGCTCACGGCACCAATTGGTTGTCACCCTTGACTTCATTAATTTGCTCATTTATTCATATATTTAGTAATTGCTAATTAACTACCTTTCAGATGCCAGATGTACATAGTTGAATGCAACAGATGAAATCTTTGCCCTCGAACATACACTTTAGTTGGAGCTTGAGCTGTGAGGGAGAGAAGTAGTATATATTGTGTTAAGGAAAATGGTAGAACCTGCTTAATAGGGTAGTTGAAGGAGGTTTCCTAAGAAGGTAGTACTTAAGCTGTCAACATGAGGTTGAGAAGTACTCTGTGTGGGTGTCTGGAAAGAGTATTCCAAGCAGAGCAAAAAGCTATGAGAAGGCCTGGAGGTGGGGAAGAGTTTACAGTGTAGTGTGTGGGAGGAATTGAAATAAGGCCACGGTGGCTGTGTTGTAAACTGGGAGAAAGTGGTTGGAGATGAGGTCAGAGAGATGGGCAGGGATTCAGTGATGCAAGCCATGGAGAGGAATGTGGATTTAAGTCAGTGCAGTGGCTGATGCTAAAGGGTTTTAAGTGGAATTTTAAGCAGTTTATGTCTTTATGAGAGCACTCTTATTGCTTGGGTAGGATAAATTGTAGAGGGTTAAGAATAAAATCTACGCCAATGGCTCAGTGGTAAAGAATCTGCCTGCAGTGCAGGAGAGGCAGGTTCAATTGATCCCTTGGTGGGAAAGATTCCCTGGTGAAGGAAATGGGAACCCACTCCAGTATTCTTGCCTGGGAGATCCCATGGACAGAGGAGCCTGGTGGGCTGCAGTCCATGGGGTTGCAAAGAGTTGGATACGACTGAGTGACTGAACACACGCGCGTGCGCGCGCACACACACACACACACACACACGAATAAAAGCAGGGAAACAAGTGAGAAGGCCATTGATGTAGTTCTTGGTTAGAGATGGTAAAGTCCATGGAGATGAAGAGAAGTGGTCAGATTTAAGTTATGTTTTGGAGTTAGAAATGCTACTGCTGCTAAGTCACTTCAGTCGTGTCCGACTCTGTGTGACCCCATGGACGGCATCCCACCAGGCTCCCCCATCCCTGGCAAGAATATTGGATTGGGTTGCCATTTCCTTCTCCAATGCATGAAAGAGAAAAGTGAAAGTGAAGTCGCTCAGTCTGTCCGACTGTTAGCGACCCCATGGACTGCAGCCCACCAGGCCACTCCGTCCATTGGATTTTCCAGGTAAGAGTACTGGGGTGGGGTGCCATTGCCTTCTCCGGGAGTTAGAAATGAAAGACTGGTAAATCAGATGTGGGGAATAAGGAAGAAGGAGACAATTCTGGCTCCGGGGGTTTGGATTTGGACAACTTGGGGGATGGTGAAAGACTGGGAGAGGAACAGGTTAGTTATCTATATTCACTTCCTTAGAATTCCAAACTCCCAGGAATGTGAATCTGTTTTGGCCCAAAATGTTGATATTAGGTGTTTCCCTCAGAAGAGGAAATGTGTAGGGAGGAAATGATGGGCAGTGACTTTTTTATTCAACCTCTTGCTTTCACCGCATTAGACTAGAGAATGGGAAACAAATCAAGCCTTTGTTAAGTGTTGAAATGTTCGCGTTACCTGATATTTAAGAAAAACCTTAGGCTACCCACTCCAGTATGCTAGCCTGGAGAATTCCATGGACTGTAGAGTCCAAGGGGTTGCAAAGAATTGGACACGACTGAGCGACTTTCACTCTTTTATTGCAGAATGAAACATCAGTAAAATACAAATGTATGGTTTGATGAATTACTATAAGGCAGGCACCCGTATAATCACCAGTCAGGTTAAGAAACAGCTTTGCCACCCTCTCAAGAAGCCCCTTCCGAATGCTCCATGCCAATCACAGCCACCTTTCCCCACGTGCAACCATTATCCTTACTTGTATGGTAAAAACTTGAATGTGCATTGCTGGACACTGTAGGTTAGTCTTGCTAATTAAAAAATAGTTTTTATATGAGTTGTTTTTAATCTTTAGATTGGTCCTCTATCTTTTCTTTTCTCCTTTTCCTGTTGAAGACCCGGACTGTTTGAATTATTTCCCGCAGCCTGGATCTTGCTGATTGCTTGCTCAAAGCGTGGTTCAGCACGTTCATTTGTCCTCCATATTTCCTGCAGATGGGCAGCTGGATCCAGAGCTCGAGTCTGGATCCAGGGCTCAAGTCAGTCCCTTAGGCATCATAATAGGTGGTGTTGTCAAGACTGTATGAGTCACTTAACTTCTAGTTGCCTCTCTTTTTTGTGATGTTAGCAGCTGTTGATGGTTAATACTTACTTCTGTTAATTTGTTGGGAGTTGCAGAATGGTGAAATTGAAAATACACCATTTTGTTTTCAATTATTAGTTGGAATGGTTTTTTAAAGAGTCACTTTTCGTAGCTTCTGTTTGGTTAGCCAGTGGTATAGTGTGTAAAGGAAAGATAGGATAAATGCTTGATTCTTCCCCTTTATTTACCCGTTTTTGAAATATGTATACCATCATGTAAGAAGCGAATCGCCAGTCTATGTTCGGTGCAGGATGTTTGGGGCTGGTGTATGGGAATGATCCGGAGGGATGATGTGGGGTGGGAGGTAGGGGGGCGGTGTTCATGTTTGGGAGTTCATGTACACCCATGACGGATTCATGTCAATGTATGCCAAAACCAATACAGTACTGTAAAGTAAAATAAAGTAAAAAAAAAAAAAAAAGATAATGAATCAAGTTCCTGTTTTCCTCCAAAGGGGACTCATTCCTTTTTTTTTTTTCTTTTTTAAATGCCACTGCGAGCTGATGGGTATAAGCATATTTGATGGATTTAATTCATTGCATTCACTTTTGCTGCAGCTCAGCGTGTCCCATCTTTGATCAGTGGGAATCCCTTTAAGCGACAACATGACCCGCATGGTCTTTGGAGAGCTTCTTTGCGCTCTGCTGTGATAAGACATTGAGGGCTCATCTTGTTCGTCTTTTGTCCCAGATCTGGAATCAACCTGTACAGTAAGCCTACTTTTAGTGAGGGATGGTATTTCAAGACCCTAACCTGGCCACTAATATGATGTTATTTTAAAATAAGAGTTTTATTTCTAGATAGGAAACCTGACTCATTTTTTCAAGCTATGGGCTAGTCTATCAAAAACTGTGAGATGGCACTGTCAGTTTACTCTTTTTCCTGGATAATATCTGCCATGCATTTGTGTTTCTAAGTTTGAGTCAGAAATTGGACATGTGTAGACAGATTTCTGTGGTAGAGACTTTTTAGAGTGGACCTTTTATCTTTGTCTTCTCCCTATCTTAGTCTGGTTACTATGTGACCCACTGTTATCCTAATATCTAGCCTCACTTTTTTCTTACCTCTAAATGTTTCAGGTGACCTAGTTTCTTCTTTTCTTAAATGAGAAAAGGAAAATAAAAGACTCTAAGACAGATAACACTACTAGTGACCTGATCAGATTTCAGGCCTTACTTTTAAGGCAGACCTTTTAGCTTACCTTGTCTTGTATGCATACAAGTATATCTGTGTAAAAACAAACAAAATTCAAGGGCATCTTGATGCTGCTTTATAAATCCAGCCCTAACTGACCGTAGTATGGTGAATTGCAAAATGAAGCACATCCAGATATTAAATGCCACATGTCGCTGCCTTTTACTTTTGTTACTAACACCTCTTGTTAAGTTTTACTGTGCTTTTGAATAAGTAAAATGAGATATTTATTTCAGTGACATAGTTGGTAAATTACATTTGCCACTGTGTCACGTAATCATAGAAAGAATTAGTTTTGAGGTAATTGCTTAAAAGACATTAGGTTGCACTTACAAGTTGCTGTGTGAATTACTCCATCATTGCATCATAGCAGCCAGTAATCATTTTCCAATGATATTAATAATGTCTGTTCAAACATTTTTAATAATTAGCGAAATCTAGATCACAGAAAGGGATTAGAGAGAAATGATTGCTCTGAATAGAATTTATAGTTTATGTAATTCTTAAGAATTATTAAAAAAAGATGAAATTAAACAATGGAATTTCATAAAAATTCCAGTGGAAACTTAAAAATATATGTACTCATTAGCTCTTGAGAGGAAATTTTGATAATTTTCTTTTCCTGGTAGATTGAGTTTTCCTTCTGTACACTTGAGTCTCATTTATACTTCCAAGGTCTTTTTTTCTAAAAGAATTCAAGTACCAGGCCAAGATAAGAAAATGGAATCACTTCACCCCTTTATATACAGACTTGCAGCATTTGATTAGTTGGCTTTAGTTAGTGTTCATAAAAAAGTCATGTGATGTAAAACAGTTTCCCAAAATAGTGATAGAGTGATAACTTTAAAGTATCGAACATTACTGGGAAGTGTGATGTATTATGTAATAGATTTTCCAAATAAATGAAGTAAATCACTTCAAGCACTATACTCTTAAAATATTTTTAAAACAGTTTTAAAACAACCAGTTTTGATGGAAATTCATTTCAAAGTGAGGACACTTGATCCAGTCTTTGAGGCAAATCATTTGCTTTCTTGATTACTTTATATTATTTAAAAATAAATTTTAGTTCATAAAAAACCATAATAAAATCCATGGAGCTGTTCATAGTGTTAGTTTACGGAAACAGTCAAGGGTGCTGTTTTGGTGTGTTGGAAGCTTTGTTGCTGCGTATAGCTGTTTCCTGCCCCCCACCCCGCAAGTCTCTAAAGGGCAGCGTGATCTGACCTAACACTAGCTTTCCCTTTCTCAAAGTAAACGCTCTTTCTTCAGTTTTTGCTTACCAAAGACCTTTTTCTCTTCTGGGTTCAGGTTCATCTGCTGCTGCTGCTGCTGCTGCTGCGTTGCTTCAGTCGTGTTCGACTCTGTGCGACCCCATAGATGGCAGCCCACCAGGCTTCCCTGTCCCTGGGATTCTCCAGGCAAGAACNGCTTTCCCTTTCTCAAAGTAAACGCTCTTTCTTCAGTTTTTGCTTACCAAAGACCTTTTTCTCTTCTGGGTTCAGGTTCATCTGCTGCTGCTGCTGCTGCTGCTGCGTTGCTTCAGTCGTGTTCGACTCTGTGCGACCCCATAGATGGCAGCCCACCAGGCTTCCCTGTCCCTGGGATTCTCCAGGCAAGAACCCTGGAGTGGGTTGCCATCGGGTTCATAGTATGTCTTAATCATCTTTTGACTAAGCAATTATTGTGCAGTGAAGGAGAGCAAAATTCTTCAAACTTTCCTAAATTTCTAAAATTTAGCATGAAAATAACAATTTTTTTGCTTCAAAAAATAACTGCTTTTACCTTAAAACCCTCACAAAACTCCCAAGTTAAACAAATTCCTGTCACTTTGGAGCATTGCTTAGATTTTGAGGACTCATGGTGTTACCAAACTGAATTGATGTTTCAGAGATATATTTGTGTACAAATAGGACTTCCCAGGTGGCTCAATGGCAAAGAACCCGCCTGCCAGTGCAGAAGCTACAGGAGACACAGGGTTGATCCCAGGGTTGGGAAGATTTCTTGGGGGAGGAAGTGGCAACCTACTCTAGTATTCTTGCCGGGATAATTCCATGGACAGAGGAACCTGGAGGGCTACAGTCTACAGTGTCACAAAGAGTCGGACTCGACTGAGCGCGCGCGCGCGCGCGCGCACACACACACACGCACACACACACACACACACACACACACACACACACACACACACACACACACACACACACACACACACACGGTAAAGTTGCATTTGTGGTAGTTTATTTTTAATTTCTGTGGGTGAAATATTTAAGCCATTTGTCTTTCTTATGATGATTGATCTTTTTTGTCTGTTAGACACAGCTGTAATTTTAAAATTTTATTTTTATTTCTTAGGAAAAAACCTCCAACAGGTGAAAATAATCCCAATTTAAAAAAAAAAAGAATTTTCACAAAGCACCAAAATCATGAATTATTTCTCAGTTTCCTCCCCTTAATTTATTTACAAAGAACCTTAGAGAAATAATGAGAAGTGGTTTCCTGTGTGGCCTAGCTGTGTAAGTAGTCAAATGCGATGAGAAATCAAGCGAAACAGTGTCCAGCTCTGCAAACAGCTGAAAGCAGCCACTGTCGCACAGGTCGCTCCATGCTTCTCTTCATGAAAGCCTATAAAAATTATGCAGAAGTCAGAGTACAGAACTCATTGAATGATATAAATATTAGAATTGTTAGAGTTTAAACTTTCCTTGAATTTAGACTTTTATTAATGTGGTTATTACACCTTTAATTAATGTATTAATGTTTGGAATTGTTGCAGTTAATTATAGTGTTCTTATAGGGATGGGAGCAAGAAGTTGAGAGTGTATAGAGAATAAATCCCCATAGTTTATTTTCAAAATTTGAGGTGTGGGGAAATAAATGAGGAATAAGACATATGAGTAAATACGGTTTTTAAGTGTAGGTAGTAGTCTCTTTACCACAAGTCATAGTGGATTTTTTTATATGCCAGGTTCATGAGTAGACCTTGGGAAGTTTCATGTAGATGTCTCCTCTTTTATTGTTAATCAGTTAAAGATTCTGTTCCCTTTTTTAGTTCTCAAATCTAGGTATGGTTGTTGAGTGTTTAAAAATCTGCTTTGGTGGGATGTGAGTTATGTTGAAGCATTTTTAGATGTGCTGTTTTATGTTGTCTGCATTTTCCAGATTTGTATGCACTAGCATGTCTTTAGGGCTGGGGAGTATATCACAGTGTTTGTTAACTTCATAGAGATTTGTTATAAGAAATTAAAGGGAATCATGCCACTTTCCAGTTGAAGGTAAGTGAAAAAATTCTTAGAAATTAAAAATGAAAGACTCTAAGGGTGAAGGAAGGGGAAAAATCTTAACTTCTTCTTTAAAGTCCTTTGCCAGGAAATTATAATTTTAGAGTACTTTTGGGCAGAGAGCCCAAGCTGAGAGGAAATGGTTTGATAGAGTTGAAAAACAAGACTTTCATTTAATTATGAAGTCCTCTATCCATTGTAGACCATTTATTTTTTGAGTTGGATTTTAGTTCGTTCTAATGCCACTAAATTAACTAACCCCTCATAAATTTTCATACAGTTTTAAAAAGTAAATATACTATGAGATCATCAAATTATATCTGTCTTACTATTTAAGAAGTGATAATTGCTAGGAAAACATTTGAGAGCCAGAGATTTAGAGTCAGGTAGATGATGGTTCTCGGAGAAGGCAATGGCAACCCACTCCAGAACTCTTGTCTGGGAAATCCCATGGATGGAGGAGCCTGGTGGGCTGCAGTCCGTGGGGTCGCGAAGAGTCAGACACGACTAAGCGACTTCATTTTCACTTTTCACTTTCATGCATTGGAGAAGGAAATGGCAACCCACTCCAGTGTTCTTGTCTGGAGAATCCCAGGGACAGCAGAGCCTGGTGGGCTGCCGTCTATGGGGTCGCACAGAGTCAGACATGACTGAAGCGACTTAGCATCAGCAGCAGCAGACCATGGTTCTAATCTTAGTTCTGCCATTTCCTGATGCAATGGTGGGTAAGTTACTTAAGTTTTTTAAGTCTCGGTATACTCACTTATAAAGTGGAGGTGATAATAGTACCTTCTCTTTGGGTTTTGTGAGGATTAAATGAAGTCTAAAAAAATTACGCAGAAGTCAGAGTACAGAACTCACTGAATGATACAAATGTTAATGTTGTCAAGAGTTTAAACTTCCCTTAAGTTAGACTTTTATTAATGTAGCTATCCTTTTAATCAGTGTATTGTTTGGGATTATTGCAGTTAAGTCTAGTATTTTTCTAAGGATGGGAGTGAGAAGTTCTGAGTGTATAGAGACTAAATCTTCATATTTTATTTTCACAATTTAATTGTAGGGAGAAGATGATTGTAAATAAGTGATTGGTAAAGCATTTACCTCTGAAGAGTTTCTGAAGTGTTTTAGAAATGTGTCTGGCATTGCTGACATCTTTTGAAGAAAGACACAGTTTTCCACTGGAGTGCCAGGGAATTCCCATCTTTGAGACTTCATTGTGTTTGTCGTTAGCCTGAATAGAAAGGCCTTTAAAGTTGATTTTTTAAAGAAAGCATTTGAATGCATTTTGTTTGATATTATGTTTATTTATTAAAGTATGCAATTAATGCTGAGTGTGAAGTGGACCCTGTTGCTAAGCCCCAGTAAGCAATCATGCTAGGTAGGGTTCAACCCCTGGTAAAATTGCACATGTCTTAATGAAGAAGAGGGCCTGGCTAGAGTGCAAATCCAGCAGCAGAGAGAAAACTCCCATACAGTCTTCAAGTGCCAGAATTACATTTTGGATCTGTTGAGCCAGTTCCCTGGTGGGGGCCAGTACTAGTGCTTGGGTCTCCAACTGTTGCAGGATGGAAATAGCAAATGTGGCTTGTCTTGCCAGTACCTGACTGAGCTTGAGCAATTGCGTCGTACCCTTTAATACATGGAATAATAGCTCTCTGCTGAATAGCTGATGGCTTCTCAGAATCGTAAGCATAGACGCCCTGAAGAGGAAACTTTTAAGTTCATATCATCAGAGTTATCAATAATCCCGTTCCAGTTGCTCCTGCGGGGAAGGCAATGGCACCCCACCCCAGTACTCTTGCCTGGAAAATCCCATGGACGGAGTAGCCTGTAAGCAATTCTAAATGAAACCAGGTACAGTCTTCCCTCAGTTTACACAATAGCTTCATTCTGGAAAACCCAGGATATTAAAACCCTGCAAAATACACTTTGTGTTTCTGTGAGTTAAATTCTATTATCAGATAATTATACCTTTTTCCTAGTTGAGTTATCTGGTAAGATGACCAATATTTGTACGGGAATGTGAGGTAGTTCTTTGTCACTATGACAAGTATCTAGAAGGAAGCATGGGACTGCCCCCACTGAAAACCCTAAATGAATCCCAGTAAGATGAAACACCGGGGAAGGCAATGGCACCCCACCCCAGTACTCTTGCCTGGAAAATCCAATGGACGGAGTAGCCTGGTGGGCTGCAGTCCATGGGGTCGCTAACAGTCGGACAGACTGAGCGACTTCACTTTCACTTTTCTCTTTCATGCATTGGAGAAGGAAATGGCAACCCACTCCAGTATTCTTGCCTGGAGAATCCCAAGGATGAGGGAGCCTGGTGGGCTGCCGTCTATGGGGTCACACAGAGTCGGACATGACTGAAGTGACTTAGCAGCAGCAGCAGTAGCAAGATGAAACACCTGTGGCTCTAATGTGTGGAAGGTCTAAACCACCAAGTCAGTTGGAACACTGGGAGGACACTGGAAATCAAAGAGAAAACATCCTCCTAGGTTTCTGTGATACTGAGTTTTCCAAATTTGCTGGCATATTGAGTGCAGCACTTAAACAGCATCATCTTTTAGGGTTTGAAGTAGCTCAGCTGGAATTCCATCACCTCCACTAGCTTTGTTCATAGTCATGCTTCCTAAGGGC
Organism: Oreotragus oreotragus; assembly: GCA_006410675.1. Lineage (NCBI taxonomy): Eukaryota > Metazoa > Chordata > Mammalia > Artiodactyla > Bovidae > Oreotragus > Oreotragus oreotragus. The sequence continues at coordinate 290,005 of SJYX01009790.1, forward strand.
CACTTGACTTCACACTCCAGGATGTCTGGCTCTAGGTGAGTGATCACATCATCATGGGTCATTAAAATTTTTTTGTATAATTCTTCTGTGTGTTCTTGCCACCTCTACTTAATCTCTTCTGCTTCTGTTAGGTCCATACCATTTCTGTCCTTCATTGTGCCCATCTTTGCATGAAATGTTCTCTTGATCTCTCCAGTTTTCTTAAGAGATCTCTAGTCTTTCCCATTCTATTGTTTTACTCTATTTCTTTGCATTGTTCACTTAAGAAGGCTTTCTTATCTCTTCTTGTTATTCTCTGGAATTCTACATTCGGATGGGTATCTCTTTCCCTTTCTCCTTTGCCTTTTTGCTTCTCTTCTTTTCTCAGCTATTTGTAAGGCCTCCTTAGACAATCACTTTGCCTTCTTGCATTTCTTCTTCTTGGATATGGTTTTGGTCACCACCTCCTATACAATGTTACAAATTTCTGTCTCTAGTTCTTCAAGCACTCTGTCTACCACATCTAATCCCTTGAATCTGTTCCTCACATGAATGATCCTGGGGTATTCTCTATACAGTCCTGATTGCATCAATTCAAAAAGTCACCCTGTATAGAGAGGATTTGGAAAACCCAGTATATTAAAACCCTGCAAAATACACAGATCCTTCAAGTTAAGGAAAAAAGTACATTTCAATCCAATAATAGAAGGATTTCGTCATTGTAGTTATCAACCATGAACTTGAATGACTGAAGGTTTATGGAAGCCAGAGTCAAAATCTCTCAAGGTCAAGAATAAAAACTCAGATAAACAGTGCACGCCCATAACTTTAGTTCTCTAAGCTTTATACTCCATCAACTGGGAACCCCAGAAAGCACCATGTTTGGGTGTGTATTTGAAAGGCTTTCAATGAATTAAATTTGTTGGTCTGTCCTTGGGAAGCAAGGAGATCAAACCAGTCAATCTTAAAGGAAATCAACCCTGAATACTCTTTGGAAGGACTAATGCTGAAACTGAAGCTCCAATACTTTGGCCACCTGATTCAAACAGCTGACTCATTGGAAAAGACCCTGATGCTGGGGAAGATTGAAGGCAGGAGGAGAAGGGGACGACAGAGGATGAGATGGTTGGATGGCATCACCAATTCACTGGATATGAACTTGGCAAGCTCCGGGAGATGGTGAGGGATAGGGAAGCCTGATGTGCTGCAGTCATGGGGCCGCAAAGAGTCGGATGTGACTTGGCAACTGAACAACAATCACGACAAGCTCTATCCTTAGTTAATCTGAAATCAGGATAATGGTGATACGGGAAGCACAGGTTTGCATCTTCTGCCAAACCACTGCAGAACTTTTTGTTCCATGACCTAAAGACACCTTGAGAATCCCTTTGTTTTCTTTCGCTTTATCAGAACTATATACACCACTTTTGGAGAGGGAAATGGCAACCCACTCCAGTATTCTTGCCTGGAGAGGCCCAGGGATGGGGGAGCCTGGTGGGCTGCCGTCTCTGGGGTCGCACAGAGTCGGACACGACTGAAGCGACACAGCAGCAGCAGCAGCAGCAGCAGCGTGCACCACTTTGATTTGGGGTTTTGATTTGTTCTGGGCCACCAGGGCAACCTCAGTGCTCAGGTGCGGGACTGTTTGACTGCAGGTTCCTGGCAGAAATTGTCTGGTCCTTTTCACACTGGGTGCTACTGTTTCTCTGACATAAATTGTCCTCTCTGCGCTTTTATAGGTGGCCTTAGTGGTAAAGAATCCATTTGCCAATGCAGGAGACGCAAAAGACATGGGTTTGATCCCTGGGTTGGAAAGATCCTCTGGAGCAGGAAACGGCAACCCACTCCAGCATTCTTGCCTGGAGAATCCCATGGACAGAGGAGCCTGGTGAGCCACAGTCCACGGGGCTGCAAAGAGTCAGACGTGAGCGCAACGACTGAGCATACATCATATTGTTAGAAATGGGGTAGGGTATGACTTATCAGTCATTAAGTCCTGTACCGTAATCACTTAAACGGTGTCTGGCACTTGTTGAATGCTTGATCAATATTTAATTAAGGAATGGCTGATGGATGGATTCCGAAAACCAACTCAATTTGACTTTTCTGTAACTAGCAGTGGATGGCCACTAGGGGGAGGGAGAGTGCCCACTCAACCCTGCAGAGGCCCCTGTGAGGCCACAGACATGGGTTTGGTGGAGAGCTGCTGCTGCTGCTGCTGGGCTAAGTCACTTCAGTCGTGTCAGACTCTATGCGACCCCATAGATGGCAGCCCACCAGGCTCCCCCATCCCTGGGATTCTCCAGGCAAGAACACTGGAGTGGGTTGCCATTGCTTTCTCCAATGCATGAAAGTGAAAAGTGAAAGGGAAGTCGCTCAGTCGTGTCCGACTCTTAGCGATCCCATGGACTGCAGCCTACCAGGCTCCTCCATCCATGGGATTTTCCAGGCAAGAGTACTGGAGTGGGGTGCCATTGCCTTCTCCATGGTAGAGAACAGGAGTGTTTTTAAATAACCAAACCCTGCGTGTCTGGACTGGGTAAAGGCCTGGCCACCCACAGGAGTGAACGCTGAGCTCTCCAGGAGCTCTCATTTCCAGCCTAGTGCTGACTGGTCCTGCCTCCCAGTGGCGCTGAAGGCCTGGGCCAGACACCTGAGCCCAAAGGCCACATGGAGAGAAAGCTCAGGGCATAGACGGTGTGTTTTGAGCCAAGTGCAAAAACCTGCAGTTAACATACTTGGGAATCAGACAGACAGGACAGTACTTGATTCAGTAATGTGGTCAATAGGTTAGAAATGAGAGAGAAGCAACAAAACCAAGGCATGCATTTAGAAGAAACAGGCTCCCGAAGCTGGTGACACGTTCCCACTTAGCACTTGATTACGAGCTGTTTCCTAGCATTTCTTCTTCCCCAGAGACTCAGAGCCTCGGGGAGCTAAGCCCTGCTGCTCCCTCTGTTCACCTGGAAACAGGCCCTTAGGAGGGAGGAGGCTTTGACCCTGCTGAGGCTGGAGCCCTAGTCCTTGCCCCTGTGGTTCTCCTGCCGTCGACGCGGGAGGCCTTTGGGGAGCAGGCACTCGGGAACGCTTGGCTGGAGAGCGGAGGCCAGGGCCATCCCCTGGCAGGCCGGCTTCCCTCATCCTCATGCAGCCTTGGCAGTTTGGGTGGGCCAACTGTTTTAACCTGACCCTACAATAATCTGTGTGCTCAGTCGTGTCTGACTCTTTGCAACTGCATGGACTATAGCCCATGAGGCTCCTCTGTCCATGGGATTTCCTGGACAAGAATACTGGAGTGGGTTGCTCCACTACTTCCTCCTGACCCAGGGGTCAAACCCGGGTCTCCTGCCTCGCTGGCAGATTCTTTACCACTGAGCCACCAGGGTAGCCCCACCCCACACCAGAGAAACTGACAAATAGAGGATCCTTAAGCCAAGGGGTCCTTAGCCTATAGGTCCATGAACTTGGATGTGAAAAAATTTCTATCTTAATTTTCATTGACTTGTAACTAAAGGTTAGCATTTCGTCACAAACCACAATAGAATTAGCAAGACTTGTGGTCTCCACATCATTTGTTGCAGATATCTCAGTATTGCTTGCAATTATTGCTACTCTGAAATTACAGTCACTGTTAGATCACTGCTAGATTTCACACATCCCTGGCCACGTATGTTACTATAATTTAAAATATTTCAGTATAATTGATTTCCTTTGTTATAATGTATTTTATTTTAGGCATTTAAATACAGACACTTCACCAGATAACCAGAGATTAAAAGAGAAAAGTTAAGAATCTCTGCTTAAAGGGAATGATCCCTTAGGGCTCTATTAACCTCTTTTTCACTTATTTGCTATGGATCATAAATTAATATAATGTGAATTTCTGTTGAGGCTGAACAAAGGGAGTTTAGCTTCCAAAGCACTGAAAGGACATCTTATTACTAAGGAATTCATGTAAATTATCATTTGTTGCAGATATCTCAGTATTGCTTGCAATTATTGCTACTCTGAAATTACAGTCACTGTTAGATCACTGCTAGATTTCACACATCCCTGGCCACGTATGTTACTATAATTTAAAATATTTCAGTATAATTGATTTCCTTTGTTATAATGTATTTTATTTTAGGCATTTAAATACAGACGCTTCACCAGATAACCAGAGATTAAAAGAGAAAAGTTAAGAATCTCTGCTTAAAGGGAATGATCCCTTAGGGCTCTATTAACCTCTTTTTCACTGATTTGCTATGGATCATAAATTAATATAATGTGAATTTCTGTTGAGGCTGAACAAAGGGAGTTTAGCTTCCAAAGCACTGAAAGGACATCTTATTACTAAGGAATTCATGTAAATTTGATAACAAAATGACATTATAGAAAGTACACTAAATAGATCTGCATTTTCTGCTTTTCATTGACATGTTTTATCAATTCAATACCATCTTGGTTGGGGGAAGAAACAGATCAAAGGTGCTGTGTGTCTAGCGTTACTGATGGAAAAAGTAAGTAGGAGGAGTGGAGACCCTGCCAACTCGTATTAACCAGAAATAAGACCCTGTGCAGAAGGCTGTTGCTAAATACCACTAAAGACCATAAATAACTGATAGGTTGAGGTTGTGATGACATCCCTTCATAGATTCTTAACTGATGAAACTTTTTTTTGAGTTTTGAAGTTAATTGTAAAAATTACAGTTAACAGATGAAAGTGTAATTGAAAAGTATTTTCAATTAGGATGATGTACATTCAGTATTGGAGGAGGAAATGGCAACAACCCACTCCAATGTCTTCCCTGGGAAAGCCCACGGACAGAAGAGCTTGGCAGACTGCAGTCAATGGGGTTGCAAAAACAACTTAGCAACTAAACTAAACAAGAGCACATTAAATATAGACCTTCATGCCTCTAATCACTCAGGATACAGAATTCATGTCAGAAAAACTCAAGTGTGGAAGTTTGAGGCTTTTAGAAACATGAGAAAACCAATTTAATAAAATTTAAAATCTTACATTATCATCACTGCAAAAAATGCAAAGATCTGTCTGTAGAACATTTTGTCTTAAAAATGATGCTATTTTTGTTTTCTTTTCTACAGGTACAGAGCTGTCTGGGCTTTTAACCATCATCAGTGCTACCTGTAAACCTGTGAAGGGGAAGGTTAATGTCTGTGTCACTGAATACCCTTCTTACTGCTGTTTGTAAATTCTCTCAGATTGGGGATTACTTCTGCTTATGCAGAAGTTATCTGCGTAATTTATAACAATCTCTGGCAAAACCTCAGAAAAAAAGATATGCTTCTGACTTAGCCAGATGTCAGAGGCTGCGGCAGGACCCAGGGAGAAGGCTCTGCACATGGCATGAGGCTCTGGGAGCGATGATCCCAATGGAGGGTTAGCTTCTTGGAACTTTCTTCTCCTGAGAAGAGTGACCCAGTTAAAAAGAGGAAAAAAGCTACCAGCAACACCGTTGCCAATGAAATAGGAGAGGGAGTGCTTTCAAAAGCACGTGGGGCTGCTGCTGGACTCTGAGCTCATCCACAGGACTGGGACGCACGGCCATGGAGTAGAACGTCAACGTGGGTCTGAGAAGAGACGGAAATGGCCTACCAAGTCAGCCTCGGTTCCCTCCAGGAATCGGAACGCGAAGTGATCCTCCAGGTTTTGTACCGGGACCGGGAGGTTCAAAACACGGAGGCGGAGAGGATACGGTAGGCGGTCGTGCAGATGGTGGAATTCTTTGCGTCTTTTGGCTTTTTCTGCTTGGAGGCCATCTCTCCTTGGCGTCTTGCTGCTTTCTTAGCTAGTGCCATTTGCTCCCCATTCAGCCTCTTGTCTGACAAGAGTCTGAAGTAAGGGCTGTGGGTGGAGGTGACCTTTGCTGTGTCACTAAGCTTCGGGTTGGTCAGGGAAAGAATGCCTTTTTCCCCACTTAAAACAATGCCTTTGTGTGATAAGTGGTTGTCTGCCTGTCCATTTGCCTGCTTTGCAGGCATCGTTCAAGGGAAACCTTCAGACTTCCCATACACCCTTTCAAGGGAAAGCCCTCTGGCTAAGGGTTTTCCTAAATTATTTTTGGTGGTAATTGAAGGTGCAAAGAAAGCAGCTTAGAAACAGCAGATCTGCTGGCGTCCATTCCGAGCCTTCTCTTTGCTTTCTTTTGCTTGCCAGCCAGCTCTGAGGAAACAGGGAGCATGAAGTCTGAACCTGCCCAGCCTGCTCCCAGACTCATTTGTCAGCAGAGAACACCTTCTCACTCTGTCTCTGAATGGCACGGGCTGTTTGCCATTAGTTTAACACTTAACAGAGCAGGACTAGGCTATCAGCAGCGTGCCTCTTGTTAGCTGTCAAGATCCATCTTTAATATAACGATGCTTTGTTTATTGATGTTTATGAAGAATGTGAGGTCTAGAAAATAAGTAAATGGGATAGGCTTTTGATCTCATTGTGTTTTTAATGGAAGAATTCTTTTTCAGAGTCTGCCAAGAAAAACAAACATATAAAATAAATCTTTGGACCACCCAATGTTTGAGGAAGGAGGGGAAATTTCTGGGTGAACTGGAAGGAACAATGTTCCTTTTCTACCCTCCTTTGTAATCCCAAAGCTGTCCAAGTATATTTACACTTTCTTCCACTAAAAACAAAAAAAGTACAGTGAGCAAAATAGAGTTTTCTTTGGTGATGGAAGATCTTTCAGTGATTTAGAAGCATCGTTTTGAATGTCAACAAAGTAACGTGGGTATTTTGTTCCAAGGGTACCGAAAGTTGGCTGTAAACTTGTTTCTCGGGATTAGCTTCTCTATTCTAAAAGTGACAGAGATAGTCCATAAAAGAGTATTCTGGCTAATGGTATGTTTTACGGTCCAATGTAATATCCCTTTGCACTAAAGAGGTCTTCCCTGGTGACCCAGATGGTAAAAATCCGCCTGCAAGGCGGGAGGCCTGGGTTCCATCGCTGGGACAGGAAGATCCCCTGGAGGAGGCATGACAGTCTACTCCAGTATTCTTGCCTGGAGGATCCCATGGACAAAGGAGCCTGGCGGGCTACAGTCCAGGGGTCGCAGAGAGTCAAACATGAGTGAGCTACTGACACATTTGCACTAGGGCTATCTTCCTGGGGGGGACAGGAAGTAAAAGTAACCGACCAACCATAAAAAATATAGCAAAACTATAGCATCAGTTAAATAGCTTTATTGGGGCACTTATAACAACAGCAGGCGTGTATGCCGTATACTTACACCTTACTCCCTGTCTTGAGTGTTAGAATTGATGCCATTCTCCTGCACTTTCCCTCCCCTTTCGCTGTTTTTCTTCACCGTTATAATGCCATTTGGGCACACAGGGATGAACCAGAACAAAATCAGCAGCTGACTCCTCCGTGCCAGGCGGAGTGTTTATGCTTTGCCATTTCATCCTCACAGCCACCCTGGGAGGTAAAGCTCTCACAGCTGAGAAAACCTCTGAGCCTCTGCTCCGAAAGATGGCAGGAGATCCTGGTTCACACAGCTTTAGAACCCGGGGGTGCTGGAACGCAAAGCCCCTTCTCTGTCTCCATACTGTTGAGGCCCCTGCCTCGTAGGAGTCTGGCTGGCTTCTGTCCTGCCGCTCCGCTGCTTCTTATCACTTAACTCTCTGGACCACAGGAAACTGAAGACGCGCTTGCAGCATCTCAGGTGGAAAGGCGCGAAGAGCGTGAGCCAGGAGCACAAAGAGAAGTCCTGTGCCCGCTGCCAGCAGACGCTGGGGCTCCTGCTGAACCGGGGGGCCGTGTGTCTGGGCTGCAGCCACCGCGTGTGCAGCGAGTGCCGCGTGTTCCTGAGGAGGACCCGCGCCTGGAAGTGCACCGTGTGCTTTGAGGACAGGTGAGGATGGGCGGGGCCGGCCAGGGTGGGCGTGGCCGGATGAGGTGGGCGGGGCGGTGGGCAAAGGATGGCTGGAAAGCCATTCTTCACATTTTAACAGGAAAATGTTCAGAGAATGCTTAATATGGAGCTGCCTTTCTAGACGTGGAAATTATTGTAACTCAAAAACACATATTGCTATATGAAAAAAAGTTTTGTTTTTAATTTACAAAAGTTTGTAATTGCTGCTGCTGCTAAGTCGCTTCAGTCATTTCCGTTTCTGTGTGACCCCATAGACAGCAGCCCACCAGGCTCCTCCATCCCCGGGATTCTCCAGGCAAGAACACCGGAGTGTAATGGCTAACGATCAGCTAACCTAGGAGCTAAGGTTCCCTTTAATCTCTTAACTAGTTAGTTTTGTTAGTTTTCTTAGAGCTTAATTTATCTCTTTGAGGAAAAGTGGAATGAACTGTAATATAAGGAATATTAGAGTGTCCCATGGAGCTTTATTAACGCCTTTTTGAAGGAAGAAAGTTGACCTGTATTGATGCTCCACCAAAGAAGCGGTTATGGTTTCCATTAGTGATAGACTAAACCTACATTTATTCTAATCTTTTGATGTGAGATTTTAAAATATTTTAAACATGGAATTGGTGTTTTTGAAATACCCTTCTTGAAAATGATAAAGAACATGTATGGCTTGATCTCATACTGTTTGAAGCAAGAATGGGCTGTTCATCGATTCCTGGAAAACCCAGGGAGTGTTTCCACTTGTTGTGGGGGAGTGTGTGTGCACAAGGGCATCACAGAAATCATAAACAGAAATGTTTGTCTGGTGTGAATCTAGGAGAATAACGTGAGACTGAGATTTGAAAACAACTTCTAAATGTTGCTTAGGTGCGCGCGGCCTGGGGAGACTGAGGTGATTACACGGTGAGGGCACACTGGTAGGGTTTTTCTCGCCCCCTGAATCAGGAGGATTGTGTTTATAAGCATCCTGACATCAATGTCCTTAAACTTCCCCTTGCTTTGCGAGGCTTAATGTATTTCAATCACTCATTCAAAGGCAGGTCGTTCAACCAGATTGCCTTGCTCCTAAGCACCCCTCTCTGAAACAGCATGTCACGTCACATCCACGTGGTCAGAGTCGCCTCCAAACGTATCAAGTTTCCTCAGTCTGTCAAAGCCAGCACCCTTCAGGCTTTTCTTAGCTTGAGAGGGGAAGAGAAAGAACTCCTGTGAGCCAGCTCTGGCTGCGCTTGTGCTCAGGCAGGTCCTGGGCTCTTGAGAGAGGAGGGAAGGTCCTAAGACCCTCGTCAGCCAACCATATGCAGTGGGTTGATAAACACTGATGATGAACACTGTGTCACAAAGTAGTAAATTCTTCAGCACTTCTTTTAGTGGTTAAAGTGAGTAAAGCAAAGTCGTTCAGTCGTGTCCGACTCTTCGCGACCCCATGGACTGTAGCTTACCAGGCTCCTCTGTCCATGGGATTTTCCAGGCAAGAGTACTGGAGTGGGGTGCCATTTCCTTCTCCAGAGGATCTTCCCAACCCAGGGATTGAACCCGGGCCTCCCGCATTATAGACAGACGCTTTATCATCTGAGCCACCGGGGAAGTCTCAAAAGTGAAAGTGAAAGTTACTCAGTTGTGTCCGACTCTCTGCAACCCCATGGACTATACAGTCCATGGAATTCTCCAGGCCAGGAATACTGGAGTGGGTAGCCTTTCCCTTCTCCAGGGGATCTTCCCAATGCAGGGGTCGAACCCAGGTCTCCCACATTGCAGGCATATTCTTTACCAGCTGAGCCACAAGGGAAGCCGCTTTAGTGGTTAACTGGAAACTTAAAATCAAAACAGGAGAACAGGGGCTGAGGCAACCTCCCAGGAAGGCGGCCCTGTTGAAATCTCCACCCTGGAGAGCACTGTGCCCTGGGGCATTGTAACTGAACCCCTCTAAGCTCCTGAAGTGTGATTTCTAAAACCCCAGCTTCCTGGTGTCGAAATAAGGATGTTTTTCAAAATACAAGAGATAATTGCATTGCTCTGAGAGAACTGATGCAGGAAATCGTACAGTGAGAGAGCTAAGTAATTTATACCAACCCCCCTCACCCCTTCTCTTTGCTTCCTTTCTTCGAAGCTCTCTACCCTCTCTAGTTTTGTCCACTCTGTGCTGCCGTCCAGTCTTGGCGGGGTCAAACCAAAGAAAAGTCTTGGTGAAGTGTGAGTCTTTGACAGTCTTAACTGGGACCTGGACAGGTTTTCGACGCCAGTCATTTCCCTCTCCCTGCTTCTTCTTCAGCCTGAGACCCATCTCTCAAGAAGTGGATTTGTTGTGGGAACAGGGGGAAAACATAGGTTTTAAAATCAAGCAAAAGGAAAGTCTAGGGTAGCAGTTTTAAAGAAAGCAAAACCAGTGTTCAGACTGCTGCAGTCAGCGCAGAGGGCCTGTGAGCAGTGCTGGCCTTGGGCTTGGGCTGAGGGTCCAGCAGACAGCTGAGGGTCCTGCCTGCTGGGCAGGTTTTCTGCTCAGGACCCGTGGGGGCCCAGGGGAGGGGGTGAGGGACTAGGCTGGCTCAAGGTGACTTCCCAGAGCACCTGGTGGGAGCGTTTCTGGAAGATGGTCAGGATTAGAGAAGGAAATGAACACAGTCAGGGACAAGGAATACCATGGGGATGAGTGCTGACTCAAACTATTGGAGTTTCAGCTTCAACGTCAGTCCTTCCAATGAATATTTAGGACTGATCTCCTTTAGGATTGACTGGTTTGACCTCCTTGCAGTCCAAGGGACTCTCGAGAGTCTTCTCCAGCACCACCGTGCAAAAGCATCAGTCCTCCAGCGCTCAGCCTTCTTTATGGTGCAGCTCTCACATCCACGGCTGCTTACTTGCTGCAGGCGTGTCTGACTCTTTGCTGCCCCATGAACTGAAGTCCACCAGGCTTCTCCATCCATGGGATTCTCCAGGCAAGAGTACTGGAGTGGGTTGCCATTTCCTTCTCCACACATCCATACATGACTACTGGAAAAACCATAGCTTTGACTTAACGGACCTTTGTTGGCAAAGTAATATCTGTGCTTTATAATATGCTGTCTAGTTTGGAGATAGCTTTTCTTCCAAGGAGCAAGTGTCTTTTAATTTCATTGCTGCAGTCACCATCTGTAGTGATTTTGGAGCCTAGTCTTTCACTGTTTCCATTGTTTCCCCATCTATTTGCCATGAAGTGATGGGACCAGATGCCATGATCTTTGTTTTCTGGAATTTTGAGTTTTAAGTCAACTTTTTCACTCTCCTCTTTCACTTTCATCAAGAGGCTTTTTAGTTCCTCTTCACTTTCTGCCATAAGGGTGGTGTCATCTGCATATCTGAGGTGATTGATATTTCTTCTGGCAATCTTCATTTCAGTTTGTGCTTCATCCAGCCTGGCATTTTGCATGATGTACTCTGCATGGAAATTAAATAAGCAGGGTGACAATATACTGCCTTGATGTACTCCTTTCCCAATTTGGAACCAGTCTTTTGTTCCATGTTTGGTTCTAACTGTTGCTTCTTGACCTGCATACAGATTTCTCAGAAGGTAGGTCAGGTGGTCTGGTATTCCTGTGTCTTCTAAGAATTTTCCACAGCTTGTTGTGATCCACAGTCAAAAGCTTTGGTGTAGTCAGTAAAGCAGATGTTTTTCTGGAACTCTCTTGCTTTCCTGATGATCCAGCAGGTGTTGGCAATTTGATATCTGGTTCCTCTGCCTTTCTAAATCCAGCTTGAACATCTGGAAGTTCATGGTTCATGTACTGTTGAAACCTGGCTTGGAGAATTTTGAGCATTACTTTGCTAGCGTGTGAGATGAGTGCAACTCTATGGTAGTCTGAGCATTCTTTGGCATTGCCTTTCTTTGGGATTGGAATGAAAACTGACCTTTTCCAGTCTTGTGACCACTGTTGAGTTTTCCAAATTTGCTGGCCTATTGAGTGCAGCACTTTCACAGCATCATCTTTCAGGATTTGAAATAGCTCAACTGGGATTCCATCACCTCCACTAACTTTGTTCGTAATGATGCTTTCTAAGGCCCACTTGACATCACATTCCAGGATGTCTGGCTCTAGGTGAGTGATCACACCATTGTGGTTATCTGGGTCGTGAAGATCTATTTTGTATAGTTCTTCTGTGTATTCTTGCCACCTCTTCTTAATATCTTCTGCTTCTGTTAGGTCCATACCATTTCTGTCCTTTATTGTGGCCATCTTTGAATGAAAAGTTCCCTTGGTATCTCTAATTTTCTTGAAGAGATCTCTAGTCTTTTCCATTCTATTGTTTTCCTCTATTTCTTTGCATTGATCACTGAGGAAGGCTTTCTTATCTCGCCTTGCTATTCTTTGGAGCTCTACATTCATGTGGGTATATCTTTCCTTTTCTCCTTTGCCTTTAGCTTCTCTTCTTGTCTCAGCTATTTGTAAGGCCTCCTCACACAGCCATTTTGCCTTGTTGCATTTCTTTTTCTTACATACGCTTTTTATCCATTGGCCAAATGAGGGTACGAATGACTTAATAGGCTTTGAAGCTTTCTGTTACCAAACATACAGTAAAAAAGTGGAAATTTGTGGGGTACTCTTTGAAAAGTCTATTTCGTGCTTGCTAAAGGGAATATTTACACAATAGTTTGAGTGTCATTCCTTTTGTTGAAGTTGCCATTTCTCCTATGGTCAGTCATGGCAGGTCTTGCTTCAAAAAACCTTTTTGCGATGAATAAGCTTCCTGTACCCTTAAGTTCAAACTCGAAGTTGTCACTCACTCAGTTCAGCTGAACCTTTTCACCCCACAGGAAGGTCAGTGCCAGGAGGCCATTTTTCCAGGCTGGCACTCGAGATGCTGGTGAAGCGCTGCCTCGGCTAGAGCTCTGGGCTGAAATGTAGCTGAGTTGTGGGCACTGGGGATGGAGGGCTACCAGACAGGCTTGTAGGCGCTTTCCAGTCGTGTGTTCGTAGGAACCACAATAACAGACGCACATCCATAGAGCAGACCAAGAGAGCATTCCAGTGCCAAACAGACGTCATGGGTACAGTTTTTGATTTCAGATGATTTTACTCCTGCACTGTTTCGTGAATGCAGATATCTCTGAGATCCTGATTTCCCACTTTGGGGTTTCTTTATTTTGATTCATTTTCAGTCAATTAAAGTGTCTCTTCAAAGATTTTTATTCTCAGAAGTGCATGTGGGTGGTGGGTATTTTAAGCCATTGCCTATCTGAGGATGCCTTCGATAGCCTTTCCTCACCTGCCTCTTGAGAAACCTGTATGCAGGTCAGGAAGCAACAGTTAGAACTGGACATGGATTTGGAGAAGACTCTTGAGAGTCCCTTGGACTGCAAGGAGATCCAACCAGTCCATTCTGAAGGAGATCAGCCCTGGGATTTTTTTGGAAGTAATGATGCTAAAGCTGAAACTCCAGTACTTTGGCCACCTCATTCGAAGAGTCGACTCATTGGAAAAGACTTTGATGCTGGGAGGGATTGGGGACAGGAGAAGAAGGGGACGACTGAGGATGAGATGGCTGGATGGCATCACTGACTCGATGGACGCGAGTCTGAGTGAACTCCGGGAATTGGTGATGGACAGGGAGGCCTGGCATGCTGCGATTCATGGGGTCGCAAAGAGTCGGACACGACTGAGGGACTGAACTGAACTGAACTGAAGGACTTCCCTGGGTTTTATTCATTTTTTAAACTATTTTGTTTTGGGGTATAGCTGACTAACAAACATTATGGTGGCAGTTTCAGATGAAGACCCAGACATTCATATCTATCCACTCTCCACCAGACTCCCCGCCCATCTAGGCTTCCAGACAACTTTGAGCAGAGTTCCATGTGCTATACAGCAGGTGGTTGTCGGCTATCCATTTCCAGCATAGCAGTAGGACTTCACTGGGTTTTTAAATCTCAGATTCCAACTTTCCACCTTTAAGTTCATTTAATGTTTTATCATTGTCCTTTGGAATCTACTGTAACAGACACACTGGAGACTAGCTTTATTTTTCTTTATTGATCATCTGGATTTTAGGTACTAGGTGCATATTGGGTTTTTTCTGCATTCTTGTAACTGAAAGCAGTTTCTAATCTCTTCCTGGGTCTGAGTCTCTCCACACTGATTTTCATGGATTAAGGAGAGTTCCCTGGAGCTGGCTGTGCCTTGGATCTGCTTGCTGTTGTTGTTTTCTTAATTATTTTTAATTGTGGAGAAATACATATAAAATTTACCATTATAGCTAAGGCTAAGTGTACAGTTTAATGGCATTTGAAACCATGGGTAATCATTAGTCAAGCCCACTTTGTCAGCCTTCACTCATCAAGGTCGTCCAGGAGATTTACATACCCACTGTTACCGTTTTAAGAATGTTTATTTTTGCTGCTCTGGGTCTTGGTTGCTGCACATGCACTTTCTCTAGTTGTGGTGGCCTCTCTTGTTGTGCACAGGCCCTAGGGCCACGGGCTTCAGGGGCTGTGGCGCAGGGCCTTAGCTTCTCTGTGGCATTTGGGATCTTCCCAGACCAGGGATCGAATCCTGTGTTCCCAGCATTGGCAGACGGATTCTTATGCCCTGTGCCACAAGGGAAGGCCCTCGAGTGTTTCTTAAATTTCAATTAATTATGGCTGTGCTGCGTCTTCTTTGTTGCATGTTGGCTTTTTCTGGTTGCAACACGCCCTCCATTCTTGTCCTCAACAGTGAGATGTTCGCCAAGTGAGTTGTTTTCCGGGAACTGGGAGTCAGCGGCCTCTAGTTTGAGCTTAATTGGCTACGATTGGATAGGCCCACCCACCTGCCAGCTGCGCATGCATGAGGGTCCTCTCTGTGACCTTTTGAGGTCAGAGGGCAAAAACCCCACCCCCAGATGGTGGTGAGCACCTCCATCTTCCCAGGAGCAGAGGCCCGGAGCCTAGTTACGCCTGCGCACAATGGCCAAGGCCCACCTTTTTCCAATCACTCATCCCCACTCTCCACGCCCAGACCGCCCTGCCGGTTTCGTCTTCATCCCATCAGTACTGTGAACCCCTTGCCGTCTGGGAGGTGGATCTGAGGCCTGCTCCCTCTCTCTGCACTTGGCTGCCTTGCGAATAAACCCTCGCTTTGCTGCAGACCTCAGCGTCTCAGCTTACTGCACGTCAGGGAAACCAACCTGGTAATACGTGCGTGTCGTGGCACAGCCATCAGCGCCGCCTGCGTTCAGTCTTTTTCGTCTTGCCCAGCTGCAACTCTGTTCTGTTCAGCAGCTCCCTATTCTTCCCTCGCTCCCCTGCCCTCTGCCCGCATCGTCCTTCTGTCTCTCTGACTCCCCTGGCCTCTCGCAAAGGTGGAATCACAGAGTGTTTGTCTCCCTGTGTCTGGCTCATTTCACTAAGCACACGCTTTTCAAGGCTCATCCATGGTGCAGCACGCTGCAGAACTCCTTCCTTCTTAAGGCCGCCCTCACATTCTCGAGTGTGTATGTGTCACATTTTGTCTGTTCCTCTGCTTCTGCCCTTTGGCTGTTGTGAATAGTGGGTGTGCAAACGTCTCCTTGAGGCTGCGCTTTCCGTTCTTTCAGGTGTATTCCCAGAAGTGGGGCTGCTGAGTCGCATGGTATTTCTGTGTTTAATTTTTTGAGACCCCCCATACAGCCTCCAACAGCTGAGCCGTTTCCCTTTTCCACCAACAGTGCACAAGGGTTCCAGTTTCTTCACTTGTTGTCTTCTGGGTTTTCTTATTTTTTTTCTTTTTAATGGTAGTTACTAATGGGTGTGAGGTGAGGGTTTGCTTGTGTTTTGACTCAGTAACTAACGTTTTCTTTGGTCAGCTCTTTAATGCTGCTGGGCCTGGCTTATTCAGGAATAACTTAGGTTGGCCTTGCTCGCTCTCTTCCCTTTATATTCCTTATCCTTCAGCGTTTACTGTCTTTTTATTTCACGTTGTGGGGAAGACTCATCCTTCCTGAGTCAGCGTCATTGATTCAACTCTCCAGCTTCTCAATTCTGCTCTTTCCTGTTGGTGACACAGCTGGCTCTGCGTTTGTATCGCTGTTTTCTAAATCTTCCTTGATTCTAGTGTGCTGTCTCTTGTTGGCTTTTCCTTAAGTCTTTCTGTTTCTTCTTCATAGAAAAGAAGGAAAAAGAGGGTTAGTTTCTCAGTCGTATTCGACTCTTTGCGACCCACAGACTGTAGCCCACCAGGCTCCTCTGTCCCTGGAAATCTCCAGGCAAGAATACTGGAGTGGGTAGCCATTCCCTTCTCCAGGGGATCATCCCAACCCAGGGATCGAACCCAGGTCTCCTGCACTGCAGGCAGACTCTTTACTGCCTGAGCCGCCAGAGAAGCCCCCTTTTTCATGAGAGCTGGGTCTGAAATGCCTTTGGAGACGGCTGCTTTCTGAAGCTTCCCTTGGTTCCCGCAGTGATGCACCTTGAGTAGCCATTCCTGGCCTGCAGGCCTCTTTCTCCTGCCGGGCCTTTTGTCAGAGGTTCTGTGTTGTCTTCAGACCAGCAGGCTGAGGGGTTGCTCCCAGAGCCCTTGCTCCCTGTCTTTGTGGAGTGGTGGTGGAGCCGATTCTTAGATCTATAGGGGAGACAGGTGCTACAGGCTGTTTAACCTGGTTTCCGTTTTCCAGGCTTTAAGGAGTGCAGCACTGTCCAGCTGGAGTAGAATTATTTCACTGACTCATTTTCTGATGTAACAAACCAGGAATGCAAACTCATGGCCAACAGGCAGCAAACAGCCCATGGGCTTTATTTTGTTACCCTGCTCAGTGTCTAATATTTACCCCTTTAATGCCTTAAAGCAGGCCATGGGTCCTCCAGCTCACCACAGCACCTAGCCCGCCCCCTTGTCTCATCGCTCACCCTCTCTCTCCGTCTAGTTTCTGCTTGGTGCCTGACTTTGTGACCCCTGCCCCTACATATTCAGAAAGCGTGATAAACGTCAGACCTTGGTGCCACTGGGGCTCCATCTGTGTTAGTCCCATCTTATCCCTTCAGTTCTCAGGATGCTGCCTGCAGGGGTGGGGATGTTCATTTATTCACCAGTCCACACATTTATTCACCGGCCCCACTCTAAGTTGTGCTTGGGGCTGTGGATACAGCGCTGAGCTTAACACAGAGGGGACCTGCCTCCTCTCAGCGGCCAAGTAGAGTTATTCCTGTTTTGCAGGAAGCTGTGGTAGCCACTTGATTAAAATCGTTCCTTTACCTTATCTTGATTCCGACTTCTCTCCTAGTTACCTAGGATTTAATCACAACGATCAGTCTTTTTTTCCTGTAAGAACATTGAAATCAGATCAGCTGAGCTGGTTGGTAGAAACAAACAATGACAACAAAAAAAACCTCATTATTTTGCTTTGTAACTAAAACTGCCTTAGATATAAGATTATTTGAAGTAAAAAATAATTTTTTTCAACTGTATGGGTGCATAGGACCATTTTAGCTGGGAATTACCAAGTGATTAGACAAGCTAGTACAAAGAAATTAAGTTGATGCTTGGTTTTACATTATTTGGCTTCTTCGTTTGGAGTTTTTGTAGCTCGTCTGACTGATAAACCACCAAGACTTTCTTGAAGCTTCCTTGCCATCATGGTGCTGGTTAGAGAGCAGGTCTGCCTGGGAAGGGTGTGTCTTAAGTCATTGGAAGAATCCTGGCATGCAGACGAATTTTCTACCGCTTGTTCGCTGAACGGTGGAAATACATTTAGCAATTTCTGGGAACACCGTTCTGACATCTCTTGGAATATAAAGCATGGATTTGAAAGCTTACCGACCTGCAGGTGCAAGTAATTTGAGTGCAAAGTAAGGATGGAGTCTAGCAGGCCTGTTTGGCTCACTGCTTGCTAAGAGTGATAAGGTCAGACTATCTTTCCGTTAGGGTCCTCTGTTCATCGCATTGTTGAACATTTGCTAGAATTTGCAAAGTGCTTTTCAACAGTTTTCTCTTTTGCTAATGAAATGACAGCATTAGCAGAGTTCAAGGCTATGAAATGGATGCTGGAACCTCCAGCAGTTTATTAAGAGCGGCACCACGTGCTTGGCGTTTATAATTACAGTGATCCCCCTGCAGAGTGAGTGGAAAGTCAGACGCAGAACTCAGATCTCTGACTCTAGACTTTTTGTTCCCTCCACCACCCCTGGATTTTGCTTTCTAAGATGTATTTATCAATTGACTGAAAGAGTTTTAAAGAGGCAAGTTGTGATTCTACCAGAGAAATTTAAAACTGTTAATCTCTTGCTGGGCTCTGAAAATGTTCCAAGAAGTTTTCATAGCCAAATTCTGATCGAGTCATTGGAGGAGAAATTCTTTTGGTTCCTGTGAGTCAGGCTACCCTGAGTTGGCCTTAATGAAGACAGAGACATAGCAAGCAAGATCTGCTCACCTCTGCCTTAGACAGTAACACCCATAAATGGTCCTCCTTATAAAGCCTGGGATTTGTGTGGACAGGGAGCCATTATGAAAGCTACTAGGGAATAATTGTTCACGAAACAGCTGATTCTGCAGAAAGTGTTTGTGGAGATAGGGCTGCAGTCTAGTTCTCAAAGGAAATAGCCTCAAATGCAAGAAGTGCTTGTCGCTGTATGGTTTAGCTCTGTGGTACTTCTATCCTTCCATTCTTTAGTCACAGATGAGCCCAAGAGACCTGTGGGCTTGTGTCCAAATCTATCCCTGCCAAGGAAGCTCGTGCTTGAATTTCACAAGTAATCCATTGGGATTCTGTAAGAGGATTGGTTGGTTGCATCGGATGCCCAGCACTAGAAGATACTAATGTTTTACTTTATCTGCTTCTTGTATAGGTTCTGAAAGCAGGGCTAGAGGAAGACTTTTTAATACAAAGTTGTAAAATGGAGTAAAATTAAAATGTTTATTCAGGCATCTTCACCTTTTGCTCCTCTGTCGCCTCAGCTGTTCTTCCTTTTTTCACGACTGTGCGTTTACGCCTCAGTGACAGCTTGTATCTGGCGAGCTCCGCTGCCTATGGAGTCGCGGACTGAGTTGCTGCAGAAATCTTAGCTCTGATCTCTGGTCTGGTCTGAGCCCTTGCCCCACCCGCAGCGCCTGTCTCATATGTAAACGTTTTTGGTCACAGGTATCAGCCTGGAGAATTTGAGAGAGTTAGATGAGTTGGACGGGGAAGGCAATGGCACCCCACCCCAGTACTCTTGCCTGGAAAATCCAATGGACGGAGGAGCCTGGTGGGCTGCAGTCCATGGGGTCGCTAACAGTCAGACAGACTGAGCGACTTCACTTTCACTTTTCTCTTTCATGCATTGGAGAAGGAAATGACAACCCACTCCAGTATTCTTGCCTGGAGAATCCCAGGGATGGGGGAGCCTGGTGGGATGCCATCTATGGGGTCACACAGAGTCGGACACGACTGAAGTGACTTAGCAGCAGCAGCAGATGAGTTGGAAGGGTCATGACCCCCAGGAAAACAAATCAGGTTCAGTTCAGTTGCTCAGTCATGTCTGACTCTTTGTGACCCCATAAACTGCAGCACGCCAGGCCTCTCTGTCCATCACCAACTCCTGGAGTCTACTCAAACTCATGTCCATCGAGTCGGTGATGCCATCCAACCATCTCATCCTCTGTCATCCCCTTCTCCTCCTGCCTTCAATCTTTCCCAGCATCAGGGTCTTTTCCAATGAGTCAGCTCTTCACATCAGATGGCCAAAGTATTGGGGTTTCAGCTTCAGCATCAGTCCTTCCAATGAATATTCAGGACCGATCTCCTTTAGGATGCACTAATTGGATCTCCTTGCTGTCCAAGGGACTCTCAAGAGTCTTCTCCAATACCACAGTTCAAAAGCATTAATTCTTCGGCGCTCAGCTTTCTTTATGGTCCAACTCTCACAACAAGTCAGGAAGTGAAGTTTATTAATCAGAGGAAAGCCTCTTTGTTTCCACATTTGATTTTCCTCTCCTGCTGTCCTCGTCCTAATGCTTAGACTTTGTCCTGCTTATAAGGATAGAGGAAGCATCCTCAGAAATAGAGCAATTGAATTCACCACCCCGCTCATCCCGCAAAACTTTCCCTGTGTTTGACCCTCTGCTTGTCTTAAGTACCAGAGGGGAAACTTCTGTGGAGTTGCTATGTTCTTCTTCACGTGTTTTGTGTCAGTTTAGTAGACTTGATATCTGAGTTTCTGATTTATGGGTGAAAATGTTTCGCCTTTTCTCTCGAGATGTGTCACAGTTGCATGTTTCATATGTTTTCGGCTCTGAATGATAGTGACTGTCAGAATTCTGCTGCCAGAACTCACACATGCTCTGTGTGTTTTCCCTTTTTTAGACACTAAGCATGGTGAGTAATCATTTGCATCTTAATCAGAGAATATAATAGCTGCTAACAAGAACGGGGGAGAAGGCAATGGCACCCACTCCAGTACTCCTGCCTGGAAAATCCCATGGAGGAGGAGCCTGGTGGGCTGCAGTCTATGGGGTCGCTAAGAGTCGGACGCGACTGAGCAACTTCACTTTCACTTTTCACTTTCATGCATTGGAGAAGGAAACGGCAGCCCACTCCTGTGTTCTTGCCTGGAGAATCCCAGGGACAGCAGAGCCTGGTGGGCTGCTGTCTATGGGGTTGCACAGAGTCAGCCACGACTGAAGCGACTTAGCAGTAGCAGCAACAAGAAGGGGAGGAAGTCTGTTGATGTCTTCTGACAACTACTAAAGTTCCACAGAGAAGATAGGCTACTTAAAAAATGTAGATTGGCATATATTTGTGAATTGACTGCATTTATAAGCATTAATTTGAAACAATCCATTTGAGTTCATCTGTAGCCTGAAAGAACCTAATGGAGGATGTATTTCAGAAAGTATACTTTATAGAAGAGAATTTGACGTAAGTTGAAGGTTTAATTTTCCTTAAACTTGCATAACCTAGGAATTGGTACTTCTTTTTATAGCTGATGATTTTAATGGTGTCAATAATTTATGGTGTCTGTGTGTTTAACTTCTTATATCCTGAAAGGCTATTGACAATTCTGCCTTTCAGAGGCTCTATGAAGTTGAGGGTGGTTTCTTCAGCAGTTTGGAAACTTGGAAGCTATTAAGAGCTAACATCCTCTGGGAGCTAACATGCTTTGGGACTTCAGTTTCGAGCAGTGGCCATACAAAGTCCCTGCACTGCTCTGCCTATGAGTAGGACGGGAGGGGATATAGGGACATAGACATGCCCAGGGAGCTGCCATCAGACTGGCTGCCCAGCAAGAGGTCACTTCCGCTGTCTCTCAAGTGATCCCCGAATCTCCAGTGAAGCCCTTTGATCCATGTCCCAGACTTCAGATCCTCCTGGGAACTTTCTCAGGTGAATCCGCTCTGCTGGCTCTTGGTAAATGTTGTGGTTAAGTCAAACTAACCTCACCGTAACTCAAGGATAACCTCGCTTAGCTGAATAGAAAACACTGGATTTCTCTGATTGCCCTTCATGCCATTGTTCTCCACCATAAACGTGATAAACTGGTCATTTTTATGGCGATTTTGCTTCTCCCTGTATATTTATTGTGTATGTGTTAAACACATATGTTAATACGTATGTATTACATGGACTTACAGGGTAAAATATACCCAAGTAGAAACTCCAGCTTTGTAGCTCATTTCGATCTTATCTTTGTATTTATTTTTTACTTATTTTTATTGAAGTATAGTTGATTTATAATGTATTTGTTTCGGGTGTAAAGTGATTCAGTTTGATATATAATATTCCTTTTCAGAATAGGAATATAATATTCCTTTTGTAGCTTTGCTGCTTTCCAGTCAACTCACTTAATCTCTATGGGAAATCTGTATAGTTAGGGATCTGGGCCAGAAATTTGAACTCTGAGCTCTTTTGCTAGACTAATATTTTGATATTATCTCCCTACTCGGTATGAGCCAAATACAGCACCACCCACATTGCTCTCTGAGGCTTCCTTTCTGCTTGTTTTTCAGAAATGTGAAAATAAAAACTGGAGACTGGTTCTTCGAGGAACGAGCCAAGAAATTTCCAACTGAAGGTAAATGCTCTTAAAATGTTTGCTGAAGTGAAATGTATTCCTAGTTTAACAATATTTGGCGGTAAGACTTTTGAATATGAAAAACTTAGAAAGGCATGGTGTGTGGGCTTCTGTCTGGACGGTCCTCCTGCTCCTTTGAGTGTTCCTGTCTTCGGCCCTCAGTTCACGTGGTCCACCACCTTTGCCTGTGGGGCTTCCCTCTGTACCCCCACTTCCCCAGCTCTGACCCCGCTAGAACCTGCCTGTTCTCTGTGAAGTCCCCTGACCTCTGCCCTGGGAGTGATGTCTCCTTCCTCCCAAACGCCGGTTTGGGCATCTCTCCCATAACTGTTAAAAGTGCCCCATACTACATCATCATCGATGCCCTTCTTTCTCTCCATCAGCAGACACTCTGCTTTTAAGATCCTGTTAGCTCCTTACAGCCCCAAACCTTGTTTATGATAATTGATCCAAACGGTGGAGTGAATCACTGAAGACCACGGTGAGAGAACTGTGTTAGAATCTAACAGAGTCTGGTGACTCTGATGTGAGCTCGTGTGATCATCTGCGTCGAGTGTGTGTTTGGTCTCCGCACCCCAGGTGTCTTTAAAAGCACTAGCCAAGTTGGCATAATGGTGTTGTTAGTAGCTGGGCGTCAAGGCCGTGGAGAGAACAGGACATGCTTTGGTTGCAGAAGTCTCACGTGAGAGGATGCGGGCTGGGCAGATGAGAGGATAACTTATCAGGCCGAGGGGCACTCACATGTGGTCAGGATGGAGTGCAGAGCTGTGCCCCCACCTGGGTGTGGAGGTGATGATCTCGGGAGGCCCCGGCCTGTGGAGGCTGCAGCAGCGAGAGCCCCGAATCCCAGCCGCCAGACCCCCAGGGGCCAGTGACCAGGCCCTGGCCCGCCAGCTGTGTAGAGATGTGTTTCCACAGAGAGACAGAAAGCAGCGGAACAAGCAAAGTGTCTGAAAGGAGGGAAAAGGGTGCGTGTGGATACACACACACGGACTCTGAGTTGTGCCCGTGTGATAGTTTGAATCACTTGCAAGATGGAGTGCAGGAGGAGAAGGGGGCGACACAGGATGAGCTGGTTGGGTGGCATCACTGACTCCATGGACATGAGTCTGAGCAAGCTCTGGAAGGTACTGAGAGGCAGGGAAGCCCGGCGTGCTGCGGTCCACGGGGTCACCCAGAGTCAGGCACGACTGAGCGGCTGAGCAGCAGCGGCCTCTGGGGCGTGTCTTCCAGGCTTCCTGTGGCCAGTCGTCCTGCTGGCCTGGTTCTGAGTCAGCTTCTGGTTTATCTCGGGGGCCTCCCGTGTGTGCACACATCCCTTAGCCAAGATGGAGTCGAGCGAAGAGGCCTCTGGGCAGCGGACCTCACATACCACGGGGTGACACCCGCTCCCTGTTTGGCCGCCAAGGAGCCTTTCTGCACGTGTGTAGTCAGGAAGGTCTCCCGGACTCCGAGAATGAGGCACATGTGGTCTTTTATCTCCTATCTGGGCAGCAGGACTCAGTTCTCTCGCTCCTCATCTCAGGAGCGTCTGTCCACACGAGACGAACTCTGGCTGTTCAGCCTGGGGCCCGTCTGCCTCCTGTCTAGTGACCCGGGTGTCATCCTCCTCTGTGACGTGTGGCCATGGGGAGTGCACACACGGAGCCTGGGCTGACCTAGAGGGGATGGGGTGGCTGCAGACGCCGCGTGTGGTCGGGGGGAGACAGTCACAATCTGAGGTGGAGAAGTAAGCTGTTTAGCCTTAGCGAAAGTGCATGCATGTCGGCAGATAAAGGCAGTCATTCGTCTAGAGTGTTGATGCTCCGCTTTTATTTTAATAAAAGCACCTTGAACTGAGGTTTAGTTGGCGGCAAATTCTCCCCTGGATTACATTCCTGACTCTGCTTATTGAAGAAAAAGTGACATTTCTGCCGAATTTTTTAGAAATCTGGAGGCATGTGTAACACTGATGGGATTGTTCAAGCCAAAAAAAAACATAGCACGTGTGTATGATTTTTGTCTAGATCTGTGTTTCTCCATCCGTTTTTCATTAGTGTCCTCTTTCCAGCCTACAAACAGCCTTATCAACACTTTGTTTCCCAAATATTACCCAGTCATGAAAGTTTTATAGCCCAGATATGTTGCATAGCTATATATGCATGGAAAGTTCGTCTCTGTGTATGGAAACCTTTTGGAGCACACCACAAACTCTTGCGATATCCAAGATTTTTTTCATCCTCCAGGCAGTGTTTGCTCCTTGAGGGCCATCAGCCTGTGTCTGCACAGTATACCATCTAAGCAAGCATGGCTGCCTGGAGTCTTGTTTATTGTTTGTTCCTTGAAAATATTTTTTGGTTGGAGGGTGTAGGGTCTTCTTCAGGTGGTATATAGGTTCTCATTTTTTTTTCACTCCTAGTCCTAGTTCATAAATAATAGGTCTTTAGGGAGTGAAGTTTCTGTTATTTCTCAAAACCAATTCAGTGAAGACATCCTGGAATTCTTCTTAGTATGTTATTGGCAGTTCCGGTATCATTATTTCAGGTAAGGAAGTTGATTTGCAGGCCAGACCATGTGTGTGAATATGTGTGCATGTGCGTGTGTGTGCATGTGTGTGTGTGCATGTGTGTGTGTGCATGTGCGCGTCTGTGCATGTGCGCGTCTGTGCATGTGTGTGTGCATGTGTGTGTGCGTGTGTGCATGTGCGCGTGCATGTGCGTGTGTGCATGTACGTGTGTGTGCATGTGTGTGTACATGTGCGTGTATGCGCATGTGCATGTGTGTGCATGTGTGCATGTGCGTGTGTGTGTGTGTGTGCATGTGTGTGTGTGCACGCACACGTCACTGCTTCATCTTTTCAGCCTTCTTCGTCTCCTAAGTGAGGAATAGGTAGATCCACCGGGATAACCTAAGAGCTAAAAAAGGGAAGAGAAAGAAGTGATACCAACTTCCTGGGTTTCTCTTCCTTGTCTAGCGACTTTTCCACCAGAACAAAACCATCAGTAAGAAAAAAAAATAGAATAATGCAAGTCAGCCTAGGCATGAATCGTCCTTTTCAATCTGTGTCGTTTTCCCCAAAGCAGGACGCAAAAGAGAAAGCGAATCTTTCCTTCTCTGCAATGCGTCCTCGAGTGCTGAGATGCCTCCTCCTCCTGTGGCCCGATTTTAGTCGAGTTGGGCTCAGAAGGCGTGGAGAGAGGAACGCTGTGGCGGGGGAGGGTCGTAAGGACCACAGGTGGGCGGGAGGAGACGGCTAGGCAATGGGGCTGCTGCAGGGTCATCCGGACAGGCAGGAACTCCGGCTCACCTGTCTGTGCCCCCAGAGGAGACTGAGCCGAGTTGGGGCGCTCCGTCAGATGAGGGCCACGTAGGAAAACAGAGGCCACGCACCGATTTGAGGAGACGGGGTTGAGGGACTCGGTTAGAGAGGTGTTATTGGAGGGCCTGGAAAAGCCAAGAGAGGCCAGTGAGGGAGCCACAGGGATGTGGCTGCGGGGGGCAGACCTGGCCAGGCCACCTGCCGCGTGGATCCGATGGAGACCAGGGTGAGGCCCCTCCTCCTCGCTCCCTCTCTGGGTGCTGTGCTTAGTTGCTCAGTCGTGTCCGACTCTCTGCGACCCCACGGACTGGAGCCCGCCAGGCTCCTCTGTCCATGGGATTCTCCAGGCAAGAACCCTGGAGTGGGTGCCAATCCCTCCTCCAGCAGACCTTCCCAACCCAGGGATCAAACCCAGGTCTCCTGCATGGCAGGTGGATTTTTGCCATCTGAGCCACCAGGGAACCCACGAATACTGGAGTGGCTAGCCTGTCCCTTCTCCAGGGGATCTTCCCGACCCAGGAATCTTTACCTGGAGGATTCTTTACCCACTGAACTACCAGGGAAGCCCTCCCTCGCCCTGCTGGGCCCTACTAGGGAATCTAAGCTCCTGATGTGCTTGAGAAACAGTGGTCCTGCATATTACCTAGTGTGTTTGTTGTAACAGTGTGAACTCAGCTCTGTCCAACCTTCAAAATCCTAAGTGGAAGCTAGGAAAATAAGAGGGTGGCTTGAAGGGATGAGACGGCTCAAATTGGTGCCTCTTTCTGGCATTAATTTTCTATTACTGGATAAAAAAATTGCTCCCAGACTTAGTGGGTTAAAACAACATTATCACTTCATATGATTTCTGTCTTCAGCTGAAGGCTTGCCTGGGGCTGGAGGATCGGCTTTCTGGGGGCTCACATGCTTACCTGGCCGGTTAGTGATGCTGGTGATGAGGGGTGGGGTTCCTCTATCCCTGGACCTCTCCAGTAGGCTTCTGAGGGTCCCCATAACACAGCAGTTGGCTTCCCATGGGGCAAGGGACACAAGACAGGCCAAAGCAGAGCCCTGCATTGCCTTTTCGTATTAAAAAAATGTTGTGCTGAAATATTTAATTAACCATTTTAGCCATGTTTAGCTACCATCACTACCATCCTTCTCCCGAATTTATCATCCCGCGGTCTTCCCTCTCAAAGCCCCTCATCACATCTACTCTGTTTGCTCTTTTCTGTCTCCGGCAATATCTCTTACGGCCGAAGGTCAGAAGTCACGCCCTGTCTCTTCTGCTGTGTCCCATAGGTCAGCTCTTTTCAGGGCAGAAGGGGCCACATAAGGGTGTGACTCAGCAGGCAAGACTCACAGGGCCCTTCAGGAGGCTGGCTACCACAACTGTGACATTTCTCCCACCCCAGCCTCTGGAATCTTCCTCCTGCCTTTCGTTCTCACTTCCAAGGCCACAGATCCTAGCTCTTCCCCATGCCTCCACCTGCTTCCCCCATCCTCCACTCTGTGAAGAAGGAGATATCTTTTCTCTTTAAAAATGTTATTTTCTGGTTATAGAAGTAACACCTGTTCGTGGCAGAATATTTGGAAACGCAGAACAGTATGCCGAAGGCAAGAATAATTCCAGTACTGGTCAACACTACTGTTAATTACATGCACGCACACATCCTCATGGCCCCCTTTCTAGGTGACCCTGTGCCTGTGGGCGCACATACAGACCAAGCAATTTATTTAATGTGTCAATGATCAGACTGTATATATAGGCTTTTGTCTTTTAAAATTCAACTTAGCATAAACATGTCCTTATGCTCTTAAAAGACTTCTTCCAACATACACTTGTGACTGCGTAAAATACATCAGATGAATGTGCTACCCTTTATTAACTTGTTCCCTCTTGTTGGCGAGTGTATCACTGTAGTCAAATTGTCATATTACAGATAACTCTGCAGTGAATATCCTATACAGGTATCTTGGCATCTGTGTTCATTAAATTCTTAGAAGGAGAATGACTGGTCAGAAGTGTGAACCCTTGAGATGCCTGATGTGTTTTGCCAGATTCCACTCTGGGAAATGCGTGTGCATTCATGTGACCCCGGCACGTTCAAGCCCAAGAACGGCCCCCTCGTCACCCTCCGGCCCCCGTTAAATCATCCTATCTCTTGGACATGATTCCAAGTTACATTTGTGACTTGTTCTGAATGTAAACTTAATATGCATTCATTTAAAAAATTAAGCGATGAAGAAAAACATAACCATGTTAATACCTCACCCTGACAACTGTTTACCTTCAGTGCCTGTTCTTTGAATATATGTATCCATGCTTGAGTGTGTACGTATAACTGTGTAACTATATATACACATTTAAAAGAGCATTTAGACTAAACCATAAGGAATTGATGCTCTTGGGTTAAAAATAAATTGAGTAGAGGCAGTTTCATGTGAGTAGAGCTGATATGTTTGCCTCTCTTGGAATGTGGTGGTATTTATTTAACCAAATTGCTATTGTTATAAAGTTAGAGAATTTCTAGTTTTGCTGTTACAGTTTTGGGAGTTTGTAATATTATTAAAATATTAAAATATTTTAAGTAATATAAAAAATAATAGTGCAGTGAACATGCTGGTAGATAAATCTTTGGCATGTCTCTGAGTGTTTCTAGAAGCAGAAGGAAAAGATGAAAGGTTGGGAACACTGTCTTCAGAAAGGGTGCACCTGTCTCGCAGGACGAATTGTCCTTAAAAACAAACAGCTTTGTTGGTTGTAAAACCACATTGGTAGTCCAAAGTAGTCGTTTGCTGTTTTCTTTGAATTCTTGTAATGACTGATGGGGTTGAATGTTTTCTGCCTTTCTGACCTTTTGTAGGCGTTCTTCATGTTAAGGGTGTTTGCCCTTTAAGGTCATGTTGGTTACATGTGTATCTTTATGTTTTCTGACATACAGACTTTTTTTCCCCTTGTCCATCGTCAGATCTACCTTTTCCTGCGTAATTTCTTTTTATGCTTCAAGAGCCCTTCCTCCCCCCTGCCATTGGTTATATACCCATCCATATTTACTTTCTTCTAACTTTATGGCTTATTTGCATTCAACGGTTAATGCATCAGGAAGCCAGCTCTAATGTAATTCTCCCAAACATCAGTGTTGTCTGTACAATCTGCCCCACCGTCGGTCTCCTTCCCCTGGGCTTGTAACCCAGGGCCACTGAGTCACACAGCTCTGGGTGCTGCTCGCCTTGGACCCCAGCTGGAGCCCCGGGGGGGTGACCGTGTGGATGTCACACCCAGGCTTTGAATTCTTGAGAGCAGGAGCGAGGAGCAAGTGAAGCAAGGAGCGAGCTGTGTTGGGGTGAAAGGTGCTGCCGTACGCAGTAGTGTCCCTTACCAGTGGTGGCACTGAGTAGGCAGCTGAGTGAAAACTTAGGGTTCTTTTCCTTGTTGGCATTCAGAAACTCGCAGCTACCTTTAATGTCAATTGGAGTAATTCCAGGAATCATTATTCCCTCTGTCACCCCATTTCCTTCTCAGATGCTTTTTCCTCACCTCTCTTAATGGTATTATTGGATACGTACCACTTAAGATAAACGTTCCCCAGATTTCCTTGAGAACAGACAAGGTGTAAGTAATAACCCAATAAAGAGTAATAAGTATTAAATGTGGTAGTTTATGCTAATTTTCTAACCATTGAAAAGATTTAAAAACAAAAAATATCAGCCATTCTCCATTTTGCAGGGAGAGTATATGAAAAGTATTTTAAATATCTTCTTTTCCTTAAATTTTTTTTTTTTCCTGCTGATAGACTGGCTTTTTTTCTCTAAGATTTTGTAATTTGCTATAGTTGTATTGTCTTAAAATAATTCCTTAAATGCCACAGTCACAGTTCGTCTGTGGTGTGTCAGAATGATCAAAACGCACAGACGTTCAAGGACAGCCTTTGGGCAGCTGCCCGTGGTTCTGGTGTTGTTACCTCAGGCATCGGGCAGCCTCTGTGCAGAGGGCTTTAGTGTGGCTTCCAAGGCCCCTGCTCCAGGGTCAGCTAAGCGCTATTTCATATTAAATTCAAAGTTCCTGATTCGGTGGGATCAAGTGAGGCCCAAGAGTATATACAGACATCTCTAGATAACTGAGAGGGTTTTGGTCCAGTATCCCTTGGGTACCAAGAACTGAGGATACTCAAATCCTTAATGTGCAATGGTGTAGTGTTTGTATATAACCTATACAGATATTCCCATATACTTATAAGGAATCTAAAGGTGATTTAAACACCTAGTGCTATGTAAATACTACGTAAATAGTCACCAGTGTGCTGCAAATTCAAAAGTTTTGCTTTTTTGGAACTTTCTGGAATTTTTGTTTTTTTGAAAATTTTCTAAGGTTGATTGAACACAGAGGTGGAACCTGTGGACAAGGGGACCAATATATTTAACAAATCCCCAAGTAATTCTTCTTATGCACTTTAAAGTTTGAGAGGCAGTGGTGAAGTAGCGCATTTAATGAACAATGGTGATGGAACTTTTCTAGGCCGTTAGGAACTGGAAAACAAACTGAAACTCGTCTTTACTGTTTGACATCTGCCAAGCGTATGAAGACAGCGCCCTCTGCCGGCTCCTTGTTGTACGTGCACATGTTTCACCTTTTTCTTTTCAATTTTTATTTTTACTTTATTTTACTTTACAGTACTGTATTGGTTTTGGCATACATTGACATGAATCCGTCATGGGTGTACATGAACTCCCAAACATGAACCCCCCCTCCCACCTCCCACCCCACATCATCCTTCCGGATCATCCCCATACACTAGCCCCAAACATCCTGCATCGAACATAGACTGGCGATTCGTTTCTTACATGATAGTATACATATTTCAATGCTATTCTCCGAAGTCATCCCACTTTATTTTATATTGGGGTATGAACTGATTGTTGTGATAGTTTCAGGTGAACAGGGAAGGGACTCAGCCATACATATAAATGTGTCCATTCTCCCCCAAACCCCCTCCTATTCAGGCTGCTGGTTAACACTGAGCAGAGTTCCATGTGATATATAGTGAGCACCCTGAAGGTGACCCATTTTAAATATAGCAGTGTGCACGTGTTTTTAATTTTTTACAGCCATGACTTGTTACTTGAGCTTAAAATCAGAAAGCTCACGACACTAATACTTTTTAAAACTAATACTTTTCAAGTTTAAAAATGGTCAAATGTGATATATAAACAATATATTGTGGTTTTGACTCTATTGTTGATAATTGGGGAAATCGTGTAGGAAGGCTGCACCGATAACAGAGCCTCTGCTAATGGTCTCGGGGATCCACTATCCAACTACTCAGGATTCCCTCATGATTGTGAAGGGAAATAGTTTTTCACTCCCCTTCTCAGTGGAGAATGTGATTTAGCTCTTGTGTGACTTTTCAGAGTTTTATTCTTGGATGTGGTCCATCTGATCCGAGGGCCATCATGGCAGCATCCAACTTGCTGCGAGGGCCTGAAACACTCAGGCTTGTGAATTAAAAGAAGTGGGTGCCAGTAAACTCGTGGAGACTATCACAAGGCCTGCCTTTGTCACCTCTGTGTTGGCTGGTTCAGTAAAGCCCTTGCCCCACAGTTTAAGAGGATTCTACAAGGACGATTCCGTCAAGTTTTCTGTAAGTTACAAATGCAGTATCTAGTGCTTACTTTCTTGAGTGTGTCTTTATGAAATTCTGTTTATTTTCAGGTATACAATTTTGCATATGCTTTCGTCTTAAAGAAAATGTGGCGTCTTACTCCGAATATTTTCTCCTCCCTACTCTCTTTAGGAGAAAAAGACGAAATCGATACCCATGAAAGAGTGTGCTGTAAATTTCCCTGGTTGGATTGCTTGTCACATCCCTGACAGATTTTTGGACTGGTCCCTTTAAACCAGTTAGAACAGAAGCTATCAAGTCAGATTATGATTAATGCAGTGGAGTAAGAGCTTGACCTTCAGACATTTTGTTTTCACCCTGTGTTTCTAGGTGATAATCTTTCGGGGGTATGTTCTTGAAGTTACTCATCTTTGATTTCATGGTGCCTTTGGCTTTGTCCACAGCAGCAACTCAAAAATTGAATTGTTTAGACTGTGCAAGTTTCTTTGAAACTATCAGTTCACCCCAGATATCTATATATATGTATCTCAAATATTTGCAGAGACTAGCGTTTTCTTGCTGCTTTCTGGGCCCCAGCAGTCCTCCCAGGACCGTTGCTGCCTGTCCGTTTTTCCCACACCCTCCACGCTCTGTCCTCCACCTCCTCACAGTGAGACCGTCTACGTAGCCCACGTCTTTGGTCCCAACTGTCAAGACCAACTTGCCATCCATCATCATTTTTCCTATTTAAATGAACACAATGGGAAACCAAGGTGAAATAGTTGAACTGAATATGATTTCTGAATTAAGAAGTCATACGTGGTACATATATACAAGATGAAATATTACTCAGCCATGAAAAGAAATAAAAATATGTCATTTGTAGAGATGTGGATGGATCTAGAGACTGCCATACACAGTAAAGTAAGACAGAAGAAAACAAATATCAAATATTAATGCACATATGTGGAATCTGGATAAGTGCTGCAGAGGAACCTATTCGTAGGGCCAGAGTCGAGACAGCAAATGTAGGGGACAGACACATGGGCGCCGAGGGAGAAAAAGGTGATGGGGTGGGATGAATGGGGATTTGAGGATTGACGTATATACGTTACTGTGTATAAAATAGATAACTAATGAGAATCTACTGTATAGCTCAGAGAACTCTACTCAGTGCTCTGTGGTGAACTGAATGGGAAGGAAATTTTTAAAAGAGGGGAGATACACACACACACACACACACACACTTATAGCTGATTAACTTTGCTCTACTGTAGAAACATACAACGTTGTAAAGTAGCTATACTCCAATAAAAGTTAATTTTTAAAAAAAGAACTCATATGTTTGCATGTTTAGACCAGACTACTGGTTAGGGTAATTTCCAGGGAGTATCCTGACAATTGGACATTGAACTATTTATATGAATACATTTTTTAAAAGGCTAGACACATATATACTTAAATCATTTTATTTTATTTTTTTATCCACTGATGGGTTCCTTTATTTTTTTTATTTTTTTTTTACTTTATTTTACAAATAAATCATTTTAAATTGCAAACTCCTCATTCATTTTTTCATTGTTGTAAAATATGGATAATATAAAATTTACTATTTTAACTAAAGTGTACAGTTCCATCAGTTCAGTCGCTCAGTCATATCTGACTCTTTGTGACCCCATGGACTGCAGCATGCCAGGCCTCCCTGTCCATCACCAGCTCCCAGAGTTTGCTCAAACTCATTGAGTCAGTGATGCCATCCAACCATCTCATCCTCTCTCGTCCCCTTCTCCTCCTGCCTTCTATCTTTCCTAGCTTCAGGATCTATTTCAATGAGTCAGTTCTTTGCATCAGGTGGCCAAAGTATTAGAGCTTCAGCATCAGTCCTTCCAATGAATGTTCAAGACTGATTTCCTTTAGGATGGGCTGGTTGGACCTCCTTGCACTCCAAGGGACTCTCAAGAGTCCCGCCCACACCACAGTTCAAAAGCATCAATTCTTTAGCGCTCAGCTTTCCTTATGGCCCAACTCTCACATCTGTTCATGAGTACTGGAAAAACCATAGCTTTGCCTAGATGGACCTTTGTTGGGAAAGTAATGTCTCTGCTTTTTAAAATGCTGTCTAGTTTGATCATAGCTTTCCTTCCAAGGAGCAAGTCTTTTTGGATTTCCTGGGTGCAGTCACCATCTGCAGTGATTTTGGAGCCCAAGAAAATAAAGTGTCACTGTTTCCCTTGTTTCCCCATCTATTTGCCATGAAGTGATGGGACCAGATGCCATGATCTTAGTTTTTTGAAGGATGAGTTTTAAGCCAGCTTTTTGACCTCCTCTTTCACTTTCATCAAGAAGCTCTTTAGTACTTCTTCACTTTCTGCCGTAAGGGTGGTGGTATCTGCATATCTGAGGTGATTGAGATTTCTCCCGGCAATCTTGATTCCAGCTTGAGCTTCATCCAGCCTGGCATTTCACATGATGTACTCTGCATGGAAGTTAAATAATCAGGGTGACAATATACAGCCTTGACGTACTCCCTTCCCAATTTGAAACCAGCTTGTTGTTCCATGCCCGGTTCTAACTGTGGCTTCTTGACCTGCATACAGGTTTCTCTACATACAGATCCGTAGCATCAAGTAAATTTCATTGTTCTTTAACCATTACCGGCATCCATCTCTGGAACATTTTCCTCTTGCAGAACTGCAGCTCTCTACCCATTAAGCATCTCCTCTATCCCTTTTACTCCCCACTTGCAGCCTCTGACTATCAGCCTTTCTACTTTGTTTCTATTATTTTGATTAAGTATCTCATATAAGTGGAATCATAATATATTTGTTCTTATTTTACTTAGCGTGTCTTCAGTGTTTATCCATGTTGTAGCACGTATCAGAATTTTATTCCTCTGTGAGACTGAATGATATTCCATTGTACATATAGCCCACATTCTGTGTATCCATTCATCTATATGTGGACACTTGGGTTGCTTCTGCCTTGGGCTGCTGTGAATAATGCTTCTGTGAACATTGATTTACAAATATCCATTCAAGTCCCTGCTTTCACTTCTTTTGTGTTTATATCCAGAATCGGAGTTGCTAGATCAAGTGGTAATTCTACATTTAATTTTTTGAGGAATTGCCATATTGTTTTTTTGGAGAAGGAAATGGCAACCCACTCCAGTGTTCTTGCCTGGAGAGTCCCAGGAGCAGGGAGCCTGGTGGGCTGCCGTCTATGGGGTCGCACAGAGTCGGACACGACTGAAGCGAGTTNAGAATTGGAGTTGCTAGATCAAGTGGTAATTCTACATTTAATTTTTTGAGGAATTGCCATATTGTTTTTTTGGAGAAGGAAATGGCAACCCACTCCAGTGTTCTTGCCTGGAGAGTCCCAGGAGCAGGGAGCCTGGTGGGCTGCCGTCTATGGGGTCGCAGAGTCGGACACGACTGAAGCGACTTAGCAGCAGCAGCAGCATACCTCATTATCTCTATTTCGTTCACCTCTCAGCGGCCACATAGGTCATCTCCGTGTCTTGACTGTCGTGAGTAGTGCTACAGTGTCTCTCTGAGATGGCAATTTCATCCCTTTGGAGGTAAGCTCAGAACTGGGATTGCTGGATCACTGTAGTTCTCCTTTTTAGAGAAGTGAACCAAGGAACCTCCACCCTCTCCTAGCTGCTGTATCACTGTGGCTTTGACTTGCATTTCTCTAATGATTGGTGACGCTGAATATCTCCTCGTCTGCTTCGTGAGCCATTTCCGTGCCTTCTTTGGAGACATGTATACTCAGGTCCCTTTGCTGTTCAGTCGCTAAGCTGTGTCTGACCCTGACCTCATGGACTGCAACACGCCCGTCTCCTCTGTCCTCCACTGTCTCCCACAGTTTGCTCAAATTCATGTCCACTGCTCGGAGAAGGCAATGGCACCCCACTCCAGACTCTTGCGTGGAAAACCCCATGGATGGAGGAGCCTGGTGGGCTGCAGTCCATGTGGTCACTTCGAGTCGGACACGACTGAGCAACTTCACTTTCCCTTTTCACTTTCCTGCATTGGAGAAGGCAATGGCAACCCACTCCAGTGTTCTTGCCTGGAGAATCCCAGGGACGGGGGAGGAGCCTGGTGGGCTGCCGTCTATGGGGTCACACAGAGTCGGACATGCCTGAAGCGGCGCAGCAGCAGCAGCATGTCCGTTGAGTTGCTGATGCTATCTGACTATCTCATCCTTTGCTGTCTCCTTCCCCTTTTGCCTGCACTCTTTCCCAGCATCAGATAAGGGTCTTTTCCATTGAGTTGGCGCTTCACATCAGGTGGCCAAAGTATTGGAGCTTCAGCATTAGTCTTTCCAGTGAGTGTTCAGGGTTGATTTCCTTTACGATTGATTGGTTTGATCTCCTTGCAGTCCAAGGGACTCTCAACAGTCTTCTCCAGCATCACAGTTCGAAAGGATCAATCTTCAGTGCTCAGCCTCCTTTACGGTCCAACTCTTTATTTATTTATTTTAACTGGGGACTAATTACTTTACAATATTGTGGTGGCTTTTGCCATGCACTGACATGAATCAGCCATGGGTGCACATGTGTCCCCCATCCTGAACCCCCTCCCTCCTCCCTCCCCAGCCCATCTCTCAGGGTTGTCCCAAGTGCACTGGCTTTGAGTGCCCTGTATAACACATTGAACTTGAACTGGTGACCTCTTTCATATATAGTAATATACATGTTTCAGTGCT
The DNA here is from genome assembly GCA_006410675.1 of Oreotragus oreotragus. Lineage (NCBI taxonomy): Eukaryota > Metazoa > Chordata > Mammalia > Artiodactyla > Bovidae > Oreotragus > Oreotragus oreotragus. The sequence continues at coordinate 325,409 of SJYX01009790.1, forward strand.
CTTCTTTCAAATCATCCCACCCCTGCCTTCTCCCACAGAGTCCAAAAGTTTGTTTTTATATGTGTGTCTCTTTTGCTGTCTCACATATAGGGTCATCATTACCATCTTTCTAAATTCCATATATATGCATTAGTGTACTGTATTGGTGTTTTTTTTTTCTGACTTACTTCACTCTGTATGATAGGTTCCAGTTTCATCCACCTCATTAGAACTGATTCAAATGTATTCTTTTTAATGGCTGAGTAATACTCCATTGTGTATATGTACCACAGCTTTCTTATCCATTCATCTGCTGATGGACATCTAGGTTGCGTCCATGTCCTGGCTATTGTAAACAGTGCTGCGATGAACACTGGGGTACACGTGTCTCTTTCAGTTCTGGTTTCCTCTGTGTGTATGCCCAGCGGTGGGATATCTGGGTCGTATGGCAGTTCTGTTCCAGCTTTTTAAGGAATCTCCACACTGTTCTCCATAGTGGCTGTACTAGTTTGCACTCCCACCAACAGTGTAAGAGGGTTCCTTTTTCCCTGAACCCTCTCCAGCATTTACTGTTTGTAGACTTTTTGGTAGCAGCCATTCTGATGATTCAACTCTTATATCCATACATGACTACTGGAAAAACCCTCGCTTTGACCATACAGACCTTTGACCATACAGACCTTTGACCATACTCTTTGTCAGCAAAGTGATGTCTCTTTTTAATATGCTGTCTAGGTTTGTGATAGCTTTCCTCCCAGGGAGGAAGCATCTTTTAATTTCATGGCTGCAGTCACCGTCTGCAGTGATTTGGGAGCCCAAGAAAATCAAATCTGTCACTGCTTCCATGTTTCCCCAACTATTTGCAATGAAGTGATGGGGCCATATGCCATGATCTTAGTTTTCTTGAATGTTTAGTTTCAAGCCAGCTTTTTCACTCTCCTCTTTCATCCTCATCAAGAGACTCTTTAGTTCCTCTCCACTTTCTTCCATTAGAGGGGGATCATCTGCATATCTGAGGTTGCTGATATTTCTCTTAGCAATCTTCTTTTTCAATGTACATGTCTTCTTGTTATTGAATATCACCCTGATAATTCTGTCTCTTTTTGCAGTCCTGGTGTGTTTCTCCTTAACTCACATTAATTTCAAAATTTGGTCCTAGAGAGCTGAATTAGAGATAGCTTTAGGACCTGTTGATTTAAAAGAAGAATTTGAGAACAGTCAAGTAAAAGCTGAAGCACACTTTTAAGTCCAGCTGAGCTTAACACTAATAACATTTTAAAAGACAGTATCCACCACCCATCAAACACCATCACTGACACTAATGTAGGATGTAAGTGAAAGACATAAAGGCCTTTTTGCGGAAAACATGTTTATAACTCTTAACATGCAGGATTATAAAAATCAAACTACATTTTTCACATTTACTATTGCAACTGTTAATGAAGTCTCATCGTTTCTTGTGATTCTCCCTGCAGTCTTGATTTCAGCTTGTGATTCATCCAGCCTGGCATTCCACATTATGTACTCTGCATATGTTAAATATATATCCAAGGTGACATATACACCTCAGTGTATTCCTTTCCCAATTTTGAACCAGTCTGTTGTTCCATGCCCAGTTCTAACTGTTGCTTCTGACCTGCATACAGGTTTCTCAGGAGACAGGTAAAGTGGTCTGGTATTCCCACCTCTTTCAGAACTTTCCAGTTTGTAGTGATACACAGAGTCAAAGGCTTTAGCATAGTCAATGAAGCAAAATTAGATGTTTTTCTGGAATTCCCTTGCTTTTTCTGTTATCTAACGAATGTTGGGAATTTGATCTCGGGTTCCTCTTTGTCTTTTCTAAATCCAGCTTGTACATCTGGAAGTTCAGGGTTCATGCATTGTTGAAGCCTGGCTTGGGGAATTTTAGCATTACTTTACTAGCGTGTGAGATTAGTATAATTGTGCAGTAGTTTGAACATTCTTTAGCATTGCCTTTCTTTGGGATTGGAATGAAAACTGACCTTTTCCGGTCCTGTGGCCACTGCTAAGTTTTCCAAATTTACTGGCATATTGAGTGCAGCACTTTAATAGCATCATCTTTTAGGATTTGAATTAGCTCAGCTGGTATTTCATCACCTCCACTAGCTTTGTTTGCAATAATTGCTTCCTAAGGCCCACTTGACTTCAGGTCCTTTGCCTGTATTTGAATTGGGTTGTTTGTTTTCTGAAAAAGAAGAAGAAAGCTGGAAGACTTCTACTTCCTGATTTCAAAACTTNGTGATAGCTTTCCTCCCAGGGAGGAAGCATCTTTTAATTTCATGGCTGCAGTCACCGTCTGCAGTGATTTGGGAGCCCAAGAAAATCAAATCTGTCACTGCTTCCATGTTTCCCCAACTATTTGCAATGAAGTGATGGGGCCATATGCCATGATCTTAGTTTTCTTGAATGTTTAGTTTCAAGCCAGCTTTTTCACTCTCCTCTTTCATCCTCATCAAGAGACTCTTTAGTTCCTCTCCACTTTCTTCCATTAGAGGGGGATCATCTGCATATCTGAGGTTGCTGATATTTCTCTTAGCAATCTTCTTTTTCAATGTACATGTCTTCTTGTTATTGAATATCACCCTGATAATTCTGTCTCTTTTTGCAGTCCTGGTGTGTTTCTCCTTAACTCACATTAATTTCAAAATTTGGTCCTAGAGAGCTGAATTAGAGATAGCTTTAGGACCTGTTGATTTAAAAGAAGAATTTGAGAACAGTCAAGTAAAAGCTGAAGCACACTTTTAAGTCCAGCTGAGCTTAACACTAATAACATTTTAAAAGACAGTATCCACCACCCATCAAACACCATCACTGACACTAATGTAGGATGTAAGTGAAAGACATAAAGGCCTTTTTGCGGAAAACATGTTTATAACTCTTAACATGCAGGATTATAAAAATCAAACTACATTTTTCACATTTACTATTGCAACTGTTAATGAAGTCTCATCGTTTCTTGTGATTCTCCCTGCAGTCTTGATTTCAGCTTGTGATTCATCCAGCCTGGCATTCCACATTATGTACTCTGCATATGTTAAATATATATCCAAGGTGACATATACACCTCAGTGTATTCCTTTCCCAATTTTGAACCAGTCTGTTGTTCCATGCCCAGTTCTAACTGTTGCTTCTGACCTGCATACAGGTTTCTCAGGAGACAGGTAAAGTGGTCTGGTATTCCCACCTCTTTCAGAACTTTCCAGTTTGTAGTGATACACAGAGTCAAAGGCTTTAGCATAGTCAATGAAGCAAAATTAGATGTTTTTCTGGAATTCCCTTGCTTTTTCTGTTATCTAACGAATGTTGGGAATTTGATCTCGGGTTCCTCTTTGTCTTTTCTAAATCCAGCTTGTACATCTGGAAGTTCAGGGTTCATGCATTGTTGAAGCCTGGCTTGGGGAATTTTAGCATTACTTTACTAGCGTGTGAGATTAGTATAATTGTGCAGTAGTTTGAACATTCTTTAGCATTGCCTTTCTTTGGGATTGGAATGAAAACTGACCTTTTCCGGTCCTGTGGCCACTGCTAAGTTTTCCAAATTTACTGGCATATTGAGTGCAGCACTTTAATAGCATCATCTTTTAGGATTTGAATTAGCTCAGCTGGTATTTCATCACCTCCACTAGCTTTGTTTGCAATAATTGCTTCCTAAGGCCCACTTGACTTCAGGTCCTTTGCCTGTATTTGAATTGGGTTGTTTGTTTTCTGAAAAAGAAGAAGAAAGCTGGAAGACTTCTACTTCCTGATTTCAAAACTTCTACAAAGCCACAGTGATCCAAAGAGCGAAGGATTAGCAGATATGTGTGTGCATCTGTTAATCCCGTATGTCCTTATGCACTGGCGTAAGGACAGTTATGTGGACAATCGGAATAGAATAGAGACCCCAGCGACTTTAAAAAAGTGACTTTTTAAAATTGAAGTATGACGTACAATATTATACAAGTTACAGGTGTACAGCAGAGTAATTCAGTTTTCAAAGGTTATCTCCATTTATAGTTATTTTAAAATATTAGCTATATTTTCTGTGTTGTTTAGTCAGGAGATTTTTTTTTGACAAGGGTGCCAATCTCATTCAATGGGGAAAGGAGAGCCTCTTCAATAAAGGGTGCTAGGAAAACTGGATGTGTCCATGTGAAAGAATGAAGTTGGACCCTTACCTAACACCATAAACAAAAATTACTTCACAGGATCAAAGACCTAAAAGTAAGAGCTAAAGTGTAGAACACTTAAAAGGCAGCACAGAGGGGACGGTGACATATTCTGGGCTTTCATGGCCTCCCTGGTGGCTCAGCCGGTAAAGAACCTGCCTGCGATGCAGGAGACCCCAGTTCGATTCCTGGATCGGGAAGATCCCCTGGAGAGGGGATAGGCTACCCATTCCAGTATTCTTGGGCTTCCCTGGTGGCTCAGCTGGTAAAGAATCCGCCTGTAATACTGGAGACCTGGGTTCGATCCCTGGGTCGGGAAGATCCCCTGGAGGAGGGAAAGGCTACCCACTCCAGTATTCTTGCCTGGAGAATTCCATCGACTTGTATATATAGTCTGTGGGGTCGCAAAGAGTCGGACAAGGCAGAGCGACTTTCACTTCACTTCACTTCACGATGATTTTTAGTTTTTTAGAATGTATTTGTGGCTGTGTTGGGTCTTCGCTGCTGCTCGCAGACGTCTTCCAGTTGTGGGGAGTGGGCTACCCTTCCTTGTGGTGCCTGGTGCCGTGGCTTCTCTTGCTGAGGAGCCAGGCTCTGGAGAGCAGGCTCTGTAGTTGCGGCACATGGACTTAGTTGCCCGGAGACATGTGGAGTCTTCCCGGATCAGGGACTGAACTCATGTCTCGCGCATTGGCAAGGGATTCTTAACCACTGGGCCACCAGGGAAGTCATGATTTCTTTTTGTGATTGAAGTGTGGTTCACTTACACTGTTGTGTTTCAGGTGTACAGCAAAGTGACTCAGTTTCACACACACGCTGGTGTGTGTTAGTTGCTCAGTTGTTTCCGACGTTTTGCGACCCTATGGACCGTAGCCCGCCGGTTCCTCAGTCTGTGGGATTTACCAGGCAAGAATACTGGAGTGGGTTGCTATTTCCTCCTCCAGGGATCGAACCTGGGCCTCCTGCATTACAGGCAGATTCTTTACCATCTGAGCCACCAGGAAGTCCAGTTTCACATATATATATAATTTCAGATTCTTTCCTGTTATAGGTTACCACAAGATACTAAATGCAGTTGCATGTGCTGTGTAGTAGGTCCTTGCTTATCTGCCTTAGATATAGTAGTGTGTATCTGCTAATCCTAAACTCCTAGTTTTTCACCCCTCCTCCTCCCTCTGTGGTAACGTAAGTTTGCTTTCTTTGTCTGTGAATCTCTTTTGTAAATAAGCCCATTTGCAATTGAGGAAAAAGGATTTCACATATAAGTGATTACATATGTTACTTGTCTTTTTCTTTGACTCACTTTGCTTAGTACGATAATCTCTAGGTCTATCCACGTTGCTGCAAATGGCATTATTTCATTTCATTGTTTCCTTTTATGGTTAAGTAACAGTCCCTTGTGCACACACCCCACACCTCCTTTATCCACCCACCTGCTGAGGGACGCTTGGGTTGCTCCCCTCTCTTGGCCATTGCGAATAGTGCTGCTATGAACGCTGGGGTGCATGCATCTTTCTGCATTAGTTTTCTCTAGACATATGCCTGTTTTGTGCTAACACCATGCTGTTTTGATTACTGAAGCTTTGTAGTATAATCTGAAGTCTTGGGAGGAAAATGATTTATTATATATGACACCAAAGGCAAAGGCAACCCCCTCCAAAAAAAAAAATAAACTGGACTTCATGGAAATGAAAAAGTTTTGTTCATCAAAGGATACTGTCAACAGAATAAAAAGGAAAGCCATGAAATGGGAGGAAATATTTGGAAATCACATAGAAGGAATATCTAGGATCTTTAGGACAGAACTTTTGAGACCTACATTCAGTTTTTAGAGAAAATTAGAGGCTGTGGAGAAGCAGTTTATACCTGATTATTCTCAGGTTCAGCTAGCCCAGGCCAGTTATCTTCAACCTTAGGTGTCTCTTTGTGGAAGAGTTACTACCCTGCTCTTGAGTTCTAGGATCTTTAGGACAGAACTTTTGAGACCTACATTCAGTTTTTAGAGAAAATTAGAGGCTGTGGAGAAGCAGTTTATACCTGATTATTCTCAGGTTCAGCTAGCCCAGGCCAGTTATCTTCAACCTTAGGTGTCTCTTTGTGGAAGAGTTACTACCCTGCTCTTGAGGATTGTTATTAACATAGAAGCCATTCAGAACTTCTGCTGATAGGATGCAGGGAGCTTAATTAAAGGGGAAAAATTATTTTCTTTCTTGCAGCTAGGCAGAAGAGTAATGTCTAGTGGCAGAAGGACACTACATGTGGCCCACGTTCTGCCCACAGGATTATAAGCCTGCTGTTAATTTCCGTTCTTCTGAAAGGCGCCGGTGGCGGATTCATGGCCGGGCACTGGGCCTCCTTCCATCCTAGAGCGGTGTCTCGGCCCCAGTGCCATCTAAGCTCAGTTCAGTTCAGTCGCTCAGTCGTGTCCCGACTCTTTGTGACCCCACGAATTGCAGCACGCCAGGCCTCCCTGTCCATCACCAACTCCCGGAGTTCACTCAGACTCACGTCCATCGAGTCGGTGATGCCATCCAGCCATCTCATCCTCGGCCGTCCCCTTCTCCTCCTGCCCCCAATCCCTCCCGGCATCAGGGTCTTTTCCAATAAGTCAACTCTTTGCATGAGGTGGCCAAAGTACCTTTGTAGCAATACCTACAAAGGCTCTGGAATCCAACTCTGAAACCGTTTGTGACAGGATATCATGGTTCTTCACATTCTAAGGGATTTTTAGGTCAAACTTTTGGGAAGATTTCTCCATGTTGCGTAAGTGAGCTAGAGATTTGTTTACAACTGCATCGTCCTAGGGACCTTTTCTTGCCTATGAAAAATGAAAGTCCCAAAACACCTTACGGTTGTCTGACACCGCCCCCTGCCCCGGCCTCTGGTTTTAATCACCTTTGTCTAGCATTTGGAGCATACTTAATGCTCTATTGTGGGCCAGCCCTCAGGACTGTCACGTACAGATGTGCAGGTTGGGCACTGTGCAAGGGGGCCACCTAGACGCAGCAGAATGTGTTATTCTAACAAAATCCATATATTACAACCAACTCCAGGACAGACAGAGCATCTTGATGGAGTGTATTTGCATAGTTCCCAGGGAGGCTTTGTGTGAGTAACCCCTACCTGTGCTTTGCATTGATGCTGGGAAAGATTGAAGGCAGGAGGAGAAGGGGACAACAGAGGATGAGATGGTTGGATGGCCTCANCAGAGCATCTTGATGGAGTGTATTTGCATAGTTCCCAGGGAGGCTTTGTGTGAGTAACCCCTACCTGTGCTTTGCATTGATGCTGGGAAAGATTGAAGGCAGGAGGAGAAGGGGACAACAGAGGATGAGATGGTTGGATGGCCTCATCGACTCAATGGACATGAGTGTGAACAAGCTCCAGGAGATGGTGTAGGACAGGGAGGCCTGGTGTGCTGCAGTCCATGGGGTCGCAAAGAGTCAGACACAACTTAGTGACCAAATTACAACGACAATGTATAAAATAGATGACAGATGAGAACCTACTGTCTTGCCAAGGGCACTCTACTCAAGGCTCTGTGATGCCCTAAATGAGAAGAAAATCTGAAAAGAGAGGATACATGCATACATATAGCTGATTCGCCTTGCTGTACAGCAGAGATGAACGCAACACTGCAAAGCAACTGTACTCCAGTAAAGAAGATTTAAGAATAGGGATAAGGCAGGTGCTTATAAGAAGTCATGTAGAACGGATGCCCACCTTGAACCAGGCTCCGTTTTGACTCTGGCCAAGCACACCAGCTGCCCACCAGCCAGCACCCTGGACCACAGGTCCTGCTGCAGATGCCACACCCTGCCACCCTGATGCCTCTCTGGGTGCCGAGGTCCCCGGGAAAGAGGGCAGACTCTCTGGAATGCCCCAGTACAGCTCAGCCAGCCAGCTCCATCGGCTGGTCATAGGTGGCTGAGGGGCCCCACGCCTTGAGCCACAGGACTGGTGCGGCTTAGTCTTCGTACATGACCGTTCGCCTCCTCTCCGACAGTGCAAGGCCCCACAGCAGCCGTGCACTATGGAGTCACGGAGCTCAGATAGCTGTGGAGTGAACAGGGTCTTCAAGCAGAAGGTGGCCTGACTCACAGCTTTCCCAGTGAGTCCGCTCTTTGAATCAGGTGGTCAAAGTGTTGGAGCATCAGCATCAGTCCTTCCAGCAACTAGCCAGTTGACTTCCTTTAGGACAGGCTGGTTGGATCTCCTTGCTGTCCAGGGACTCTTGAGAGTCTTCTCCAGCACCACGGTTTGAAGGCATCAGTTCTGTACATAGCAGTGGATATATGTCAAGGCCAATTTCCCAATCCACCCCACCCCCCTTTCCCCACTTGGTGTCCATACTTTGTTCTCTAGTCTTATGCCTCTGTCTCTGCTCGCAAACAGGCTCATCTGTACCATTCTTCTGGATTTCACATAAGTGTGTTAATATATGATACTTGTTTTTCTCTTTCTGACATCACCTTTTTGTTTTAGAGAAGTGGATATAAAAGTAGATGCAGGATATCCAGTGGCACACAGACGTGTAATGACTTGCCACAGACACCCTGTGCCAGTCGCAGGCTGGTTTGGGATCTAGAAGCCTCTGCTCTGCCCTGTGGTTCACGGGGATGCCTACTGGTCCATGAGTTCCTGCTTATGACCAGAGGCTGTGTCCCCTGACTCTCATCTCTGTAAAAGGCCATGTGTGTTATACGCAACGAATGTGAATGAATGGGCGAAATTATGCGGAAGCCAAGTGGTGAAAAACATGACCTTGTTTCATATACATTTGGTACAGCTCGAGTGAGGTCACACTTGTTGCTAAAATAGCGTTGGTTACTATTGTTGTCATATTTATTATAACCCTCCTCTGCTTGGCAAGCCCTCTGGTGCTGGCGACACTGACGAGGCCTGTGTCCTCAAAGGGTTCACCGTCTAGCGGGGGAGACAGATGCGTATGCCGGCAGTTACAGGGCATCAGAGGGATTTTAAAGCGACTCTGCCTGGCAACCACGCCGAGACGAGCCTGGTGGGTCAGGTCCAGAGAATAAACCACCGGACAGAACGCAGAGGCCTGAAGTGGTGGGAACTGGAGCCGTCCAGCGGTGACGGGGCTTCTAGGAAGTTCAGCTTCACCAAGACCTGCAGCGGGTGGCAAGGGGAGATCAGTGCTGAGTCACACAAGACCTCCGAGATGGCTCTCTCCAGCTGCTGTAACAAAGTACAGTGACCTGGGTGGCTTGAAACAGCAGAAATGTACCGTCTCTCAGCTCTGGAGGTTGGAAGTCCAAAGTCAAGTTTCTGAGGTACCCATTTCCTCTGCTGGCTCTCCAGGAGAAGCCCTCCCTGCCCCTCTGGCAGTCCTCGGTGTCCCTGGCTCGTAGACACATCGCGCCAGTCTCTGCCTCTGTGGTCGCGCTGCTGTCTTCACCCCATCTTCCCTCTGTGCGTGTCTGCCCCTCTGTCCACGTGTCCCCATTTTGCAAGGACACCAGTCATGTTGGATCAGGACCCACCCGGATGACCTCCCCTGAGTCTGCAAAGACTCCTGTCTCCAAGGGCGGTCACGTTCACAGTAGCCTTGGGGGAGGGTTTCAGTGTATCTTTTCTCCGGGGATGCAACTCAACCCAAAGCAGCTCTGTGTGTTGGCTGAAGAAGCTGCGAAGGCTGGGAGTTGCAAGCCAAGGACAGGACCTGGAGCGTGCTTTGGAGGGTGAGGGGCAGTGGAGAGAGGCAGCTCTGGCAGGTGGTGGCAACA
>SJYX01009791.1:11190-37285 GCA_006410675.1 Oreotragus oreotragus
GAGATACCTAGGGAATATTTCATGCAAACATGGACTCAATAAAGGACAGAAATGGTCTGGACCTAACAGAAGCAGAAGATATTAAGAAGAGGTGGCAAGAATACACAGAAGAACTGTACAAAAAATAAAAGATCTTCACCACCCAGATAATCATGATGATGTGATCACTCACCCTCACCTAGAGACAGACATTCTGGAATGTGAGGTCAAATAGGCCTTAGGAAGCATCACTATGAACAAAGCTCTTGGAAGTGATGGAATTCCAGGTGAGCTATTTCAAATCCTGACAGAGGATGCTCTGAAAGTGCTGTACCCAATATGGCAGCATATTTGGAAAACCCAGCAGTGGCCACAGGACTGGAAAAGGTCAGTTTTCATTCCAATTCCAAAGAAAGGCAGTGCCAAAGAATGCATAAACTACTGCACAATTGCACTCATCTCGCATGCTAGTAAAGTAATGCTCAAAATTCTCCAAGCCAGTCTTCAGCAATACGTGAACCGTGAACTTCCAGATGTTCCACATCCTCTGGATCACGGAAAAAAAAAAAAAAGAGAGAGAGAGTTCCAGAGAAACATCTATTTCTACTTTATTGGCTATGCCAAAGCCTTTGACTGTGTAGATCACAGTAAACTATGGAAAATTCTGAAAGAGATGGGAATACCAGACCACTTGACCTGCCTCTTGAGAAACCTATATACAGGTCAGGAAGCAGCAGTTAGAACTAGACATGGAACAATAGACTGGTTCCAAATAGGAAAAGGATTATGTCAAGGCTGTATATTGTCATCCTGCTTATTTAACTTATGTGCAGAGTATGTCATGAGAAATGCAGGGCTGGAGGAAGCACAAGCTGGATTCAGTATTGCTTGGAGAAATATCAATAACTTCAGATATGCAGATGACACCACCCTTATGGCAGAAAGTGAAGAACTAAAGAGCTTCTTGATGAAAGTGAAAAACGAGACTGAAAAAGTTTGCTTAAAGGTCAATATTCAGAAAAATAAGATCATGGCATCTGGTCCCATCACGTCCAGGAAAATAGATGAGGAAAGAGTAGAAACAGTGTCTGACTATTTTTCTGGGCTCCAAAATCACTGCAGATGGTGATTGCAGCCATGAAATTAAAAGATGATTACTCCTTGGAAGGAAAGTTATGACCAACCTAGATAGCATATTCAAAAGCAGAGACATTACTTTGCCAACAAGGTCTGTCTAGTCAAGGCTTGGTTTTTCCAGTGGTCATGTATGGATGTGAGAGTTGGACGATAGAAAAGCTGAGTGCCGAAGAATTGATGCTTTTGAACTGTGGTGTTGGAGAAGACTCTTAAGAGTCCTTTGGACTGCAAGGAGATCCAACCAGTCCATCCTAAAGGAGATCAGTCCTGGGTGTTCATTGTAAGGACTAATGTTGAAGCTGAAACTCCAATACTTTGGGTACCTGATGCAAAGAGCTGACTCATTTGAAAAGACCCTGATGCTGGGAGGGATTGGGGGCAGGAGGAGAAGGGGAGGACAGAGGATGAGAAGGTTAGATGGAATCACTGACTCAATGGACATGGGTTTGGGTGGTCTCCAGGAGTTGGTGATGAACAGGGAGGCCTGGCGTGCTGTGGTACATGGGGTTGCAAATAATCAGCCATGACTGAGCAACTTGAACTGAACTGAAAACAAATAATTTTTTGCCTGATGCAAGTAATAAAATTGTATCCTATGTATCATATTCTAATGACACATAGAGCTACAATGGAAGATAGTCACATGCCCCCAATACTGTTTCTAAAAATTATTATAACCAAATTTTTTCACAGGCCCTATTAGTCATATTAGCTTACTTTTTATGCAACAGCCAGATTGATCCTTTTAATAGTTAAGTAAGGTCATGTCTTTTTTTCTGCTCCAAACCCTACAGTAATTTCCCTTCAGTTCAGTTCAATTCAGTCATTCAGTCATGTCCAACTCTTTGCAACCCCATGAACCACAGCACGCCAGGCCTCCCTGTCCATCACCAACTCACGGAGTTCACCCAAACTCATGTTCATTGAGTCGGTGATGGCATCCAGCCATCTCATCCTCTGTCGTCCCCTTCTCCTCCTGCCCCCAATCCCTCCTAGCATCAGGGTCTTTTCCAATGAGTCAGCTCTTCACACCAGNCAGAATGCCAGGCCTCCTTGTCTATCACCAACTCCCAGGGTTTACCCAAACTCATGTTCATTGAGTCGGTGATGGCATCCAGCCATCTCATCCTCTGTCGTCCCCTTCTCCTCCTGCCCCCAATCCCTCCTAGCATCAGGGTCTTTTCCAATGAGTCAGCTCTTCACACCAGGTGGCCAAAGTATTAAAGTTTCAGCTTCAGCATCAGTTCTTCCAATTTACGCCCAGGAATGATCTCCTTTAGAATGGACTGGTTGGATCTCCTTGCAGTCCAAGGGACTCTCAAGAGTCTTCTCCAACAACACAGTTCAAAAGCATCAATTCTTCGGTGCTCAGCTTTCTTCACAGTCCAACTCTCACATCCATACATGACCACTGGAAAAACCATAGCCTTGACTAGATGGACCTTTGCTGGCAAAGTAATATCTCTGCTTTTAAATATGCTATCTAGGTTGGTCATAACTTTCCTTCCAAGGAGTAAGTGTCTTTTAATTTCATGGCTGCAATCACTATCTGCAGTGACTTTGGAACCCCAAAAAATAAAGTCTGACATTGTTTCCATTCTTTCCCCATCTATTTCCCATGAAATGATGGGACTGGAAGCCATGATCTTCGTTTTCTGAATGTTGAGCTTTAAGCCAACTTTTTCACTCTCCTCTTTCACTTTCATCAAAAGGCTTTTTAGTTCCTTTTCACTTTCTGCCATAAAATACAATTCTGAATTGTTTTCTTGGTTTGAAACTTTGCCTCTGGCTCCCAGTTGCCACTCCAAGTTCTTCATTCATGACTCATTCCTCTCTCCATTCCACTTTAGCTATTGTGGCAACCTTCAGCTTAGGTGAACATGACAAGCAGGTTTTCAGCTTCAAGCATTAATGCCTGATGTATATTGTGCCCAATGCACTCCTCCCAAATCTGTATTCGTCTTTCTCTCTCTTCGAAACTTTAACCAGAGGATAGCTCATCAAAAACAGAAATGAGTTACCATCCTCCATGCTATTAACTCTTTATCATTACACTCATAATTGCCTACATATGCATACACACAAACACATACACACACATGCACACTTACATATATATTTAAGGATCTATTTCTTCATGCTGGTCTTCCCCCATAAAATGCAAGCTTCATGAGAGGATGAAATTTGTTTTTCTCAGTCATCTCTGCAGCTCTCACACTGTATAGATACAATGTTGTGGAGGGAAACCAGGGACAGAGGAAGGGTGGAAAGAAAGACCAAACAAAAGAAAGAACTTGCTAGGAGCACTACATACTGAGATTTCAAATGTTCTCCAACCTCTCCACTGCATTTGTCTCATAAAAAATATCCAACAATCATGTTTGGAACTTACTTCAAAAGAAAACTCTGTAACCCAGAATTTCATAAACCCTTACTCCTTCACTCTATATGGTATTAATTATTTAATGCTATCAGTGAATTAATCGCTCTTTTTCTTGTCTATTTTCATATTGTACAGTCACATGCTATTAAAAAAAAAACAAGTTCATTCTTAGTTGTGATTCAGCAAGTCTGATTTCTATGTGTATTTCATACTCTCTCTTGGGTAGTAGTACTTGTATATATGGGATTCAGATAATAATTTCAGGTACAATGAGATACTTCTGTGCATAAAGAAGCAGAGATGAGAGGCCATGTAATATAAGAATAGAAAGAGTAGCTGACTATGAAACCCATTACATTTCCTGCCTTTGGCTATTTGTTTCTATGGGAATACTGTAATTTGACATCAAAAGGAAAAATAATTTTCAGCTAAATAGAGAAGGATTTTGTCCCTTGCAACAAGATGATCCCTAGCTGAGAAATATATAATAACACCAGAAATAATCATAATTTTAAAAATTATTAATGAAAAATTTATTATCTGAATTTATCATTCAAAATTATCATATAAAATGTTTTCAAAAAAGTATAACTTTCTATACAATTTTGAGGTTCAAATAATGCCTCGATATATGGAAATATCATATGTATTTAAGTGTATAACATTGTATCTTTTTCTGTTAAAATTATTTTAGAATTTCTGCTTCTTCTGAAGATGAAGAAAGTAACAGCATAATATCACCCCCAACTTAGCAACAAAGACAGATGTATAACTTACAAAAGTAATTTTTTAAGTCATCAAATAGGTAAGAACATAAAGAAATAAAAGTGATTACAAAACTGAAAGTGACGGTCCCTTTTGGGAGAAGAGACCTATTCTGGGTTTTGTTTCTAATAGTGAAGCAGGAAGGTAAAGAAGAAACCATTGGCAGGAGTGAGAAGAAACTGGATAAACTTTTAAAATAAATTTTAAAAGCCCAACATTCATTGGTAAGGCAGTTTCAAAAATTGGGAACTGCAGCCACCAAGAGATTCGCACCACCCATTAGCTCTTTCCTGTGGATCATCACCAAATGTTCACATGATAGGCTTGAAGCAGAGAGTAGTGAAATGAGAGAAGACCCCCCAAGTATAGGTATGGGACGCACAAGAAAGGCAGAGCACAGAACAGAAGAAATGAAAGAATCCCTTTTGAGTAAACCAAGCATTCACGGTTATTGCCTACTACTCTTTGAGAGAGGAATAAGGTATCTGAGTTAAACCCTCCAGAGAGGCTCTGGACCTTTACTGTAGACATAGACAAAGTCTTGCAAATCTAGTTGCAAGAAAGTAGGAGAGAGTGAGCTCCTCTGAGGCAGAGAGCTTGGAACAATGTTGAGAACAAAGAAAAATCCCTAGCAAGTCAAGCAACCGAACAAACAAATCCAGAAGCTTGGCTGTAAGTGAAAAAACTATATCCCAAACAGTTAGGAAAGTTAATGGCTTTAGTATAAAGTACAAAGAGAATGCTGGGTCTCCCTGCTTTTCTGATATCAGGCAAATGGAAGGTCTCATTCACATGTAACCAAGTTTTTGAAATCAAATGTAAAGTGAATCTAACCAAAGTTACAACATAAACATCTAAACTACAGATTTTTGTTGTGTTAGTTTCTCAGTTGTGTCTGATGTTGTGATGATCCTATGAACTATATAGCCCATGAGGCTCCTCTGTCCATGGGATTCTCCAGGTAAGAATAATGGAGTGAGTCACCATACCCTTCCTAAGGGGATCTACCCAACCTGGGGATCAAACCAAGTCTCCTTCATCACAGGCAGATACTTTACTATCTGAGCCACCAAGGAAGGCCTAAATTACAGATTAGTTTGACAAAATGACTAACAATTTACAGATGAAGGACTGTTTCTGAGAAAATATACTTTAGTCATGACTGCTGTTTTTCAGACATCTAACATACATTCAAAATAAAGAAATATTTTGAAGAACACATGATCAATTGTCAAAAATGAAATCAGTGAATAGAAGTAGACCTAGTGATGGCCTAAATATTGAATTATTGGGTGTGGGATTTAAATAAACTGTGATAAATGTATTAAAAATAGAAGAAAATTTGAAAATGTGTTTAGATACATAGAACATTTCAGCAGAAAATGGAGACCATACACAAGAATCAAATGTAAATGCTAAAAGAAGAAAAAAAAAAGTTAAACTTGAGTGATCTTATCCAGAAGATTGACATGAAGATATATTCCCATTAAAAATAAACAAAAGTTTTTTCTTCATCCTTGTAGTATTTTGCTTGCTCATTTTTTTTTTTTAACCTTTGCCAATATGATATTTGATTAGGGCAAAAGGTATAACTGGGGTACTTTTACTTTAATTTATGAGTGACTTGAAACACTTTTTCATTGGTTATTGACTACTAATACTACTAATATTTACTATATCATGGTATTTAAAAGCAAAGACATCATTTTGCCAACAAAGGTCCATATAGATAAAGCTATGTTTTTTCCAGTAGTCATGTATGGATGTGAGAGTCAGATCATAAAGGAGACTGAATATCAAAAAATTGATGGTGCTGGAGAAGACCCTTGAGAGTCCCTTGCACAGCAAGGAGATCAAAATCAGTCAATCCTAAAGGAAATCAATATTGAATATTCATTGGAAGATCTAATGCTGAGGCTGAAGCTCTAATAATTTGGCCAACCATAATTTGAGCAAAGAGAAAAATCAGTGGGAAAGACCCTGATGCTGGGAAGGATTGAAGGCAAAGGGAGAAGAGGGTGGCAGAGGATGAGATAGTTAGATAGCAATGAATTTGGGCAAAATTGGGGTCATAGTAGAGGACCGACGTCCTGGCATGCTGCAGTCCATTGGGTTTCAAAGAGTTGGACAGGATTTGGCAAATGAACAACAACAACAAAGAAAATACCCTTAAAAAAATACTCTGAGAATATTAAAAATATTAATTCATGGTCTCTCAAAAATATTGCAGACAGTTTCCTAGTTCTTGATTTTGCATTTAGATATGTTTAGTATTTATTCAAATTTATTACTTTTTCCCTTTAGAGTTTCTCAGTTGGTGTAAAGTTTACCAAGGCCTCCCTGACTCCCTAAATATATAACTATTATTCATAATAATAATTTACTATCATTTATTTATTATTGATTTAATAATATTATATTATTATTATTATATGCATAATATAATAATTTATTATTATTATTTATTATTTAACAATAAATCCTTATTTTTGTTTTCATTGTGGTTCACATATTAAATATAAACTAATTGGGTTTTGTTAGAGACATTTTGGGGAGAAGACAATGGCAACCCACTCTGGTACTTTTGCCTGGAAAATCCCATGGATGGAGGAGCCTGGTAGTTTGCAGTCCATGGGGTCGCTAAGAGTTGGACACAACTGAGTGGCTTCACTTTCACTTTTCACTTTCATGCATTGGAGAAGGAAATGACAACCCACTCCAGTGTTCTTGCCTGGAGAATCCCATGGACAGGGGAGCCTGGTGGGCTGCTGTCTATGGAGTCGCACAGAGTTGGACATGACTGAAGTGACTTAGCAGTTGCAGCAAAAATATTTTGTAATTAGGTGTTTAAAGAGAAAAATTGCTCCAGACTGGTTCAAACAGTCAAGAAAGACTTTATTTGAGACTATTGCAATTAAAGAGAGGAACTTATGAGAGGAGAAAGATTGAACTGAGCTCAGTTGAATAGAAAAAGAATAGAATTTAATCCCTGAAACGAGCTAGGAGGGAAGTGCTGGAGAGTGTTGGAAGGGCAGTTGTCAATTTGTTGAGGCCATTAGTGTTTGCTGAATGGTTCTTTTCAAAGTTATCCATCTTCTTTCCCACACTCTGGAAACCTACATCCCTGTCTTTCTTTATGATTACATTTCAAAGCAATTGCTTCCAAGTCCTTGAGAAGACATTCCAAAGTTGTAGAAGATTTACATCTCAAAAGTGCAGAGAAAGAATTTACAATTGCAAGTGTTCCAAAGAAATTGCTCAAAGGGAAAAGAGGTCAGGGACCTACAGTCAAGAAGAAATCTGTCCAAACTTAAGTCAAGCTGAGGGGAACCTTAAGGCTGTCTTGGTCAGCAACTAATCTTTTCCTTTTCTGCCAGCATGAGTCATGACTTTATCTCTACTCTCCCCACCGATTTGAAATACAACCTTCTTCAATATTAATTTATTTGATAGAATCAACTTGTTCCCTCTAGAATAAATTGTTAACTTATTGAATCTTTGTGTTGTTTGTTTTCAAATATTCTTGAGCTATCCTCATATACTCCTTCCTTGAAATGAATTTCAGAATCACTTTGTCAATCTGTTTAGGGTATTAATTGAAATTTTGTGAAAATAAGTATATAGAGTAGTCTGGGAAGAGAAACCAAAATTGCAAAGAAGAAATCCTTTCTCACTAGAATTTGCTGCATCATTAGCAAATCTATCACTATGAAGACTATGGACTTTGCAATATTATAGGATGCAAATATTGTATTTTGATTACATTTCAAAGCAATTGCTTCCAAGTCCTTGAGAAGACATTCCAAAGTTGTAGAAGATTTACATCTCAAAAGTGCAGAGAAAGAATTTACAATTGCAAGTGTTCCAAAGAAATTGCTCAAAGGGAAAAGAGGTCAGGGACCTACAGTCAAGAAGAAATCTGTCCAAACTTAAGTCAAGCTGAGGGGAACCTTAAGGCTGTCTTGGTCAGCAACTAATCTTTTCCTTTTCTGCCAGCATGAGTCATGACTTTATCTCTACTCTCCCCACCGATTTGAAATACAACCTTCTTCAATATTAATTTATTTGATAGAATCAACTTGTTCCCTCTAGAATAAATTGTTAACTTATTGAATCTTTGTGTTGTTTGTTTTCAAATATTCTTGAGCTATCCTCATATACTCCTTCCTTGAAATGAATTTCAGAATCACTTTGTCAATCTGTTTAGGGTATTAATTGAAATTTTGTGAAAATAAGTATATAGAGTAGTCTGGGAAGAGAAACCAAAATTGCAAAGAAGAAATCCTTTCTCACTAGAATTTGCTGCATCATTAGCAAATCTATCACTATGAAGACTATGGACTTTGCAATATTATAGGATGCAAATATTGTATTTAACAGAAGGACTATTACTTACATAGAATTACTGCACAAATCTGTGTGGCACTGAAGTGGCCATGAAGGAGATATCCTAGGTCCAAGGTCAGGAGCTTTGGCTGTTCTTCGCTGGAGAGGCCATGAGGAGATAACCCATGTCCAAGGTCAGAGAAACCCCAGCAAGATGGTAGATGCTGGAGCAGCAGCTGCATGGTACTGGAGCACCTGTGAGGTGATACCCCATGCTCAAGGGCAAAGGAGAAGCCCCAGCAAGATGGTAGGAGGGGTGAATTTGCATTTAGAATCAAACGACATTCCCGCCAGAGACACTTAGAGGGTTCAAACAAACCTTGTGTGCACCAGGACCGAGGGACCCCACAGAGACTGAGACAGAACTGTGTTTGAGTGTCTCCTGTGGAGGTACAAGACAGCAGTGGACCCACAGGGACAGGGGTTCTGGGTGTAGCCGACTTGGGTATGGCATAAGCACTATTAGAGGAGGTCACCATTAACCCCACCACAGAGCTGCCAGAACTTAAGCAGGACTGGAAAATAGACTCTTGGAGGGCACAAACAGAAACTTGTGTTCCCTAGGACTTAGGAGAAAGGAGCACTGGCCTCACAAGAGACTGACCCAAACTTGCCCAGGAGTGTCCAGGAGTCTCCAGTGGAGGCCTGGGTTGGTGGTGGCCTGCTTCAGGGTTGGGGGCAGTGAATGTACCAGTACACACATGGGATATTTTGAAGGAGATAGCCATTATCTTCATTACCTCCACCGTAGTTTAGGTAAAATAGCAGGGAGGGAACACAGCTCCACCCACCAACAGAAAATTGAACTAAAGATTTGCTGATCATGGCCCTGCCCATCAGAATGAGACCCAGTTTCCCCCTAAGTCACTCTCCCATCAGGATGCTTCCATAAGCCTCTTATCGTTATCCATTAGAGGGCAGACAGACTGAAAATCACAACCACAGAAAACTAACTAATCTGATCACATGGACCACAGCCTTGTCTAACTCAAAGAATCTATGATCAATGCTGTGTAGGACCACCCAAGACAGACGGGCCATGGTGGAGAGTTCTGAAAAATGTGGTCCACTGGAGAGGGGAATGGCAAACAACTTAAGTATTCTTGCCTTGAGAACTCCATGAACAGTATGAAAAGGCAAAAAGATAGGACACTGAAAAATGATCTCCCCAGGTCAGTAGGGGCCCAATATGTTACTGGAGATCAGTGGAGAAATAACTCCAGAAAGAATAAAGAAAAGGAGCCAAAGCAAAAAACAAACAAACAAACAAACACCTAGTTATGGATGTGACTGCTGATAGAGGCAAGGTCCGATGCTATAAAGATGAATTTTGCATAGGAACCTGGACCGTTAGGTCCATGAATCAAGGCAAACTGGAAGTGGTCAAACAGGAGATGGCAAACATGAACATTGACATTTTAGGAATCAGCAAACTAAATTGGACTAAAATGGGTGAATTTAACTCGGATGACCATTATATCTATTACTGCAGACAGGAATCCCTTAGAAGAAATGAAGTAGCCATCATAGTCAACAAGAGTCCAAAATGCAGTACTTGGATAAAAATCTCAAAAACAACAGAATGAACTCTGTTCATTTCCAAGGCAAACCATTCAATATCACAGTAATCCAAGTCTATGCCCTGACCAGTAATACTGAAGAAGCTGAAGTTGAACGGTTCTATGAAGACCAACAAGACCATCTAGAACTAACATCCAAAAGAGATGTCCTTTTCATTATAGGGGACTGGAATGCAAAAGTAAGAAGTCAAGAAACACCTGGAGTAACAGGCAAATTTGGCCTTGGAATGCGGAATGAAGCAGGGCAAAGACTAATAGAGTTTTGACAAGAAAATGCACTGGTCATAGCAAACACCCTCTTCCAGCAACACAAGAGAAGACTCTACACATGGACATCACCAGATGGTCAACACCNACCTACCGAAAGTTCATCGTTTCAGTGTCCTATCTTTTTTGGCTTTTCATACTGTTTATGGGGTTCTCAAGGCAAAAATACTGAAGTGGTTTGCTATCAAGTTAGGAATGCCCTTATATCTCTGGTTGGTAGAGCCGAAGAGTATTCCAATCCTAGGAACACTGATGAGATAAGTGGAAATGAATGTAAGGTTAAATTTATTAGGTTACTTTATAAGAGCTGTTCTACAAAATTCAAATGAATATTAGAATAGATGTGGTTGGATTTCTAATGGTGGGGTTTTTTTTTACAAGTTTCATTTCCTTATCTAGAATCCAGCTACATGCACCCCTCCCCTCACTTACTGTGTTGAAATTAGAACAATAAAACTTTCCTTCCCTCAAAAGTCTCAGTGAACTCCCCCTACTCCCCAATAACAGGGCTGTGGTGTTTCCTGGCTTCTGACAACCCATTAGGATGTTTCAGAGTGTTTTATCCTTCTTCTCTGAAGCTCTTAGATATGGAGTTCATAGAATAGTGTACTCAAATACTCTGAGGCAAGTATGTATCAGAGTCCATGATGGCCTTATTTATCTGAGGAAAAGTCTAAGCCAGTACAGTTGAGATCAAATTGAGCTTTGCAGATGGAAGGGAAGTGAACTAGGTAAATAGAACACATTGGTACCTAGAATAGCCTGTAGGTTCTTCCTTGGGCATCCTGCTATGTGATTATGGTCAAATCAAGAAACCCTTAGAGGCTTTGTTTTCACCACTTAGAAACAGGAAAATTAAGCCCAGCTAGAAAGGATCTTGTGATATTTGCCCCAAGTAAAAGACTGCCATTTTTCTTTTGTTGTGTTTCTTTAGCCGCTGCCACCAAGAGAGGGTTTTGCTTTAGTTGTGAATATGTTTGACCCATAGTATTTCTCTGACTCAATGAATCAAGAACATAAACTAAATATTTGATTAAAAGTTTAACTTCATATTAAATATCAAGTTAGAGGAATTAATACCTAGTTACAAGCTATGCATAAGAAAGAGTTGTTAAAATAGGATTTCAAAGAAACACAAATCTCTATATTGACATATAGACTCTTTTAAAGTCAACCTTTGCAGTTAGCATTTAATTCAATCATTTAACTCTAGTTCAAACTCTGAAACATAAAAATAAAAGTCACTCCACTTCTTTTCTAGATTCAGAAAATTTTATCCCAGACTGGGAAACAGACATAAATAAGAATAAATAAATATACATATACACATTGTGACTATGTCCTGCATCAGTTCAGTTCAGTTCAGTCAAGTCACTCAGTCGTGTCCGACTCTTTGCAACCCCATGAATCGCAGCACACCAGGCCTCCCTGTCCATCACCAACTCCCTGAGTTCACTCAAACTCAAGTCCATCGAGTCGGTGATGCCATCATGCAATCTCATCCTTGGTCATCCCCTTCTCCTCCTGCCCCCAACCCCTCCCAGCATCAGAGTCTTTTCCAGTGAGTCAACTCTTCGCATGAGGTGGCCAAAGTACTGGAGTTTCAGCTTTAGCATCATTCCTTCCAAAGTATACCCAGGGCTGATCTCCTTTAGAATGGACTGGTTGGCTCTCCTTGCAGTCCAAGGGACCCTCAAGAGTCTTCTCCAACACCACAGTTCAAAAGCATCCATTCTTCAGTGCTCAGTTTTCTTCACAGTCCAACTTTCACATCCATACATGACCACTGGATACTTGTCCTGCATAGGACAAGATAATTACAAAAAGGTAAGAAATTTTAGATGCCATTTCAACCCCTTAATGCTTCTGAGTAAAATAAAAAGCTGTTCTTAATAAAAATGAAGAAGAAAAAATAAAAGCGTTCTTGCCTGTGACCAAGAAGGTGAAGGTTTTATAATTGTAAGCCCCCCACTATCTTCTGTCCTTGAGGAGGACTTAGTGCAGGTATCAATATGGCTAAAAGTGTTAGGTGAAAAAAAACACCCTAAAGTTAAGGATTGAAAACCACAAGGAGGCAGACAGCATCTGGAGGCAATCATTCTACAATGAGTAGATCCATACACTACCCACCCTTCTACTTCCAAAGTCATCATATGTGGTGTTTGTAACAGCATACGAGCAGGAGAGAAAGGGAGAAGGGAGAAAGCCAATGTTCCTGTCTCTGCTCCATCACCAATTTTGAACGGAGGAAAGTAAGCTCTAGCCATCATGGGAGCGCCGAGGCATTATCTCTCGCCATCTTTCTCACTACACAGTCTTGGTGGTACTGTTAGTTGGTCAGTCATGTCTGACTCTGTGAGACCCCATGGACTGTAGCCCACCAGGCTCCTCTGTCCATGGGATTCTCCAGGCAAGAATACTGGAGTGGGTTGCCATTCTCTTCTCCAGAAGACCTTCCTGACCCAGGGGTTGAACCCCAGTCTCCTGCATTGCAGGCAGATTCTTTACTGTTTGAGCTACAGGGAAGACCTTAAGAAGTCTCTTANCCAGGCTCCTCTGTCCATGGGATTCTCCAGGCAAGAATACTGGAGTGGGTTGCCATTCTCTTCTCCAGAAGACCTTCCTGACCCAGGGGTTGAACCCCAGTCTCCTGCATTGCAGGCAGATTCTTTACTGTTTGAGCTACAGGGAAGACCTTAAGAAGTCTCTTAATCTTATTGAGTCTCAGCTTTTTTATTCACAAAACAAGATGATTGCCCAGGTGGTCCTAATGTTTGTTCAAGCTGTCAGACATGGAGATCCCAGAACTGGAAGCAATTACCATGAACATATGATGTAAAACATTAAGTAATAAATATAAAACAGAGACTATTGAAGTAGTCAGTAGGAAAAACAGTCACAACGTGAAACACGACATGAAACAAATGACCAAGATTTATTTTGTAACCTGGATGAGCTCAGCTAGCTAGCATCTATTTCCATTACAGCTTATTATCTTCACTTTGCAATACTAATCATCCTGTTGATTTGGTCAACTTGGTTATTAGTGATCTCAGGGAGAGAAAACTTTCCTGAGGAGATTATTGTTCTATTTTTATGGATCCATGGCAGTTTTTATACTTAACTTTGGCCAGACACCAAAGAACATCTGGTATTTAATAAAATGTCACCTTTGAATAGAAATTTGGCAATCACGTGCTGAGTTCTGGAAAATGACATACTGTCTAACTAGAGTCCATGTGTGGGTTCCTGTAACAGATCTGAAAGGAAAGTGATTTGATTTGACCCACCCAGAAACCCCGACTGAGGGCTCTCCTCTATGCTAACTTTTCTTACAAGTGGACGTATGCTGCATTCCCTAGCACCATTTCAAACATAATCAACCCATGGATACCAACTGGTACATGGAGCAGCCTGCCAGGTGAGAGAGAAAGGATAAAGGGAGGGAGAACTGGATTCCAGAGCCACAGAGTATCAGTGCAGGTTGGGACACTGTGGCTTAGTTCTTGTCACTCAAATATGAAGCATGGCCACCTAGATTAAAGGAAAGACATTACTGATGCTACTTTACCTGCTTTTACACTCTCTCTTTTTTTCTGGTGAAAATGAAAGCTGCACCTCAGATTGGAACTTGAATCATAGTTTTTTAATTATTAATAGAATCATTCACCTTATGGCCAGACTTACTGAGGCTTGGGTTCTTTGCATCTCAGTGCAGAAAGAATTCAGTGAGAGACAAAGTAATAGGTTCAGTTCAGTTCAGTTCAGTCGCTCAGTCGTGTCCGACTCTTTGCAACCCTATGAATCGCAGCACACCAGGCCTCCCTGTTCATCACCATCTCTCGGAGTTCACTCAGACTCACATCCATCGAGTCCGTGATGCCATCCAGCCATCTCATCCTCGGTGGTCCCCTTCTCCTCCGGCCCCCAATCCCTCCCAGCATCAGAGTCTTTTCCAATGAGTCAACTCTTCGCATGAAGTGGCCAAAGTACTGGAGTTTCAGCTTTAGCATCATTCCTTCCAAAGAAATCCCAGGATTGATCTCTTTCAGAATGGACTGGTTGGATTTCCTTGCAATCCAAGGGACTCTCAAGAGTCTTCTCCAACACCACAGTTCAAAAGCATCAACTCTTCGGTGCTCAGCCTTCTTCACAGTCCAATTCTCACATCCATACATGACTACTGAAAAAACCATAGCCTTGACTAGACGGACCTTAAGAAGTGGATTTATTTAGAGAAATACACATTCCATAGACAGAATGAGATTCCTCTCAAAATGCTAGAGCGGCCTTATGGAGTAGGGATCATCTTGGAAAGTGAGAGCAGCCAAGGGAGAAACACATTCCACAGAAGGCGTCTCAGAAGGCAAGAGGCCCTGAAATATGGGGTGATTGGTTTTTATGGGCCAAGTAACTTCATAGGTTAATGAGTGGAAGGATTATTCCAACTATTTCAATGAAAAGGGTGGGGGGGAGCGCCGGGAGGATAAATTTCCAAGAACTGGGTCACTGCCTGCTTTTTAACCTTTGATGATCAGCATCAGAACTGTCACGGTGCTGGTGGGTGTGTCATTTAGATGCTAATTTATTACAATGAGCATATAATGAGGCTCAAGGTCTACTGGAAGTTGAATCTTCCACCATCTTGGACCTAGTTGGTTCTAGCCAGTTTATGTTGTATCCTCAAAAACTCTTATTCTTTTAGAGGTTGTGCCCTGTCCCCTTCCCTCCTATTTCAAAAGCATTTGGAGTATCTTTAGCCTCTGGAGCTAGACTGCCTGAATTTAACTCTTTACCCTGCTCTTACTCACTAGGAAAGCTTGAGCAAGTTACTGACCCTCTCTGTGTCTTAATTATCTCATTTTAAAAATGGAAATAAATCCTGCAAGACACATGGCATGGCCAAACAAACAAAAAATGGATGTGCGTAAAGCACATATTATACTTGCTTGGCACAGTGTTCAGTAAACAGTAGTTCTCATTAGCTATAGCCATTCTTTCCTGAATGACTGGAAGGGGAAACAGGAGAGGCCATGTTTCTTTCCTCAGATACACTGAGCTTTGGCTCAACAAACTCTTCATCACTGCTCCAATTTAATCTATGATTCTATCACCCTGCTTCAACCTCTGGGGCTTGGATGGCTCAGAAGGCACAGGTAGCCCCAGGGTTCTGATGAATACCAAGGCTCTGGTGAAAATTTCTGGGCATATCCAACCTGGTGGAATTACTGTCATTGGGTCGGCTGTGAGTCCCAGAGAAGCACCTGTCCCTTACCAATTTGTCTTCCTTTTCAGTGACTGCTATAAACAGAATGTTTATGTCCCCCTAAAATTCCTATGTTGAGATCCTAACTCCCAAATGATGGTGTTAGGAGGAGGGGGACTTTGATAGGTGATTAGGTCATGAGGGTGGAACACTCATGAATGGGATTAGTGCCCTATTAAAGAGACTCAAGAAAGCTCCCTAGATCTTGCATGTGAAGACACAGTGAGAAGATGATGTAACATGTACTATGTGCATGCATACTAAAGTCACTTTAGTCGTGTCTGATTCTTTGCAGTCCAAAGGACCATAACCTACAAGGCTCCTCTGTCCATGGGATGTTCCAGGCAAGAATGCTAGAGTGGGTTGCCATGTCTTCCTCCAGGGAATCTGCATCTCCTACATCTCCTGAATTGGCGGGTGGATTCTTTACCACTAGTGCCACCTGGATTGGAGAAGGAAATGGCAACCCATTCCAGTATTCTTGCCTGGAGAATCCCAGGGATGGGGGAGCCTGGTGGGATGCCATCTATGGGGTCACACAGAGTTGGACATGACTGAAGTGACTTAGCAGCAGCAGCAGCAGTGCCACCTGGAGGCCATGTACTATGCGCTAAGCTGTGCTGTGCTTAGTTGCTCAGTTGTGTCTGACTCTTTGCAACCCCAAGGACCATAACCTGCCAGGCACCTCTGTTCATGGGGATTCTCCAGGCAAGAATACTGGAGGGGTTGTGAGACATTCCTCCAGGGGATCTTCCCGACTCAGGGACTGAATCCACATCTCTTATGTCTCCTCCATTGGCAGGCAGGTCCTTTACCACTAGTGCCACCTGGGAAGCCATGTACTATGTACCAGAGACCAAATCTGCCAGCACCTTGACTTTGAACTTTGTACTGCCAAGCCCACAGAGCTGTGGGAAATAAATGTTTGTTGTTTAATACAAAAAAAAAAGGAAATAAAATAGTACCCACTTTATAGAGCTATTGTGAAAACTGAAGGACTTAATACATGTTTTTAAAAAAGCACTTAGATCAGTGTCTGGCATGGAGTAAACTCTATGTAAATATCAGCTATTATTATACTAACTTTCAAAACAGAAAAGTCCTTGGTAAGATATAAAATGTCTTGAATAGTTTATTTGAAAGATTATCAGACTTACTGTTTATTTCCTTGGAGAATTCTTAATCCTTTTAGCATCTTAACTTCATCTGCTTCTTTCTGCCACCTGCTTCTTTATGGATGAAAAAAAGCAGATGCTTCTTAGTCTTGAAACAAATGGTTTTTCTCACTAAGGTGCCTCTCTTTTCCAATGCTTGGATCTGCTCAGGAGAGAAAGCAATTTATAGGTCTGAAATGAACATTTTCCTTCTGTTATGAAGCTCAAACAATGAAACTTTCCCACTGAAGATGGGCTTTGTCCTGCTAACCAGACAGAGTTGTGTCTGCCTGGGGATTGACAGCAACTGTGTTGATGCTGAGCCACAAACCAAACAAAACTCCAAGGGCTTTGGAGTTTAGACAATAGCTGAATTACAAGGGCACCGTCCCAGAAGAGACCATGCTTATTTTTGCAGACCTGGACAATAAAATGGCTGTGTCTTTGAAACCAGTTGCCCAGATCTTTGCTTTACTGGGATGAACCTTTCCCTTGACAGCAGAGAATTCCCAACATGGCGAGAAAACAGGTTCCCTATCATAGTCCCTGGTATAGCTTGGATGACTATAAGCATGATGTTAAATCGGTGGGGACTGATTCCACCATGCTAAGAAAAACAAATTGGACCAGGAAGGGTGATGTTCTTTTGACCTGCAATTCAGGCAAACAAGGATTTCATTGCAAACTCAAATGGGTGGAGAGTTTCCCAGAAATGCTGAGTAATGGCCAGAGGATATGTTATGATCTGAGATAAATACCTTGCCAAATGTAAGGTCCCACCAGAGTAGTTAATTTCAAGTAAAACATCCATGTAACAGTCCTAGAACCAGCCCTAGGGTTCAAATGGCAATGGAGACTCACTGGCCCTCAAAGAATTCTCAACACTCATCAAAATCCCCTTCTCTTAGGAGGTTCATAACCTCCAGAGAGAAGAAAAGAGTGATAAAACTAATTTTTATTAAAAGGTTCAGGCCTGAATGTGAAGCTCCCTCCATGCTCCAGAGTTATCCACTCTTTGAAAGAGAACTGAAAAATAAAAGAGTAATTAGTCACCTCCCACAGAAATCCCACAGCAGAATTTCAGGCCATGTGTAATTCTTCATATTATCATCACCTATGCCACCACCTTCTCCTCACTCACAAAGCTAACCCTGCAGCACTTCCCTGAACAAACAGTCCAACTGTGCAAACTTGTAAGTGTGGCAATGTGCAAGGACCTGTGATGCAAAAGCAGCAGAATGCAGCACAGAAATTAAGAGCATTGGGGCATTGGTTAGAGCTTAGGTAAAATCTTGGCTTCACCCTTTACTGGCTCTGTGAGCAGTTTCTCAACCTCTACTTGAGTTTCAACTTACAAAACAGAGTTGACAAATTTACTCCTTATTTGGCTGCAGTAGGTATTTCATAGGATAAAGTTTTTTGCACAGTGCCTGGTCTGGAGGGAGGGCTCTGTAGATGTTACCTACATGTGTAACAAGTGGAATTCAAGTGCATAAAAGTGTAAGTTTCTTAAAATCAGCTGATGACTGCCTCATGAAGGCCTAGCTCCTGGCACAGTGTAGATAATAAATATCTGTTCAATGATAAAGTTATGAGTTTTTTCCTGCTTCATCTACATTTGACCCCTGCCTCTTCCATCACAAAAGGAACAAGCATTCTATAGACAGAGGAACAAGTATTATATGGGTGATGTTGGACGTGGTAATTGGGCTGATCAAGACTAATGTTTAAAGCAAGGTCCCAGTTGAAAAAGAGAAGTGAGGAGTAGCCAATGTCTGAGAACGCTGCAGCTAGAAACCAGGATTTGCTTGAGACTGAGGTGGGGGCCAAGTCCAGGAAATGTGAATTCTGTGTGCTTCTTTCTCTGAGGACTGGATATGCTAGTAATTCTTGCAAGCTGAGCTCACCATAGCTAACATAAAGGCTTCTCTCAAATTTTGGCAGCAACTGTCTTATGACTCATCCCAGGTACGATACAAAAGATCATGCTCAATAAGCAGACATTTATCCTTCTGTGTTTATTGCCTTCCAACCTCTTTTCCCCTGATTTCCTTCACCTTCTCCCTCCAGGGTCTCTGCATGTACTGGCATGATGGGAAAACAGAGGGGTGCCTGGGATATTCTATTTCCTTACATGTTTGGATTTGGAGGTGCCATCTGCATCATGAATACCAATAAAATCCAGTGTTTCCCCCTTGTTTCTGTGAAAATGTATTGCAAATGAAACAGATTAGGTTTGTGTTTCAGGTAAATAAAACAAATAGTCTACACCCAGACATGTGGAGGCAGGTAGTGCGTGGATGGTCAACTTATTACCTGTTAGTCTTGATCTAAAATTTCCTTCACTCTAGTCAACCTTTTTTGATGCATTCTGTCCTGAACTTTTCTTACTAGGGATTTTTCCATCAAGAGGGATGCTAGCCTTGGGTTTCAAAGCCTTCAGCTTGAAGAAGGAGGAGGAGAAAATATCCCGTGGAAGTATGTTTTTCAGTCTTGCAGAAGGTGGTTGAAGGTTAAAAGGCCAACCTGAAATAGGTGTATTTTTCTTAAGAACTAAAATTGCTTGTTGGTGTTGGCAAGTGGCCTAGCACAAAAGGATGAAAGAATTTGTTCCAGGCAGCTTTCAAACCCACAGAGAGTCAGCTTTTGCTTTGCACACACATGCCTCTGAGGCTTTGTGGGCTCCTGCCCACAGTAGGCTAGCAGTTTACTCTTTGGTGGCAGCAATTCAACATGCTTCAAAGGGTTTCTTTGCTGCTGATTCCTTACTCACTGTTGAGTTCTCTGACTTATGGAGGTCTCGCTAAGACATAGGCATTAAAAGCCAACAGTGACATAGATGCCAGAGGAAAAAAACCCTTGGCTTTTTTCACATCCCATTGTTCAACTTTTTTTTTTTTTAACTGCATGAGTGGTTTTTTCCTGCTTCTGTTTTGTGGCTCTCTAATCCTGTAACTATTCTTTCTTCAACTTGTTAAGTAAGCATTATTTATACCTTCTCTTTCATGCCACTTCCTGACAACCACTAAATGTTCATGTTTGCTATCACTATTAGAAAGAATATTTATGTCTGTGTTAAAACTACATAGCCTGAGAGCACTACTTCAAACAAAACCAGCCTCTCAAAGATTTTGGATGGCTAGCTCATTCAAAGTAAGGTTTCCCAGTGAAATGAACAACTGGGCTTCTCTTTGATATTCTTTCTTAAATGCCATGGTCCTTCTCTTGAAATAGAGCAGTGGTTGTCAACCAATGAGTGGCAGTTTTTCCCCCCAGAGAATATTTAATGATGTTTTGAGACTTTTGGAGACGGTAATGGCACCCCACTCCAGTACTCTTGCCTGGAAAATCCCACAGATGGAGGAGCCTGGTGGGCTGCAGTCCATGGGCTCTCTAGGAGTCTGACATGACTGAAGCGACTTAGCAGAGACTTTTAGTTGTCAGCTGGGAGAGGGCCATCCTATTGGCTTTGAGTGAGTAGAGGCTAGAGATACTTTGACAATACCCAGAATTATTTGACCTAAAATGTAAGTGATAACATTGAAAATCCTGGGGTAGAGGAAGCAGGGGTGTTTACCCAGGGGAAGAAAAAATTTAAAAGAGTCCTTGATGCTATATGCAAATGTTTTTCTCTTCTTCATAGTAGCCTTGTTTATTTTACATATGTGATGGTCTCTCAAAACTCTTAAATGACACTATATATATACATATATATTTATTTATTTAATTTTAATTTTATTTTATTTTAAACTTTTTATTTGTATTGGAGTATAGCCAATTACCAACGTTGTGGTAGTTTCAGGTGCACAGCAGAGTGACTGAGCTATGCATATACATGCATCCATTCTCCCCCAAACTCGCCTCCCATCCAGGCTGCCACATAACATTGAGCAGAGTTCCCTATGCTCTACAGTAGGTCCCTGTTGGTTATCTATTTTAAATATAGCAGTGTGTATGTGTCCATCTTCAGCTCCCTGACTATACCTTCCCAATATATATTTTTAAAGATATCTTTCCCTAAAATTAAGTTATTTCATCAGTATTTGATTCACCTGTTTTTTGTTGTTGCTGTTTGGAATTTTTTTTTTTTTTTAACTCTGTTGCAGGGCATACAAGATCTTAGTTCCGTGACCAGGGACCACACCCTTGCCCCCTGCAGTGGAAGCATGGAGTCCTAACCACTGGACCATTAGCAAAGGCCTTGGTTCACCTGTTTTAGATGTTTCGCAAGGCCCTGGTTTTTTCAGATGCTGAGTGATTCCAGGCTGTCTGTATCTATAAACAAGGGTCTATGTCAGCTCTGGCTGCACATAAGATCTGTGGACTCCAATCTCTAGGGATGGAGCCTGTAGTTTTCTTAGATTTCTTAGGGGATATAGAGACACAATAATGGTTTAATTGGCCCAGTATCAGGAGTTGGAATGTTTTCCCTTGGTACAAATCAAGCTTTCTGCCCCTACTACATTTCCTTAGGTGAGTATAGATTTTGACTTCAGGATCCTCGAGAAGAGTTGCCAAGGAAGAAAAGGTTGAGACTGGGATAAAAGCTGCTGTCACAGAGAACTTAGTCTTCAAGGCAGGAAAAACAAACAAACAAGCAATATCATGAGTGGGTGCAGCTGACACACTCACATTGGCTCATGGGATGGGTGCTAAGGCTCAGGATGGTAAGGGAAGCATAAGGACAATAGAAATGTTGGACCAAAAGCCTGATATAGAGAAGATTCAACTTTGTCAATTCACTTTCTCATCTCAAGGGCAAACCTCTATTCACTGAACCCACTTTTTTTATGGAACCACAGTTGAGCCCTGCCTATCCAGCCTGAATTTCTCTAGTTGGATGGAAAGTGTTGGGTTTCTCTCTGAAGAATTCTGTTTACAGCCTACATCTACTTTTGGAAATCTGCACACACTGCTAGTGGTCCTTGAGGCACTCACCACTGTCTTCCACAATATTCTCAATAGCAAACTGGGAAGTCAGCAAGGTCTCACATGTGGAGAGGAAAATGTGGGGAGATTAAATAATTGCCCAAGATGTGAGCTAAAATAGTCAAAGTCTTTAAAATGGTTTTACAGCAAACCTCAAATCTCAATGACATAACATGATCAAAATTTTATTCCTTTCTCAAGTCACAGACCAACTGCTTATTTGGTGAAGATCATTGTGCAGAGATTCAGAGCCCCAGTCTCCTGCTATGTGGTGGTTTGGTCAACTTTTCTGCTCTCTGAATCCCCTTGTAGAGTCTGCATCTAAGCAGAAGACAATGTAAGAGCTTAAAGCAGGGTTTTCTAACCTCAGCATTATTAACATCATGGGCTGGATCATTCTTTGCTTGCTGTCTTGTGCATTATAAGATGTTTAGTAGTAATATCCCTGGCCTCTACCCACTAGATGCCAGTAGCATGGTCCCAGTTGTGACAGCCAAAATGTCTCCACACTTACCCAAAGTTCCTCGGGTGGAGTGGGGAGGCAAAATCACCCACCAGTTGACAACTCTGGCTTAAAGGATCATTCCAGAGTTTCTAGAGAATACAAAAGTGGCCATATTCCTTTCACTCAAATTCTGTTGGCTAGAACTTAACATGTGACTATATCTAACTGAGACAGAGGGCTGGAAAATGTGCCCAGGAAGAAGATAGATCTTAGAAGACCAGGTGAGCAATGTGGAATCATCCTGAAGAATATAGATCCTGGAAAGCACACCAAAAACTTTAGAGAAATTTGCAGAGATTCACTAAGCATTCTAGACATTATTGGAGACAAAAGCACACCTTTATCACACTTTTTTTTTTCCCATGGCAAAACTGAACACCCTATATAGGTCTCCAAGAATAAAAAGATAATTCAATAAAAAGCTAGATGATATATTTTCTAGATTGATATTTTCATTAGGTAACACCAGAAAGCAATCAACATTTTGCAATGACCCATGAAAAAGTTAAGCACATGCAAGGCAAGAATGAGGCTGGGGTGATGGGAATGTTCCATGACACTGTTCGGTCGTAATTATATTCCAGATGAGTAACTGCAATATATATGCCAGGAATTCAGGGAAGACAGAAATACACTTTTGGAAGATGAAGAAGGAGAGAATCTTTAGATAAATGTCACAAATGGGAGAGGTGGTGGGAGAAGGCTGTTATTCATTTACTATTGCCAGTTTCAAACAATATCTTGGCTCAGTGTAAAGACATGTTGCAAAATTGATTAAGAAATGACGTTATTTAGAATCCCACCAGAAGCAATAGGATTTTTGTATTATGAAGCAGGTAATACTCTATAGAGAAAATAATGCATACTTTTTGTAAGGATCATCTAAATTATGGTTGGCTTCTTTTGGCGCATGAAAAACCTTTAAATATCCCTTAATTTTCCCTTCTTTACAATAGTCTAATGAAGTCAAAATGCTTCTTGAGTTTTTTTATTACATGGTTTGAGGGAAATTATTTCTCAGCTGCCCAGTGTGGACATTTTTCTCCTTGCTATGTAATCATATTGAAAAGAACTAGAATCTCTCAAGTTTCTACAAACTGGCACCAAACCAAACTCAGAAGCCAAGGCCAGCTCCCCAACCACACTTAGCTCCCCTAGACCCAACGCCTGCTCTAAGTAAAAGATGACCATATGACATCTCTGTGCTAGAAAAATCAATCAAATCCAGCCCAAGTCACTGGACTGAAGAAAAGTAGTGTATCCAATACATTCATATAAAGGTCTGTATCTTATTAAAGTTTTTGATAGCCTGTGTCTTACTGAAGTTAATGATTATATTTTATTCATTTATAAGTTTCGATTTTTTTGGGAAAAAAACTATTTGAAGAACATGATCATGCGTGCATGCTCAGACACTACAGTCATTTCTGACTCTTTGCGATCCTATGGACTGTAGCCCGCCAGGCTCCTCTGTCCATGGGATTCTCCAGGCAAGAATACTAGAATGGGTTGCCATGCCCTCCTCCAGGGATCTTCCCAACCCAGGGGTCAAATGCACGTCTCTTAAGGGTCCTGCATTGGCAGGTGGGTTCTTTACCATTACTGCCACCAGAGAAGTCCATCTGAAGAGTACAAGAGAGAGAGAAAGGATGGGTAGAAAGAAGGGAAAGGGAAAGTTTGATATTTTGAGCAGTGGCTAAGTCACAGTGAGAGAAAGACTCATTTCCAGTCTTACACAACAGTCCTCTTTACTTACCATTTCTAGGGAGTGAAAATAAGGTCAGACAGAGCTATAAAATAACACCAGATTATAACCAGAGGTAAGACTAAGGACTAAGTGTCTTTAGTAAGAAACAAATTAGTAACCGCAACTAGTATATACATGCATATACACATTAATTCACCAAGCATTTGTCATGAAATGCTATAGGCAAAACACTGTTAGATTGGCAAGTGAGGGATGGAAAAGATGAGAAAAACATAATATTTTCCCTCAACAAACTTGAAATACAGTGAAGATGTTAGACAAGTATATAACTGAACAAAACACAAGAGAGAAGAGGAGGGGGAGGAGAGGGGAGAGGAGGAGAGGGAAGAGAAAACGGGTGTAGAAAAAGATACTGAAGTATTGAAATTTCCTGTCTGAGTGAAGAAATGTGGTATAGCTGAGATCTGAAGAAGCAGTGTTTTAAGGCAAAATTAAGAATGTCTCCCCTCTCTGGGCAAGATCATACTTTGGATTATGATGAAATGGAAATTTAGGATACTAAGAGAGGAAAACCATAAGATTTTTACAAGACTTTTATTGCCCATCAAATGCAGTGCCAAGCCACCCCTGGCAATTACTCACAAGGCTTTCTGCCCTCTCCCTGAAAGCAAGCTTCTTCATTTCTCCAAAGGCTCTGGGCCCCTGGCCTGACCTGGCTTCCTCAGTGACCTGAGGAGGATGGGCCTTGTCTAGCAAGATGCCATCCAATCATTACTCTTCTGTCAAATTTGGAATACCATGAGCAGGTTTCTCATTCCTCTTCAGAGATACTAAAACTAAGAAAGCAGAGTTTATAAGTCAAAAAGACCTTTTAATAGGGAACTCACCAATATTGTGTGTTCTGTTCTTAGTGCAGTATACAGTCATCTCTCAGACACCTACAGTGCAATGGTTCAAAGAACAGATTTTGGAGTTAGAGAGCTTGTATATAAATTTTGGTCTTACCACCTATTACTGTGTGATCTTGGACAAATATATTAACTTTTCGTCAGATTCGTCATCTATAAAGATGTAATAATTGTAGTACCTACCTCCTAGGGTTATTAATAGGATTAAAAGAAATTAGGAGTTTGGGATTAAACTCTACACACTACTATATGTAAAATAGATATCCAAAAGGACCTACTGTATAGCACAGAGAACTATACTCAATATCTTGTAATAACCTATAATGGAAGAGAATGCGAACAAAGAATATATACATATATAAGTATATATATATATGTATCTATATCTGAATCACTTTGCTGTGCACTTAAAAATCATCTATATTTCAATATTTTTTTAAATTAAAATTAAGAAAAGAAGTAAATAGATGCAAACAATTTACGATAGCATGCCACAATAAGCCATACATCTTGGAATGTGAAGTCAAGTGGGCCTTAGAAAGCATCACTAAGAACAAAGCTAGTGGAGGTGATGGAATTCCAGTTGAGCTGTTTCCAATCCTGAAAGATGATGTTGTGAAAGTGCTGCACTCAATATGCCAGCAAATTTGGAAAACTCAGCAGTGGCCACAGGACTGGAAAAAGTCAGTTTTCATTCCAATCCCAAAGAAAGGCAATGCAAAAGAATGCTCAAACTACCGCACAATTGCACTCATCTCACACGCTAGTAAAGTAATGCTCAAAATTCTCCAAGCCAGGCTTCAGTAATACGTGAACCGTGAACTCCCTGATGTTCAATCTCGTTTTAGAAAAGGCAGAGGAACCAGAGATCAAATTGCCAACATCTGCTGGATCATGGAAAAAGCAAGAGAGTTCCAGAAAAACATCTATTTCTGCTTTATTGACTATATCAAAGCCTTTGACTGTGTGGATCACAATAAACTGTAGACAATTCTGAAAGAGATGGGAATACCAGACCACCTAACCTGCCTCTTGAGAAATCTGTATGCAGGTCAGGAAGCAACAGTTAGAACTGGACATGCAACAACAGACTGGTTCCAAATAGGAAAAGGAGTATGTCAAGGCTGT
>SJYX01009791.1:39151-65907 GCA_006410675.1 Oreotragus oreotragus
TTTTTTTTTTTTTTTTGGTCACTAGACACCACCCTCCTCACCAAATCAATTGTTTTCTCTTGTTTAATGGATTTGGGTGTATGTGTTGGTAAATGTACTTTTGAAATGTGTTTAATTTTTTCATGCTCATATATTATTTGAGTACATGATTGATAATTACGTTATATTGATATATTGTGTTATATATTGATATTGTGTTCCTTTTTTTTCACCCAGTACCATTTTTTTTTAGCTCTATACAGGTTCTTATATTTATGTCCAGTCTGTTGCTTCCAACGGCTGCATAATACTCTGTGGTATTCATCCACCATATTTTGATTATCTCCTTTCCTCCAATGGACACCTTGATAGCTTCCAATTCCCTCCCACCACCAAAACAGCTGCAATAAATCTTTATGGGCCTGTGTGAGACTCTCTGAGTATTATATCCAAAATCCAAATGGCTGGGTTCTAAAATAATTTTAAAAAAAAAAAAGTAACAAATCCAAGAGCTGTCACTTTGCTTTCCAGCATGGCTGTACCAGATGGAGCAGTCTTAGTTATCACACTCCATAGCACACATTGCAATCATAAGTCCCATCCCTGTATGTCATCAAATGATGTTCATGAAATCACATTACCACCTTGTATTAAATATTCTATTAATTCATACCCATTATTTATGGACTGGGATACATGGTAAGGCAGGGCCATAAATCTGCTTATTGATTCTCTTCCCTGATGTTTTCTTATTATTCTAATAACTGGATAATTTGTTATGGTTTTTCCAATGTCCTACCAACTAACCACCAAAATTGTAGAACTTTATCTATGCTTTTTTTGGTCATTCTCATTCATATTTCAGGTTAAACTGTTTTGAAACAGGTTAGGAATTCTTCTGTCAAACACAGTTTTCCTATTCTCATGGGCTGTACTTCATCCCTTGCCAAGGCTCAGATGTTCTGGTGCGAAAAGACATGGCCTAAAACACTTTAAAACCATTTCTGTGGCCAATGGTTCACTTCCCCAGTGCCTTTTTCTCTTCCAAATGCTTCAGTTTGCAACCTGGACTTCAAAGCAACACATTCCAGATTTTTTGGCTCTTGTATTATTCATTCCCAAAGACATCAGCAAAACAGCCAAATAGTTGGTGGGTTTGAGATGAGAGTCAGTTGCTGCTACTTTTTCAGAAGATTCAATCACCCCTTCCTGAGTCACTTTCTCTCCATATTAACTACTTGATATTGGCTTCAATTCCGTTCTATTGCTTGGGCAATTTTTTCCTCCTGACTTCTGCCTTGGATTACTTTCTTCATCCTGCACAAATGGGTATGATGTTTCCCAATTACAACTGTACACATAACTCAGGATTTAAAATCACAGTTTGATTCATAACTTTATATGAATCTTATTATTCCAAATCCCCATTTGTGATGGTGGCAGAAAATTAATTTTGTCACTTTCAAATACTTACTCTTATCTGGTCAAATTCAAAATTATCATCTCACAAACAGTCCAGTTCACACAAATGTTTCTTTCTCTTCTTCTCCAAGCAGGTTTGGAGTCAACTGTCTGGGAAAGAACAAAGGGGAGTGTCTCACTTTCTCATATCTATTCTGAACTCTCTGCAGGTTCTCAGTCTCACATAATCTGGGCCTGGAACCAGCACCTGACACTGACCAGCAGGTGAAAACCGGCTGATCTGTGATCAGTTCAGTTCAGTTCATTTCAGTCGCTCAGTCATGTCCGACTCTTTGCAACCCCATGGACTGCAGCACACCAGGCCTCCTTGTCCATCAGCAACTCCTGGAGTTTACTCAAACTCAATCCATTGAGTTGGTGATGCCATTCAACCATCTCATCCTGTGCCATCCCCTTCTCCTTCCACCTTCAATCTTTTCCAGCATCTGGGTCTTTTCAAATGAGTCAGCTCTTCACATAAGGTGGCCAAAGTACTGGAGTTTCAACTTCAGCATCAGTCCTTCCAATGAATATTCAGGACTGATTTCCTTTAGGATGGACAGGTTGGATCTCCTTGCAGTCCAAGGGACTCTCAAGAGTCTTCTCCAACACCACAGTTCAAAAGCATCAATTCTTCAGTGCTTAGCTTTCTTTATAGTCCAACTCTCACATCCATATATGATTAATGGAAAAACCATACCTTTGACTAGACAGAACTTTGTTGGCAAAGAAATGTCTCTGCTTTTTAATATGCTGTCTAGGTTGGTCATAACTTTTCTTCCAAGGAATATGTAACCTGGAATGTTAGGGCCATGAATCAAGGCAAATTGGAAGTGGTCAAACAAGAGATGGCAAAAGTGAATGTCGATATTTTAGGAATCAGTGAACTAAAATGGACTGGAATGGGTGAATTTAGTTCAGATAACCATTATATCTACTACTGTGGGCAGGAATCCCTTAGAAGAAATGGAGTAGCCATCACAGTCAACAAAAGAGTCTGAAATGCAGTACTTGGATGCAGTCTCAACAAATGACAGAATGATCTCTGTTTGTTACCAAAGCAAACCATTCAGTATCACAGTAATCCAAGTCTATGCCCTGACCAGTAACGCTGAAGAAACTGAAGTTGAATGGTTCTGTGAAGACCTACAAGACCTTCTAGAACTAACACCCCAAAAGATGTCTTTTTCATTATAGGGGACTGGAATGCAAAAGTAGGAAGTCAAGAAACACCTGGAGTAACAGGCAAATTTGGCCTTGGAGTACAGAATAAAGCAGGGCAAAGGCTAATAGAGTTTTGCCAAGAGAATGCATTGGTCATAGCAAACACCCTCTTGCAACAACACAAGAGAACACTCTACACATGGACATCACCAGATGGTCAATACCTAAATCAGACTGATCTGTGATAGCCATCTTCTTTCCAAGAAAATCTGTGTCTTTAGCTGATTCCAGGTAACTGTTTCTGCCTCTTTCCCGAGGTAGAAGTCAGTGAGCATCCTCAGGTGTTTGTCTCAGTGGTTGGCTAGGTGGCCTTAGAGAGCTGATAAACAAATAAACACTACCAACTAATACCAAAGGCTTTAGAGTCACAAGTAAATTACAAAGTCTCACAAACTGCCATCTTGGAGGGAAATTGGGGGTGGCAAATTGGACAATCTTTCCTCCCTTTGAGCCTAGCTGCCCCGTTTCCACATGGCTTGCAGTTTAGTATTCTCTATCTACTGCTCTTTGCAGAGATACCTATCCAGTAACCAACCCTCTCCCACCCAAAACACACACACACACACACACACACACACACTCACTCATCACCTCCACCACCATGACCACCACCACCCCCTCCTCCTCTCTGTTTTCATCTTAAAGCCTTCTCCTGAAACTTAGCAGGGTCTCCCCTACGGCAGGGGATGGAGGAGGAGCAGGCTCTGGTTTCAAACAAAAGCAATAAAATCTGATCTCTGTGAGTTTGAAGAAATGTCCTGATTTTAAATAATCTAATCCAAATATTTTGAATTACTTCTTTTTACTGAATTTGTTGTTTTCCTAGTTGATAATAGATTTAAAATATCTTTGTCTATATTGTCATGCACTTGTATACACTGAGGGAAGCATTTATGGAGTTTTAAAAGTTCATTTATTATGAAGTCAAAATTTTCCCTTTATTAGGAAAATTTATGAAAGATTTTTTAATGAGCAGAGACTACTAGGTGTTTCTACTTTTTTTCTCCTACTATTGTAAAAAAAATTACCAAAACCTAGTGAATGAAAACACAGATTTATCATCAGAGGTCACATTTCAGAAATGGGTCTTATTGGGTCAAAATTAAGGTGTTAGCACCCTCTGGGGGATCCAGAGGATAATCTGCCTTTTCCAGCTTTTAGGGACCACCACCATTTCTTGACTTGGGGAAGGCAATGGCACCCCTCCCCAGTACTCTTGCCTGGAAAATCCAATGGACGGAGTAGCCTGGTGGGCTGCAGTCCATGGGGTCGCTAACAGNACTGTTTCCACTGTTTCCCCATCTATTTCCCATGAAGTGATGGGACCAGATGCGATGATCTTCGTTTTCTGAATGTTGAGCTTTAAGCCAACTTTTTCACTCTCCCCTTTCACTTTCATCAAGAGGCTTTTTAGCTCCTCTTCACTTTCTGCCAAAAGGGTGGTGTCATCTGCATATCTGAGGTGATTGATATTTCTCCTGGCCATCTTGATTCCAGCTTGTGCTTCTTCCAGCCCAGCATTTCTCATGATGTACTCTGCATAGAAGTTAAATAAGCAGGGTGACAATATACAGCCTTGACGTACTCCTTTTCCTATTTGGAACCAGTCTGTTGTTTCATGTCCAGTTCTAGCTGTTGCTTCCTGACTCGCATATAGATTTCTCAAGAGGAAGGTCAGGCGGTCTGGTATTCCCATCTCTCTCAGAATTTTCCACAGTTTATTGTGATCCACACAGCCAAAGGCTTTGGCATAGTCAATAAAGCAGAAATAGATGTTTGTTTATATATATATATATATAAATTTCATTTTAATATGCTGTATACCAGTGCATAGTAAGGGTCCAGTAAGTGATAGATAATTGTTATTTATCTTGATTATAATCCAGGCTCTATTTTGGCTTCTGGTGAAATCACTGAGTACCCTTAGTTTTGTTCCACATTATTTACCCTTTTAACTACAGGATGTGGATAATGTAAATATAATCCAGAAATTATTTGTTTACCTTATGACACTAATATAGTTTGTGCTGGATTTGCCAATCAAAAGTGTATAAATCAGCAAACCCCACAGATATGTAAAGACTAGTCATTTTATAACTTTGCTACTCAGAACAATGTAGACACATGCAGTGTATTTTCCATATATTTTCCAAAATAGCACAGCTATTTTATGCGTGGGCTGAATAGGCACTTTATGTGAAAATAAAGAGGTGCTTTATGTGAAAATATCAGAAAGTTACTAGGGCTTCATCCTTAAAATGCCAGGTTTTCCTTTTTGGTTCTGATGACATCTTGGGCTCTTGCCTGAGGAATTTACACCCAGAAACTAGCACATGTGTGGTTCACAGGTTGGGAAGCCTGGAGCTTAGGGCTCAGCAGCTTCTGGGGTGGTGTTTGCACTTCATTTTGTTGGCCCTGTATATCTGATTTGATGACATCTGTTAAGGAGACAGTGAAGGGAAGATGTGCATATGAAATCTCAGTGCATACAGGCTGCATATCAATGAGCTGAGGCTGCTGTTACTTTACTATTTATTTTGTGGCCTTTGGGGCTTTGACAGACAATACCCAATCTGTTTCTCATTGGTTTAAATCTCAATATTTACTTTTAGATGTTTTACTATAAAAGCTTTAAGAAAAAGAAGGTTGTAGTTTGTTCATGTCTTAAAGAGTTGGCCTCTTGCACATCTCCACAAAAGAGATTTTGGTATGACATATACAGGGAATATTTGTATATTTCCTTTGTAAAGAGTCATTTTATGTTTAATGAAAAAAATTATCAAGAGGAGCAACATAAAAATGGAAAAAAAAAAAAAAAACACCATGAACTTAACACAAGCTACAAATCTCAGTTTTGACATCTTTTACTTCTAACAGTGGCTTCCAATGGCCAACGCACAAACCAGAGGTTGCCTTTATGTTTTTGTTCTAAAAGTCCCTGTTAGGGTCTGATTTTAAAATTTTAGGTTGAATTCAAAGATAATTCTGTGAGTGGTGGGTGCTGATTACTCAATCGTCCAGATCATTAAGAAAGATGTTCTTCTAACGAAAAACTGGTATCTTAGATGAAATAGATCTTGACCTTCCTAATCGAGTGATGGTCCATATATAATAAGACCAGCATCACCTGGAGTTTGTGAGAAATGCAAACACTCAAGCTGCATCCCATATACACTAACTCATAATCCAAAGTTAAGGTCCCCAGGCAGACGTATGCACAATAAAATTAAACCACCAATCTAGACTGAAGGCTGATGAATTTTTCCCATAAATGGTCAGATGGTAAATATTTTAATGTTCCAGGACAATCTTTCTCACGGCTTCTCAACTGTGCTGTCACAGCGTGAAAGAAGCCACAGACAGTGCATGAAAGAATAAGTGTGACTGTGCCCCAATAAAACTTTATCTGTGGATCTTGGAATTGGAATTGGGTGTAATTTTCACATGTCACAAAGTGTTATTCTTATTTTGCTGTTTTTTTTTACCAACCATTTGAAAATGTAAAAACCATTGTTAGCTCACTGACCATACAGGAGGAGGAGGCAGACTGGATCTAGGTTGCTATCCCCTGAGCATACCGGATGGCACTAGTGGTGAAGAACTCGCCTGCTAATGCAGGAGACAAAAGAGTCACAGGTTCGATCCCCTGGTCGGGAAGATTCCCTTTAGACAGGCATGGCAACCCATTCCAGTGTTCTTGCCTGGAGAATCCTATGAATTCTGTAGCCAGGTGGGCTACCGTCCCTGGAGTTGCAAAGAATCAGACATGACTGAAGCACATGCTTAGCATGCACACGAGCATCCTGGAGGATATTGTTTGCTTTACTTCTG
Organism: Oreotragus oreotragus; assembly: GCA_006410675.1. NCBI lineage: Eukaryota > Metazoa > Chordata > Mammalia > Artiodactyla > Bovidae > Oreotragus > Oreotragus oreotragus. The sequence continues at coordinate 45,647 of SJYX01009791.1, forward strand.
TAAGGATGCTAGCTGCCCTCAGTACCCATCTTAGTTTGCTCAGGTTGGCATGGAAGAGTGCCTGGACCAGAGGGCTTAACCAAAGAAATTTCCTTCTTTACAATTCTGAAGACTGGGTGTCCTAGATGGAGGTCCATCAGGGTGTGTTTCTGGCTTGCAGACAGCCTTTTCCTCCCTGTGTCCTCAATGGTAGAGAGAGAGTGAGCCTTTTGGTGTCTTTTTTTTTTTTTTTTTTATGAGACTATTACCTATGGCTGATTCATTTTGATATTTGGCAGAAACCAGTAAAATTCTGTAAAACAATTTTTATTCAATTAAATAAATACATTTATATTTTTAAAAGTTTATTAATCTTATTGGATATACCCTTAAGACTTCATTTGGCCTTAATTCTTGTCTACAGGCCCTACTTCCAAATACAGGCACCTAGAGGCATGCAACTTCAACATGAATTTTGTGGGATGCTGTTCAGACCATGGCAGCAACCAGCATGGTTTTCTCTCTCTAGGATCTTCTCCCATTACTTCACCCAAATCATCTCTGTCATGTGGGATGTCCCATTGTCCTTGTCAGCTGTATCTCTCCTTTGCTTCCTAAACCAGGTCTTATTTATTTTTGATAGTACATCCTATTTCTTTAACAAAATTGCAAGCTCTTGGAAGTCAGACAGTGCTGATCAAGGATCCAGAAGTTCAAATGAATTTAAATTACTCAGTTGCGCTGACTAGTTACTGATTACCGACCAGAAATGACCCAACCTGATCTTTCTCATTCTTGAGCCTCTCAGTTGGCTAAGTGATTTCAGATTCCCCAAGCGTACTTTCGGTCTATTTCCTCATCTTTACCACAGGGGAAGAGATGTGAAGATACATCTGTCTTCTCTATGGTGGGATTAATGGTTATTCATTGGAGGCTCGCTTTGAAGAAACAGTGCTCTACTATCTGGCACATAGAATGGACTTGCGCTCTGGAAACCTGCACTGTATAAACCTTCCTATTTCACCTTCTTTCCTGTTGCAGTAAGATAAACTAGTCCATTTCCTGGTCTTCAGATGAAGTAAGTATTCTTCCTCCTCTTCTCTACTCCTCCCCCATCGGATACCTGTTTGGCAGCCATCATTAACACAAGATCCTTGCTTAACAGAGACCTTTCACTGCACTTTATTTACCATTAACGTTTCAACATTGTCAACTATCGATCCTAAATATTAGGTCAGAGTGAGCTGATTCTCCAAGGAGCCGCTCTGTATTGTTCCCTGCTGTATATTCTCTAGTGTTTCGCCCAGTCCCTTTTTAATGACTCCCAAGACAGAACTTCCCTCACTTGCTTTGGAAATGTTTGTATTAGTGGCTCCTGGTGCAGACAGATGGGGACTCGGGTAGGGTCCTCATAAATCTTTCTCAAGTGTTATCTATGTCACAATCACAATTTAAAGCCTGAGGGGAGAGTGAATGACTTAGGAATAAACCCTGTATATTATCTCATCTGCTTTGCTACCTTTCTGCCGCGATTGACATGGATTATCAACTTTCCCTGCTTCCTCTCTTCCATCTACTCTTTTGCTCCCTCCATATTTCCAGCTGCAGCAGGGGTCCCTGATTAACATGACTGTGGCTAGGCTTTCTGCTCACACCAAGCAGAAACTCAGGTGGCAGGGCACAAGTGTCCTTGCCGTGTTAGGGACGCTGACCACAGAGTAACTGCACCCTGCATTTCTGGCTCGACATAAGCGCAGGCAGAATGCATGCAAATGCCGTGGCATCAAGCCAGGCTGCGAGGGTGCATGTGGAGGACTCATGAATGACAGATGAAGACGCTCAACAGAAACACTCTGAGCAGAAGCATTTGGCATCCAGAAGCAGTGATCACTTAGGGAGGAATTTGCCTTTTGGTGTTTCCTTCATTCTGGATTTGAGAGTCAGACATGACTGAGCGACTGAACTGAACTGAATTGAAATTAGCAATGCTGCAGAATTTGATTTGGAATAATTCAAGATGAAACAAATGACAGCCACTATAATACTCATGGGCAGTGTGGGACAAGCTTCCTTTGTTGTGCAACTACTTTGATGCTAGTAACTACTTCTTTAGCCTCCAGATTGGTTTTTTGGCTCTTTCTCTGATCTTGCTTCCTATGCAGAAACTTCAGATGAGTACAGTTTTCTAGTAAAAATTATCTTGTGTCATTTAAAATAATCATACATGAACTTGAATTACATTAGATACTAGAGCTCTGGAATGCTATTCCAAAATCTTATGATTTAGAGAATGTTTTTAATTCATCTGCAGTGAGAGAAGATAAGAATACTCCCCAGTTGTATAACCTTGACCAAGTGGCTTAGGTCAATTTCCTCAGCTCCAAAATGGGGATAAAACCTTGATCTCCCTTGGGAAATGAGGTCATTAGGAAGTGTATACAAAGCACTTGTAATTGACATATGCGCATATTAGATGATTCAGTACTTTCTGATTGTTGTCCTTTTTGAGTATTCAGAGTAGGAGCATTGTAACTTGTGACTTATGGTGAGGTGGTGAGGGCTTGGGGCAATGAGTGTATTATCAGCCATGTCTATGTGACCAACCCCCATGGAAAAGCTCTGGACACCAAGACTCGGGTGGACTTCCCTGGTGGGCAGTACTCCATGCCTGTTGCCACACATTGTTACGAGAGAGGTTAAGTGCTGGCTTCATGACTGCAAGGAGAGGACAGCTAGAACTTCCCACCAGGTCTTCCCTGGACTCTGCCTTATGTGCTTTTCCTTTTGTTGATTTTAGTCTACATCTTCCACTGTAATAAACTCGGATTGTGAACATCAGAACACAAAAGTAGCAGCATTAAAATTATAGCAGTGCCCACTTGTTTGGATATGTCATCAGTTCAGTTCAGTTCAGTCGCTCAGTCATGTCCAACCCTTTGCAACCCCGTGAATCGCAGCACACCAGGCCTCCCTGTCCATCACCAACTCCCGGAGTTCACTCAGACTCACGTCCATCGAGTCCGTGATGCCATCCAGCCATCTCATCTTCGGTCATCCCCTTCTCCTCCTGCCCCCAATCGCTCCCAGGATTAGTCTTTTCCAATGAGTCAACTCTTCACATGAGGGGGCCAAAGTACTGGAGTTTCAGCTTTAGCATCATTCCTTCCAAAGAAATCCCAGGGTTGATCTCCTTCAGAATGGACTGGTTGGATCTCCTTGCAGTCCAAGGGACTCTCAAGAGTCTTCTCCAACACCACAGTCCAGTTCTAACTGTTGCTTCCTGACCTGCATACAGATTTCTCAAGAGGCAGGTCAGGTGGTCTGGTATTCCCATCTCTTTCAGAATTTTCCACAGTTTATTGTGATCCACACAGTCAAAGGCTTTGGCATAGTCAAGAAAGCAGAAATAGATGTTTTCCTGGAATTCTCTTGCTTTTTCGATGATCCAGCGGATGTTGGCAATTTGATCTCTGGTTCCTCTGCCTTTTCTAAAACCAGCTTGAACATCAGGGAGTTCACGGTTCACGTATTGCTGAAGCCTGGCTTGGAGAATTTTGAGCATTACTTTACTAGCATGTGAGATGAGTGCAATTGTGCGGTAGTTTGATATGTCATGGAGTCCACCAAATAATGGTGTAACATAGAGAGGAAGGGGGGGGGGAAATGTGATCTCTTAGTGAGAGCATCTTTATTTGAAATCTTTGTATGTTGGTAATTTTGTATTAGAGATATTTCCTCAATTCCCATTTAGCCAAGTGCATGGGTTTGCCCATTATTTCTGAAATGATAAGCAGCAGCACTCTTTATTCCTAAAGACTCTCCACACACTTTTACTAAAGATGGAGTGGGTATCCGCAAAGAACTGGAGTATAGTAAATTGTGCAACAAATGGCATGCCAGAATCAATTTACTGCAGTCCCCCAAACACGATCACTTTCTCTTTACCAGTCTCTAGCATGAGCCTCTAAACAAACCTTATATGCATGCCTCACACACAACTGAGTGCCTTTATGTTGTCTCTCTTAAGCAGAAGTTTATGCTACAAAAGGTAATGTAAAAAAAGAGAAGAGCTATCAAATGGAATTTTAGTCTTCTGAATTGCTATTTGGGAAAGGAAGAACAAATGGAGGATCGTGGAGGATCAATGTTAAGAGGGTTCTTGGTGATTGCCACTGGACTTCTTGACAGATGAAGACAGTGAGTCACAGAGTGGAAGTCATGCGCCCAAGAATTTCACTTGAGAATGAGGGGAGCAGATTGTAAACCCATGTTTATCATCTCTGGGTCCCCTTTTATCTTGTCCATAATATGTTGTTATCAAAATTTCTTGGTGGATATTTCTTCTTATTAGTTATGCCTAAGGTAGTGTTATGGGCTTCCCTGGTTGTTCAGATAGTAAAGAATCCATCTAGAATGCAGCAGACCTGGGTTTGATCCCTGGGTTGGGAAGATCCCCTGGAGGAGAACATGGCTACCCACTCCAGTATTCTGGCCTGGAGAATCCCCATGGGCAGAGGAGCCTGATTGTCTGCAGACCATGGGGTTGCAAAGAGTCGCACATGACTGAGCAAATAGACACACAAGGTAATGTTATAATTCTAGTACATATGATGGAAGACAGATTAAGCTTCATACATGGTTGCTGTTTGTCATTTTAAAGTTTTATTTCATTTTTACTTATCTATTTGGCTGCTCTGGGTCTTAGTGGAGGCACATGATATCCTTGATCTTTATTGAAGCATATATAATTTTTTTTTATTATTAAAAGTTGTGGCATGTGGAATCTTCTAGTCACAGTATGCAGATTCTTAGTTGCAGCTTACAGGATCTAGTTCTTCTATCAGGGATTAAACTCAGGACCCCTAAGTTAGAAGCAGGGAGTTTTAGCAACTGGACAACCAGGGAAGTCCCTCTCTTTGTCTTTCAGCAGCCCAAGTTACCTTGACTATATGGATGGAACAATTAAAGATGTGAATCTTGTCTTTCCAAGATTCACAGTCTGTAAGTGAGGGACAGGCATTAAAAGTTGCTGGGACATACACTGATTCTTAGAGCCAAAGTGAATGGCTCAACAGTTCTAAATGGGAAGAGCTCTGAGATCCTGACTCTCTGTTCTACACTTTCTTGTATGTTTAGAAGATTTAGCACTTCGAGAGCTTGATTTTTATATATGGTATTGTGTAAAAGTTTATTTTATGATATTCCAATGGATAACTTGGTTCTGAGACTTTATGTTTTTGGCAAGTTAGAGTTAAATTGTAATCTGGGAGAGGAATATCAGAATAAATGAAGAAGGGGAAAATGCTCAGTTCCCCCTTGTAGGAATGAGTATTGACTGTATCTCAAAGAATATGAGTTAAAAATAGGAACATCTAAACTTTTTATTTCCTTGATATTAATGTTCATCACCACCATTCTTTCCCATAGACCCTTGCATCCTGAAATTTCCTTGGTTATAAATACAATTTAAAAAATCTGTACTAATACAACATTGTTGGTCAATTATATTTCAGTAAAAAAATAATAATAATATGATTTTCCAAGTATGCACTTTTTGAGGAGCAGGAATGGGAAATATCCTTGTCTGTTAGGAATTTTCTGATTTAGATTTTCTTATTGTTACAGGATAATATGATGATAAAATATACTGGGCCATTGCATATCTAGAAATGATCCTTCCATCCATTATACAGGAGTAAAGGATGCTGGCATCATTCTTGTAGAAATAGCAGTGCTGCAAATAGCCAATTCATTGTTGGTTCCAATTTGGAAGCTGACAAATACTTGCTTTATGGCCCTGCCACATGCAAAGTCTATCTTTCTGCCTACACAGCACAAGTCAGTAACCTACATAATTCTTCTGGGATATTCTAAAAGCCCCAAGGCAGGAGTTCATACTGTATATATTTGGCATTCAGAATCGGATGTGGAAGTGAATTCGTTGACATCCAGGGAGAATTTCCAAATATTTCAAAACAGTTATTTTTGCAGTCCCTCCTATTTGCATTCTTTAGTGTGTGCTGTCCTGCTAATGTTGGCCTTTGTCATATATTTGTCATACATGTACCATTTTGCATTCTGATTCAGCAAAACAAACTGCCATATTTAGCTGCTTTGCCTTTTAGAGGGGGAAGGCAATGGCACCCCACCCCAGTACTCTTGCCTGGAAAATCCAATGGACGGAGTAGCCTGGTGGGCTGCAGTCCATGGGGTCGCTAACAGTCGGACAGACTGAGCGACTTCACTTTGACTTTTCTCTTTCATGCATTGGAGAAGGAGATGGCAACCCACTCCAGTATTCTTGCCTGGAGAATCCCAGGGATGGGGGAGCCTGGTGGGCTGCTGTCTATGGGGTCGCACAGAGTCGGACATGACTGAAGTGACTTAGCAGCCTTTTAGAGGGGTTTATTTTACCTGAAGAGGCTGAAAAGTGAAAGTGATAGTTCCTCAATTGTGTCCAATTCTTTCTGACCCCTTGGACAGTAGCCCTCCAGGCTCCTCTGTTCATGGAATTCTCTGGGCAAGAATACCAGAGTGGGTTGCCATTTCCTTCTCCAGGGGATCTTCCTGAACCAGGGATCAAATCCAGATCTCCCACACTGCAGGCAGATTCTTTACCATCTGAGCCGCCAGGGAAGCTGAAGAGGCTGCAAGACCAAATCAAATGAGGGCGGCTTTCTATTTGCTAAAATCTTTCACCTTTTAAATAAAAATATGAACAATCATGGTGACATCTTAATGTTTGTTTGATACCAAAGTAAAATACTTTATTCATAAGATGAAAACAAAAAAGAAAAAAAAGGAAGAAGGAATGAAAGTTTGGCCAACTGGGTGACTTGTCATCTAAAGTGGAACACTTTCTGGGGTGAATGGTCATCACAGTGTGCTTGGCTTAGGTTAAAAGGGCTCAGGGTCATCCTTACAGGTGTGTGATATTGCTGATCTAAACATGCTTGAAAAGCAGGCTAAGCAAAGTGTCTTTGTTGTGCTAAACCTCAGTCACCTCTGGATTCAAACATCCACGAGAGCAGAAACAGGCATCAGTATATATTAGAAAAGCATATGCTTGTCCTTGGAGTCCATAGACCTGCGTTCAGTTTATTTCATATCCCATGGAGCTTTAAGAGGGAAATCTCTACCTGCTCTCCATCTGTTCTTGACTTCTCTTATCCTCCTTGCTGATGCCTAAGGTGACTATGTGCTCATATGACCTTAGCCACCCCACCCATGCTTCTTTCAATTGCAGGGTCCCCCATTTTAATCAAGAGGACCCTCTTAGTTCACCTATGCTTGATGTCTCATTGATGTCCCTTGCAGGCACTGGAGGAAAGTATTTGGCGGCTTTCCTGAGCCCTGTGGGGTATTCAGGTTTCTTGTGGAAGCTGTGTTAAATTGATCTGTCTAGACATTCTTGACAGGTCACTCCACTGAGCCCTTCTATGCTATGGATATGGGGAGCTTTTTAATGTAAATGATTCAGGTGGGAAGACGCATAAAAACACCCTCTACTCTCAGATTCCTACATGTAAATGGAGTCTTTGCCCCTGTGATCCTGCCACCCCCTCAGTCTCAGAGATCTTGTTCTCCTCTTTTTGACTCTTTCCCTGACAACTCACCTTAGCTCAGAGTATCTTTGCCTACTGTCCGCAGGGGCAGGATGGAGGTGGTGGTTGACTGCTGGCAACCTGGATCATTTATTCTTCTTATATTTGGCCCTATAGTCTGAACCAAGCTCTTCCTGTCCACCCAATAAAAGTCAAGAATTTTACAATTGTATTCTTTGATTAGATGTTGAGCCTCGTGGAGCCCTTGAATCTAGTAGCCTGAAACAGAGTAAGAGGGTAGGTATGGCTGGATAGCTGGGAGCCCCTGGGAACCAGCGGTGGGCAAGTATTTCATTGTAGGACCCCATCCGCACTCTGAATTCCTAGAGGGAGCAAGAAGCAATCTGTTTACCTTTTATGACTCTTTCTGCACCCGGCACATGGAGGACTGTGTGGAATGGGCAATAAACAGGTCAATTAAACCAGAAGTGAAGTACAGAGTCACTGCGGTCTTTCCTCACAGTCATTCTGGTTTGCTTGGGGTCCCTGGCCCCCATTAAGCCTTTGCTTGGGCTGACTCAGTTTCATGAATTCACAGTCTGTTGGGAGATGTGGGGCAAAGTGAACTAAACAGTTGGGAGGAGTGGACATCTCATAACCATGAAGGGTTTCTATGCAGAGGGCATCACCACCCTCCCTCCTGCCCCTTCCCCCTCAGCATCTCCCCATTCTCCTACAGTTTTCCACCTGGGCCCCTGTTGCCTTAGGTAAGAGCAGCCTCCTTCTCCAGCTCTCTAACTAAATCCTGCTATCTATTGCAGTCTTGACAATTCCAGGCTTGAAAAAGCAGCAACATACATCCTGACATATATTGTGGATACCTTATAAATAACTATCTAATATTTGCCCTAATTTTTTTTTTTTTGGCATTATTTTCAAAGTATTTGAAATGATCCCAGAAATGCTCAGAGTGACACATTCCTAAATTTCTTTACAGGATACAACTAAAAATTCTTGGGAGTTTTAACATTGCCTGTCTTCAGGGGAAAGAGAAGGGCGAGGAAAGAGTAGAGAATATATTAACTTTCCATAAGAGGCAAATTTGAACAGTTTAAATTTCTTAAAATTTCTTGATTTATGATTTAAGCTGGTTTCTGACTTCTGTCTCTGATTTTTCAACAGTGTTCTGTTCTGATTCTTCAACAGTTTTCATCTTAAGATATCCCCATTTAATGGTCTATGGTCTTCAAAATCTAACTTGATTTTTAGAAAATCCTGTGAGTTAAGGAAGGTGATTTATCTCCACAGTTTCACTAATATATAAACTGAGACAGAAGGTAAAAGAGTCGCCCATTTCCTGTCTTTCTTAGGCTTTTATTCTCCGATATATATACTTTTAAGAAGAAAAGTATATTTAAACAAGAGATTGAATCTTTACTAAAGAGCGTGAAAGAAGTTTTATAGAGAATAGCAGTGAACGTTTAGATTTTTAAATCACTTTTTTAAAAAATTTATTATTATTATTATTATTTTTTTAGAGCTTCCATTTTATTTTACCTTACAGTACTCTATTGGTTTTGGCATACATTGACATGAATCTGCCACGGGTGTACATGAACTCCCAAACATGAACCCCCCTCCCACCTCCCACCCTGGAGTCATGATTAAGAAAATAGCTAGTGCCATGATTAAGAAAAGCTGGTGGAGTTTGCCTTTATTTTAATTCATAATAATATTGAGTTCTGGCTGCAAGGTAAAGATGGGCAAAACTTCTATTGTGTCTATGTGATAGATACATTATTTGTCTTGGAAGAGATTTACTTTTAAAATTAAAATCATCAAAATAATGAGATGGAAATTGGAAGAATGACCACTCACCCCTCTTGAGTACATCTGATCCTGCCAAAAAGTCTTTTTTTTTTTTCCAGTAAAATTCGAAATAACTGTGATATTTTTGAAATACTTGTTAATATACATCAGTTTTGCTAAAAAGGTCATTTATAAAAAATCTGCAGATTTCATTTTAATACTTCTTTTGGTAGTGAGGAAGCAGTTTTTGCACATGTTGCCATTTTAACAGAGATGCCCTCCAAAGTTAAGAAAAGTGAGAATTTATCAATGTGATCGTAGTAGTACCATTTTCTAATTGTCTGTGCAATACCAAATTCCCATCGAAAGGGTATTAGGATAATACTTGTTCCTCTGTTTGTTTTGCAGCTAGGTATTTTGATTCTAATTATAGTTTGATGGATATTGTTGTGCATAATTCTAGATAAGGTAACATATCTTTAAGACTAAGTAACAGATCTAAAATTTGGAAATCTCCTACTACAATAGAATGCCTTTGTAATGTCCACATTTCAATATAAAAGCCTTTGTTTAGTGCATAAGATTTATAATCTATTAAATTGTTTTTAACTATTTGAGGTTGACCTGTAGAACACCCACACCTACAATAAACGTGATTCATGTTATGTTAGGGTTTAAGTGTGCAGGCTATGGTAATAAATAAAAGTTACAAAGCACTTAAAATGCTCGCTCTTGCATTATGATCATTGCCTTTGTGGTAGTTTCTCGCTGTAGGTTCTCAGGACAAATAAAGCAGTATCTATTGTCTCATATTAAATTATTAAGCTGAAGGTGTCTGTCTACAATACTCCCATGGCAGTCACTATGATTAATGTTATGTTATTTTTTTCTTTAAAAATCTGCATTTAAGTCTATAAACCTCCTCTCTTCCTCGAAATAGATGATGTCTTTCTTACCGAGGCATAGATATTCAGCATTAGTACTAATGAAACCATTAACTGTTACTGCTGGTCGTAGATATAATTATTTCTCCATTTCAGGAAGTTTTTTGAAGGGTGATTATTAATACTATAAAATACATGGAAATTTAAAGTGACAGTTGTTACAGGTATATCATTGATATTTTAGATAATTGCATTTCGAGTTCAAATTGGTGATGGATTGCATTGATTAAAGAGAAAGAGGTGGACATAAAAATAACTCCTAAAAGTGAGCTATTGAATCAATCCCACTCCAGTACCCTTGCCTAGAAAATCCCATGGACGGAGGAGCCTGGTGGGCTGCAGTCCATGGGGTCATGAACAGTCAGACACGACTGAGTGACTTCACTTTGACTTTTCACTTTCATGCATTGGAGAAGGAAATGGCAAGCCACTCCAATGTTCTTGCCTGGAGAATTCCAGGGACGGGGGAGCCTGGTGGGCTGCCGTCTATGGGGTCACACAGAGTTGGACGCGACTGAAGTGACCTAGCAGCAGCAGAAATAATATATTGCAGGATACAAAAGGGACACTGAATAGTTAAAAAAAAAAGAAAGAAAGAAAAACAAATACACCATGGCTGTTTGCTGACTCGAGATAAGATGCTTATCTTTTGTAGTCTAATAGGAATCACATATCTTTTCCTAGGAGTCTTATTCTCTGTTGAGCTTTGTTTGACTTCCTCTTATTTGGATTACTATTAAAGTGAGCCAATCAGCTTAACTAATTAGTTTCTGTTAAATGAATTAAAGTTTGGTGAATGGCACTGATATGCTGTTTTCCTAATCATTTCCAATTTCTCAGAGTCAAATATACTGATGAGATGCTTGTACATATCTTAGTGTAGGAAGGATTGTCCTAAAGTTTGGTGTAAAAAGCTTTTGTCCATGAACATATTAAGCATTTGCATTCTTCTTGTGTCTAGAACACACACAGGTAAGATATTGAATAGTATAATGGCTAATGCAGAATCAGAGGTACNTCTTTTTTTTTTTTCCAGTAAAATTCGAAATAACTGTGATATTTTTGAAATACTTGTTAATATACATCAGTTTTGCTAAAAAGGTCATTTATAAAAAATCTGCAGATTTCATTTTAATACTTCTTTTGGTAGTGAGGAAGCAGTTTTTGCACATGTTGCCATTTTAACAGAGATGCCCTCCAAAGTTAAGAAAAGTGAGAATTTATCAATGTGATCGTAGTAGTACCATTTTCTAATTGTCTGTGCAATACCAAATTCCCATCGAAAGGGTATTAGGATAATACTTGTTCCTCTGTTTTTTTGCAGCTAGGTATTTTGATTCTAATTATAGTTTGATGGATATTGTTGTGCATAATTCTAGATAAGGTAACATATCTTTAAGACTAAGTAACAGATCTAAAATTTGGAAATCTCCTACTACAATAGAATGCCTTTGTAATGTCCACATTTCAATATAAAAGCCTTTGTTTAGTGCATAAGATTTATAATCTATTAAATTGTTTTTAACTATTTGAGGTTGACCTGTAGAACACCCACACCTACAATAAACGTGATTCATGTTATGTTAGGGTTTAAGTGTGCAGGCTATGGTAATAAATAAAAGTTACAAAGCACTTAAAATGCTCGCTCTTGCATTATGATCATTGCCTTTGTGGTAGTTTCTCGCTGTAGGTTCTCAGGACAAATAAAGCAGTATCTATTGTCTCATATTAAATTATTAAGCTGAAGGTGTCTGTCTACAATACTCCCATGGCAGTCACTATGATTAATGTTATGTTATTTTTTTCTTTAAAAATCTGCATTTAAGTCTATAAACCTCCTCTCTTCCTCGAAATAGATGATGTCTTTCTTACCGAGGCATAGATATTCAGCATTAGTACTAATGAAACCATTAACTGTTACTGCTGGTCGTAGATATAATTATTTCTCCATTTCAGGAAGTTTTTTGAAGGGTGATTATTAATACTATAAAATACATGGAAATTTAAAGTGACAGTTGTTACAGGTATATCATTGATATTTTAGATAATTGCATTTCGAGTTCAAATTGGTGATGGATTGCATTGATTAAAGAGAAAGAGGTGGACATAAAAATAACTCCTAAAAGTGAGCTATTGAATCAATCCCACTCCAGTACCCTTGCCTAGAAAATCCCATGGACGGAGGAGCCTGGTGGGCTGCAGTCCATGGGGTCATGAACAGTCAGACACGACTGAGTGACTTCACTTTGACTTTTCACTTTCATGCATTGGAGAAGGAAATGGCAAGCCACTCCAATGTTCTTGCCTGGAGAATTCCAGGGACGGGGGAGCCTGGTGGGCTGCCGTCTATGGGGTCACACAGAGTTGGACGCGACTGAAGTGACCTAGCAGCAGCAGAAATAATATATTGCAGGATACAAAAGGGACACTGAATAGTTAAAAAAAAAAGAAAGAAAGAAAAACAAATACACCATGGCTGTTTGCTGACTCGAGATAAGATGCTTATCTTTTGTAGTCTAATAGGAATCACATATCTTTTCCTAGGAGTCTTATTCTCTGTTGAGCTTTGTTTGACTTCCTCTTATTTGGATTACTATTAAAGTGAGCCAATCAGCTTAACTAATTAGTTTCTGTTAAATGAATTAAAGTTTGGTGAATGGCACTGATATGCTGTTTTCCTAATCATTTCCAATTTCTCAGAGTCAAATATACTGATGAGATGCTTGTACATATCTTAGTGTAGGAAGGATTGTCCTAAAGTTTGGTGTAAAAAGCTTTTGTCCATGAACATATTAAGCATTTGCATTCTTCATGTGTCTAGAACACATACAGGTAAGATATTGAATAGTATAATGGCTAATGCAGAATCAGAGGTACGTAGTCCTGTAAAAAAACTTCTAGTGAGACAGTGGTTTCTCTTGCTCTACTCAATACTTAGCATGTCAGTTGCCAACTTAGCGGCAATAGGAAATAAATTATTATACAGCAAGGGGGTGCAAAAAATGAAACCAGTCCCCAAATTATGCCTTTTGTCTGTTTTGTCCCCAGGTAGATGTTTGTTCTCTCACATGGATCAAAGTCTGCTGAGGTTCTAGAGGTTATCAAATCCTCCAGCATCTTTTTGTATCAAATATTTTCATTGGAAAATAAAAACAATGGTTTCACTGTTACTTAAGTCAGTATTTTAAACTGACCTTCTTAGGATAGAGAAGAAAGATACCTGGTTTTCTGTTGTATTTGCTCTTCTTTGGACAGTGTTCACCTACCAGCAGTTCGTGTTAATTTTTTCTTATGTTAGTGTAGTTGAAAATGTATTAGATAAAATAGAATCACCTTTTCACATCTAATCACTAATATTAATCTACCCACATCTCCTCTTAAACCTTATTATTATCTGAGAAGATTCAGAAGTGCAGTCTATTGGAAGAAAAAAAAGTTCTTTCTTTAGATACATACAATTTTAGATTATATCTTTATACTAAGAAAAGTTGGGCCACACTTACAATCTCCTTTTCATATTTGATTGCCAAAACAAATAAAAGGTATGAAAAAGACTAGAGAATGTCCAGAGACCTTTCAGTGACTGGGGATATAAAGTGATTTCATAAGTAAACTGACTTTCAAAGATTAAGGATTTGTATTCAGGAAATGTGAAGACGTAGAGGTGATATAATCCAAAAAACTTTGAAAGCATTCATAAAGAGGGGAAATTTTACATAGTCATAGAATACTAGTGTAGAAGATTTATCCTTGACGTTTGAAATGAAAATTTTTCTAGCAAATAAGATGCTGCTTTACACAGTAAACCATGAAATGCTTAAACATGTTACTTAAGCAGCGATACCGTCTAGGTCTGTTTTGCAAGACCGTAGCCACTGGCCGTATGTGGTTGTTGCGCACTTGAAATGTGCCTAGTTAGTAACTGAGAAACTAATCTTTCATTTTGTTTAGTTTTAGTTCTTTTTAATTTAGTTTCCCTTGAATCTGGCTTCCCTGGTGGCTCAGATAAAGCATCTGGCTGCAATGTGGGAGACCTGGGTTTGATCCCAGGGTCGGGAAGATTCTCTGGAGAAGGAAATGGCAACCCACTCCAGTACTCTTGCCTGGAAAATTCCATGGATGGAAGAACCTGGTAGGCTACAGTCCGTGGGGGTCACAGAGAGTCGGACAGAACTGAGCGACTTCACTTTCTTTCACTTTTACCTTGAATCTGGTGACCTTATTGAGGGGACCAGCGTTATGAGAATCTGTGTAATAGATTTGGGATTAGAACTCACTATCCCGACCATAAAGTGTTGCACCGGTTCATTATTTCGGTTCCTTAGCCTTAACCTGGGCTTCCCTGGTGGCTCAGAGGTTAAAGCGTCTGCCTCCAATGCGGGAGACCTGGGTTTGATCCCTGGGTCGGGAAGATCCCCTGGAGAAGGAAATGGCAATCCACTCCAGTATTCTTGCCTGGAGAATCCCATGGATGGAGGAGCCTGGTAGGCTACAGTCCACGGGGTCGCAAAGAGTCGGACACGACTGAGCGACTTCACCTTCACCTAGCCTTAACCTTGTGTAAGTTTAAGGTGCCTGCCATTCTTGTGGTCCAGTTCTCCCTCCTGAACTTCTTCACGAGGTGTCACTTTTTTACTAGTGGGATTGACTCACCTCAGTACCACTAACAAATTTAGCCATTACTTTCTGGCTTCCTTCCTCTTTTACCTAATCAGTGATTATATAAGCCTGGTAGGCTACAGTCCACGGGGTCGCAAAGAGTCGGACACGACTGAGCGACTTCACCTTCACCTAGCCTTAACCTTGTGTAAGTTTAAGGTGCCTGCCATTCTTGTGGTCCAGTTCTCCCTCCTGAACTTCTTCACGAGGTGTCACTTTTTTACTAGTGGGATCGACTCACCTCAGTACCACTAACAAATTTAGCCATTACTTTCTGGCTTCCTTCCTCTTTTACCTAATCAGTGATTATATATTACCAGAAGGGTTTTTTTTAAAACCCGGACCCCTGCTTTTAACTTTTTGTCTAGTTATGTACTTTCTTTGCTCATTTAATGAGTTTTCAGGCCATGATATAAACATTTTCGGTTTTTAAATGGTAATGAAATAGAAAATGAATACATAATGAAAATTAAGTATTCATGCTTTTGTATTAGTTTTTTATTTTTAATGGTGTCATGCACTCAGAATTTATTGTTGTATTTATCAATTTCTTACCATGTGCCAGATAAAATTATAGGCACTGTAAATTCAGTGATGAATATCACAAAGAGAAGCCCTGTCCTTTTGGAGTGTCCATTCTAGTCAAGGATACAGGTAATAAGCATGACAAATGCTACAAAAATAGTAATGCAGTGGAAAAGGGTAGAGATTGACAGTGGTTATTATGGTTTTTTAATGAAGGGGTCAGAGATGACCTCTTTTATGTATGGCACCTAGAGAAAAACAAGAGTTCTCAGGATGAGGAGGGGGTGGGAGACACAAAACTCTGAAATAATATTTTGGTTCGTTCAAGAAATAGCAGGAAAGTCTGTGTAGCCAGAGTAGAATGAAGAAGAGGGTAGAGAGAAATCGAAAAGGAGCCAAGAATGGAAAATAGAGTGGAAAAGTCCTTGTGGATCTGATAGGAATTTTCTGTCGGTCTTCTAAAGATAATGAAAAGCGGTTGCTGGATTTGGGCAGAAGAGTAGCCTGCTCTGCTCTTGCTGCTGTGGGTTGAAAGAATGTAGACAGAACAAGATGGAAACAGGAAAATCAGTTAATTGTAGTTAATCAGCTCTTGTCATTATCCAAGGAATACCTGATGGTAGCCTGGAAAGAAAGGGATAATGGAAGGTTCAATTTTTTTTTTTTTCCCCTCTAGGAATGTTCATCATACTGATATCTTCTTTTGTATTTGGGAATGTGGTTTCCTAGATCCTGCAACACACCTTTCTGGGTTTTCATTCTGGCTCTGTCACTTTATTAGCAGCATGATCTTGGACCCAAAAATGATCTCCCTCTGATTCAGTTTCCTCCTACTTCAAGTGGAGTTAATAGTAATATCTACCTCAAGGGCATGTATGAATTCATAACTGTGTAAAGTTTTTCTAATTGTTCCTGGGGCTTATATTAAGCACTGTGCCATTATATTATAATTTTTTATTTTCTAGTTAAAACTATGAGATGAGTATTTCTCCACTAGAAAGTAGATATGATTTAAAATTATATTTTATAACTAAATTTGTTTCATGGATGAAGAACATGATCAACAATTAATGAGAGAGTCAAAACTCAAGTCAGGGACTTCTGGCTCTAAAACTAGGGCTTCTTTCTCCTTACTCTGTGATGCTATGGTTGTTGGACTATATTCAAGGTCAGTTCATGGGGCTCTGTGCTCCTCAGTTCCCTGTCAGCTTCTCAGGTCTACAGATGTCTAGTGGAAGTCCCCTGATGTTCTTTCATTTTACTTAACAGGAAAGCGACACAGGAGGAGGTCAGGATGGCAGAAGTTAACCTAAAGGACACATATGGTTTTTGTTTTTTTTTTTTCAACAGTGTTTGGCCTTAAAATCTGTGGTGGTTACTTGTTTCTATTGCTGTATGTCTTTCTGGGTTTCTCAGATGAACTGCTGACTTCCATGAGATAGTTCAGACTTTAAAACATTTTTTTAATCTCTTGAATAAAATTTCCTCAGAGTAGAACTCTCTTCGCAAAAATATAGGCTTTCGATTTCTCATCAGTAAATTTATGTGTGTGCCCAAACTTACACATTTACATGTATATAAATCTGTAATTCAAAAAACACAACTTCGTATCTCTCTCTGTTTATATATTTGAAGTCATATCTTGGGATTTTGTTAGATTAAGGATTGCTTGCAGCCAGGTTTTTCAGTCTCAGCATTACTGATATTTGGGGCCATATGATGCTTTCTTACAGAGTAATGTTTTGTGCAATTTAAGGTGTGTAACAGCATCCCAAGCATCTACCCACTAGATGCCAACAGAATATACAGCTCTGTGTTGTGACAACCAAAAATTGTCTCTAGACATTGCCCTATGTCCCCTGTGGAAGATGAAAATTGTTACCCATTGAAAACCACAAGTTTACAGACTTGGAAATATGATTTGTTTTATTTTTATACATGAAGCTATTGATTGTTTCATTAAAATGTGAGTTCTTTTTAAAGTCTGTTGCGTCTTATTATTAAATGAGTGCGCTATCAACTCTGTACAATTTTCCATATGCCTCTCAGATTTTCATGGCATGAGAAGAGAAATACAAACGTAATTGGTTCATTATCATTCAAATGGAATGTAAGAAGAACAAAGCTAAACAAAATAAGTCATTTAATCAAAAATAAGTAGAAATATTGAGGAGGGCATGGCAAACTGCTCCAGTATTCTTGCCTGGAGAATCCTCATGGGCAGGGGAGCCTGGTGGGCTAGAGTCCGTGGAGTGACAGAGTTGGACATGACTGAGCGTCTGAGCACAACACAGCAAGCAGGAATGTTGCTATGTCTAGAGTTTAAACTGTAGTGCCCCGAAGCCCCATCAGTGAAGATGCTTGAACATAAACTCCAGTCTGTGACTCTTTATTTTCCATGTGCTCATATATCATAAAAATTTACAGCAAATACTGAATCTATGTCAGAAAACAAAAGAGGAGCGAACATTTCCATCTTGCAACTCATTGTATAAAACCAGGGTTGCAAATATAGGGAAGAAACAAAGAGGAAATTGAAGACTAATATCTCTCATGAAGTAACACGCAAAAATAGTCAAAATAGTGTGANTCTTTATTTTCCATGTGCTCATATATCATAAAAATTTACAGCAAATACTGAATCTATGTCAGAAAACAAAAGAGGAGCGAACATTTCCATCTTGCAACTCATTGTATAAAACCAGGGTTGCAAATATAGGGAAGAAACAAAGAGGAAATTGAAGACTAATATCTCTCATGAAGTAACACGCAAAAATAGTCAAAATAGTGTGATTTTTGCAGAAAGATAGACAGAATAATGGAACAGGATAGAAGACCCAGAAGTAAACATATACATAAATTGGACATGACTGAAGCAACCTAGCGCGCGCACGCGCACACACACACGTACACTGTAACAATTCTTGACAAAAAGGTGCAAAACCGTTTCAGTGGGCAAAATACAGCCTCTATAACTCATGGTGCTGGAGGAGTTGTGCATCCCTGGAGGGGGAAAAAGAACTTGTTGTTTGTTATTTAGATGCTCAGTGGTGTTCAACTCTTTGTGACCCCATGGACTGTAGCCCTCCAGGCTCCTCTATCCATGGGATTTCCCAGGCAAGAATACTGGAGTGGGTAGCCATTCCCCCATTCTCCAGGGGATCTTCCCAACCCGGGGATCAAAACCTGGTCTCTTATATTGCAGGCAGAGTCTTTTCTATCTGAGTTACTAGGGAAGCCCAGCTAAACGTTACATCTTATACAAAAATAGACTCAAAATAGATTGTACACTTATGTATAAATTATAAAACTAAAAAAAATGTTTTAAATCTCTAGGATCTAAAAATAGGAAAAGTGTTCTTAAACACTAAAATAATACTTTATAAAAGGGAAAAAAAAACCTGAGACATTTGATTGCTTCAAAATTGAAAGCTTTTCCTCTATTTAAGGCCCTGTGAAGAGATTGAAAAGACAAGCTACAGAATGTGAGAAAATATTTTCAAGCTGCATCTTTTAAAAAGATGATTTGGAACATAGAAGAAACTCAAAATTAACACAATGAAATAATCAGTTAGAAAATGAGCAAATGACATGAGCAGACTTTTCACTGAAGAGGATAGGCACGTGATAAATAAGCACTGGAAAAGATGCCCAACGTCATCAGCCATTAAGGAAATGCAAGTTGAAACCACAGTGTTGTATCACTGCACGCCTATCAGAATGGCTCTAATAGGAAAATAGGGACAACCCCAAAAGCTGATGAGGATTTAGCGAAATGGCATCTCTTGGACACTGCCGGTGAGAATGTAAAATGTTACAGCCCCTCTGATTGTAACTTTCAAATACCATACAACCCAAGCACTGCTATGCATTTATCCTAGAGGAATGAAAGCTCACGTTCCCAGGAAAACCTGTACAAAAATCATCACAGCAGGTTTATTTCTAGTAGACAAATCTTTGAACAGTCCACGCATCATTCAACAGATGACCCCTAAATTCAGTTACCAGTTAATTAAGATATTCCTAGAAATGAATATTATACCATCATATACTGAGTATCCAATATGTGCCAATATGTGGTCATTAGCTCAAATTTATCCCCCACCTTTTAAAAAATTTAAATTTTTTTTCCGGTGTATAACATATAGACAAAAAAGTATCATAAACAAAGAGCTTGATGAAGTTTCAAAAGGAACACACTGGTAGGGACTTCCCTAGCAGTCCAGTGGTTAAAAGTCTGTGCTTCTAATGAAGGGGTGCAGGTTTGATCCCTGATCAGGGAAATAAGATCCCACGTGCTACATGGCATGGCCAAAATTTTAAAATAATAATAACTGATTCAAATATATTCTTCTTAATGGCTGAGTAATACTCCATTGTGTATATATACCACAGCTTTCTTATCCATTCATCTGCTGATGGACATCTAGGTTGTTTCCATGTCCTGGCTATTATAAACAGTGCTGCAATGAACATTGGGGTACATGTGTCTCTTTCTATTCTGGTTTCCTCGGTGTGTATGCCCAGCAGTGGGATTGCTGGGTCATAAGGCAGTTCTATTTGCAATTTCTTAAGGAACTCCACACTGTTCTCCATAGTGGCTGTACTAGTTTACATTCCCACCAACAGTGTAAAAGGGTTCCCTTTTCTCCACACCCTCTCCAGCATTTATTGCTTGCAGACTTTTGGATCGCAGCCATTCTGACTGGTGTGAAGTGGTATCTCATTGTGGTCTTGATTTGCATTTCTCTGATAATGAGTGACGTTGAGCATCTTTTCATGTGTTTGTTAGCCATCCGTA